>JARFJB010002526.1:0-250000 GCA_036346205.1 Vesta saturnalis
CAATTTAGTAGCTCCAAATCCCGATGACAGAAATACGTTACATGACAGCCAGGGAACAGCTTCGAACTATTAACACTAGAAGTGAGTCACATCTCATTTAAACCAGTAGTATTGTACGAATACAGTAGAGCTTCAAATGAAGTATACTCGACAGCCAGGAACAGCTTCGAACTATTAACACTAGAAGTGAGTCACATCTCATTTAAACCAGTAGTATTGTACGAATACAGTAGAGCTTCCAAATGAAGTATACTCGTTTTAGTGTTAAGATCCTAAAAGTTACGATAATATACAAACAAATTAACCCTGTCTTAAAGTTTTTTGATCAGTTGACACAATTTGCGGCATCTCGTTCACGTATTTAATTATAACCTCATTAACGCCACTTTCCCGCTTTTTAGATATGGTACATTTACTTCGTATATCAAGTTTTTATTTGTGAATGCTTTTATCAATTTCAAACCAAAGTTGTTTACAACTCTACACTTACGTCATAATTTGGCTATATATATATATATATATATATATATATATATATATATATATATATATATATATATATATATATATATATATATATATTATATATATATATATATATATATATATATATATATATATTATAATATATATATTAAATTTGTTCTTTGCTGTGACATGTCTCATTGTTAGCCTTCGTCCGTTAGAGTGCGTTCTAATTTATCTTCAAGACAGGTAATATATAATTTAAGAAATATCATTAAATATTCTTATCTAAAATAAATTTAGATCCCATAGTTGGTTTTTTATGTTTAGGTATCGAACTGCTACATTAATTACAGGTTTATATTTGTGTTGTCATATTTTATAAATCTATTTTGACATCTCTATTAGCTATTAAAGCTATTACTACTCACTGAGGATGATAACTGTAATTGGTATCAAAACGTTTAAATTTATATAAAAGATAATTAAGAAATACACGATTTAATACCCAAGAGGTGATACGTATTGTAATTACTGTTAAATTAATAGGTAGAATAATTGAATAAAACACGGATTATGTTCAAGAGAGATGCAAGACTGTCATTATATCATACTGCTTTTGGTTTTAATGTGACTATTTCTGTATAGTAACTTTAATTGCTTTTTTAATCGTTTTTTACGGTACTATCGATAATACGTTTTATGAAAATTCACAATTATTGCATAAACATATGCAAAATGTACGGATCTAGACATATCTGGGCATGCTGAACTAATAAATACTACGCGTTATGTTCTAAATTTTTTATGTTATAAGCGATCAACATGCAAATAATTAGTCTCAATTGCATTACTTTCTATTAATTACAAGAACATTTCAAGCTGCCTTACTTGCACATTTCCTTCACGACTGCATGTTATGTTAAATCTCTGAGGATATAATGTACCAAATTAGGGAAATTAAGTACATAAAGAATCCATTACATTTGTGTAAAAACTTTCGTAATGGTTTTATCAGCACTCCTTTATCTTTTACATTAAATATCTGAAATGGATGAATGATTAGGGTGCGGACTTATAGTATCATATAATGCGTGTTAACGAAACCTACATTACGTTCACAATTTCTGAACATTTGTTAGTTAATAACCATTATTCGATTACGTCTTACTCTAACAAATATTGAGTGAAAAAATTTTTGTTAGACTGTTTAACAGCGGAGCGGTTTTTTTAATTAACATATTTGTAATTTATACATTGATATGATCCTATTAAGTTTGCGTTTCCAGTGATCAAATCTGCAATGGTTCTGTGACGCGTAATTTGATTTCGTATGTTTTAGTCTACATTCACAATTTCTTAGTAAATTTTGTGCAATATACAAAATAATTTTACCCTAAGTAAAACCCTTATGTTACGACATTAATTTGTGTATATTATTCGTATTATGTATTCTTTAATTAAATTGAATGAAATTAAATTTTCTATTTTGTGCGTATAAATAATTATTTAACTTATCATTAAATAGTATCTTTATTTAGTAGTGGTTAAGGGCCGGTTCTGGACCAATTCAAGGTTACTCGCCCTCTGGTGGTGAGAAATGTAAGCTTTTGGATCTCATCAAGGACAAACTTTTGGCGGGAAATTTAAATTTTTGGAGCTCGCTAAAAATAGAAATTTTAATGTCACCATCCTCATCATATTACAAGGCAATTCTGCGGTCAAACGTTTTGGCGGGAAATTTGTATGTCAAGGTGAAAAGTTAAAAATAGAAATTACAACGTCATCATCGTATTACAATTCTTAGAAGTTTAAAAATATCGTATGACATTCGCTTATAATAAAAGGCTTTTTGTGTGTGCATGATTCAGTAAACTTTTATAGGCAAACATGACGAAAGTAATGCATGAAGCAGCCACTCTAATGTAAAAGCTACCCCTAGTGGGTGATAGAAATATTCCAGCCTTTTCAAACAAAAATCAGTTTTTCTCTCGAAAACGGGCCAAAATTTGCCAAAATAAATTCAAAACGTCCCCATCTCCCCAGTCGACTTTTCAACGTATCTAACACATATATCAAATTGGGGCAGCTACCGCTAATGTAAAAGCTACTCTAGTAGATGATAGAAATAATTTTAAGCAGATTTTCCAAGTTCCAGCCTTTTCAAACAAAAAATCAGTTTTTCTCAAAACGGGCCAGAATTTGCCAAAATAAATTAAAAACCCTCATCTCCTCCTGTCAACTATTCAACGTATCTAACACATATATAAAATTGTAGCAGCTACCCTAGTAGGTGATAGAAATATTTTTAAGAAATTTTTCCAAGTTCAACCTTTTCAAACGAAAAAAAGCTAAATTTAAAGCTAAAAATAGAAATTGAAAGTCATCATCATTATGATCATATTACAATTCTTACAAATCTAAAATAGAGTTTTTAAGGTCAAAGAGTAATGACCTGCTAAAATAGAATTAGTTGATGGAAACATGAATAATGATAGGTTGTTATGTATGTATGTATGTATGTATGTATGCTAAAATGTAGATCAAGATCAAATGGTACTTAGGTTGACTAAATGGTGTGAAGGTAAAATAGTTTTCTAAACTAAAAGTAGGACAAGGTGGGTATTTAACAACTTAACTAAATATGGAGTTTTCAAGGTCAAAGAGTAATGACCTGTAGGTGTATCATATTACATTTCTTAGAAATATAAAAATAGAATCAGTGTATGGAAACAAGAAGAATGACAGGTTCTTGTTGTTGTCCATGCTAAAAAGTAAACCAAGGTCGAATGATATATTACAATTCTGAGAAATCTTAAAATAGAGTGCTCAAACTGAAAGATTATAGGCCCGCAGGGTATTATATCACATTTCTTAGAGATATAAAATAGAATCTGTTTATGGAAACAAAGATAATGATAATATTATGTTTTATTATGAACGTATAAGTTTAAAGGTAAATATGTAATTAAAATTATTATTAATTTTATTAAATACATAAATAAAAGTTTACCTCGAGTAGGATTTGAACCTACGATCTGTACTTTGCTAGAGTACCGCGCTAACCAACTGCGCCATCAAGGTTCAAGCAATCGATGTAAACTGCCTTTATGTAAACATAAAGACACAGTTTACATCGATACCTATATTTTTGCTATGTTTCTAAAAGCTTACAATTTACTGACTATTTTACCGCATTGTAATGGTGTTTTTACAATAGTGTGCGTAAAAATGTTACACAAGTTACAGTTGACGTTCTCAAGATTGTAATGTCAATTTTACGTTTCAGGAGACAAAAGTATATATTGATGTATTTTGAGTGTACAATCAAATAAATGTTATGTAAGAATAAGCATTTGTGTAAAATGAGTTGCATACACGCCTGGTGCTAATGTGCACGGTATAAGCATCCACACAAAGTGATGATGAGTTTCATGACTCTTCTTTCTTTCTCTCTCTCTCCACAACCCCAATAATTTTTCTTCTTTCTAAGAATTACAGCTATCTGTATTTGGGAAAATTATCCAGTTCTTCATTGAAATACTCATAAAAGCATTTAGGTAATATACGCGAATAAGATATGTACATAGATGTTAGTTAATAAATCTTTATTTATTAGAATTTCATTACAATTTTTTCATATAAATGATATACTTGAGCCAAAGCGCAGTGACAAGTGCTTTCTGTATGGAAAAAACAGCATAAATTAAGTTTGGGTAAAGTAGGTTGTTCTTCAAAACCCTAATACGTTGTTTTAAAGTTTTGAATATAATCAGCTTTCTCTCGTCCTTTAACGTACACCTCATCTGTTGTTGATATGAAATCACTAAGTATACGAGGGAATAGATGTGAGAAGTATATCCATATTACCACTTTATGGTTGTGAATTAACCAGTTAGCTTGTTTTTGAAATTCACTATCCAAGGTGAGCCATGGAAATGGAGGCTTGAATGCATAATGAGCAATTTGCTCTCCATTATATATCGCTCATTCCTTAGGTGTAAATATATTTCTTGCTGTTTTGAATCCTTGCACATCAATTATAACAATCATTACTTTTCTATATTTGTCTGGTTGTCTTGGTTGGCGCGTTGTATATGCGCTACTGCAATCGTGCAGTGTTTCTACATGCTACATTTAAACAAATAGAAAACCGATTTTCTGGTTAGGTTTACACACTATTACAATAGTAAATACGTAAGCGATTTTACTGTGCAAAACAGTGCTTTCACATATATCCTTTTTCGAAAAACATGATGTCGAAGCGAATGATATGTGATTATAAAATTTCAACTTATATAGAAGGGTACCCGAGCAATACCGAGCATACACAAAGTCCGACAATACTCGAAGCCAGTTACATGTGTCATTGGTTAAGAATGCTTATTTTGCTATTCCTAAGAACCTTGAAGAGTCTAACATAAGAACTGTAATATGATACCTTCTTAATACCTTGTCAATAAAATTTAACCTTGAAAATGGGTTTGCATGAATTGTAATATGATACCAATAAATTTTAACCTTGAAGAGCTTAGCCAATATATAAAAACCTGTAGACACCATGTTATACGCTACATTTTTTAGTCTCATCAAAAGCAACTCTATTCATTATGATGTACCTACTCTTCATTTAATCAAAAATAGGAGACATTTTTTTGCAATAAAAATATATAATTTATTTCCAAATAATTATACATAGATATAATATTATTATTTTTTTTTACAGAAATGTTAAATTAGTTGTCTTTCCAACAGTTCCGGCGCTGGTAATATACACGTCATTCTCAGCCAGATATTGTTTAAACTTTTCAATGCGATCTTCTTTTTGAAGTATTCATAAAACCGTAAGGGAAGAAAAATCTCGGTTTCAATGATATGTTTACCATACTTTGTGTCTATAGTATTCATATCAATCACTTTATATTTTGCACCCACCTCCAAGTCTTTTTTTTACATTAGTGAAGGATTTACAGAAATTGCTACTGTTCAATGCAGATAGATCCATCTTTACTGATTCAAGAACGCTTTTGAATTTTGAGTTGACACCGGAACTGTCCTTCTATATATTACTGCATCACGATTATTTATGGTAGAGGGGAGAGTGTGCTTAGAGAATTGCATCCGTGAGCTAATCTGCATCTGATGATGAATAACTGCTACCATCAGGAGATGCTGTCCATTTTTTATATCGCTCCAGGAATGATACTTTTGCTTGCATTATAACGACTTTACTTGCTCGCAATTGTACTAGGACTAAACACTGTTGAAGAAATGATTCATGTATAATTTACATATGGTGGGGTTGTAGTATGACCTTGATCTATTTTTAGCATAGACAACCTATCATTCTTTTTGTTCCCATAAACTGATTCTATTTCTATATCTCTAAGAAATGTGATATGATACACCTGCAGGCCTATAATCTTGCAGTTTGACCACTCTATTTTAAGATTTCTAAGAATTCTAATATACCATTTGACCTTGGTTTACTTTTTAGCATAGACAACAACGATAACCTGTCATTCTTCTTGTTTCCATACACTGAATCTATTTTTATATTTCTAAGAAATGTAATGTGATACACCTACAGGTCATTACTCTTTGACCTTGAAAACTCTGTATTTAGATTTCTAAGAATTGTAATATGACGGCCTAGCAATTTTTATTTTTAGATTTAAATTTTGATCTAAATGTGTCCTTGATTTGGGTCCTACTTTTAGTTAAGAAAACTACTTCACCTTCACACCATTTAGTCAACCTAAGTACCATTTGACCTTGATCTACATTTTAGCATACATACATGCATACATACATAGAAACATAACAACCTATCATTCTTCATGTTTCCATGAACTGATTCTATTTTTAGAGTTCTAAGAAACTTAATGTGATACCCTGCAGGTCATTACTCTTTGACCTTGAAAACTCTATTTTTAGATTTTTAAGAATTGTAATATGATCATGATGATGACTTTGCAATTTTATTTTTATCTTTATATTTATATTTTTCGTTTGAAAAGGCTGAACTTGGAAAAATTTCTTAAAAATACATCACCTACTAGGGTAGCTGCCTAATTTGATATGTGTTAGATGCGTTGAAAAGTCGACATGGGGAGATGAGGTGGTTTTTAATTTATTTTTGGCAAATTTTGGCCCGGTTTTGAGAAAAATTGATTTTTTGTTTGAAAAGGCTGAACTTAAAAAATCTGATTAAAAAATTTCTATCACCTACTAGGTGTAGCTTTTACATTAGGGTAGCTGCCCCAATTTGCTATATGTGTTAGATACGTTGAAAAGTCGACAGAAGAAAATGGGGGTCAATAATTTTGGCAAATTCTAGCCCGTTTTCGAGAAAAATTGATTTTTGCTTGAAAAGGCTGGAACTTAGAAATATCTGCTTCAAAAATATTTCTATCGCCTACTAGGGGTAGCTTTTACTTTAGGGTAGCTGCCCCAATTTCATATATGTGTTAGATACGTTGAAAAGTCGACAGAGGGAGATGTGGGTTTTTTTTTAATTTATTTTTGGCAAATTCTGGCCCGTTTTCAGAAAAATTGATTTTTTTTGTTTTAAAAGGCTGAACTTAGAAAAATCTGCTTAAAACATATTTCTATCACCTACTAGGCGTAGCTTTTACATTAGGGGTAGCTGCTTCATGCATTATTTTCGTCATGTTTGCCTACAAAAAGTTTACTGAATCATGCACACAAAGAAAGTCTTTTATTATAAACTAAGAAATGTCATACGATACCCCTACAGGTCAATAATCTTTGACCTTGACCACTCTATTTTTAGACTTCTAAGAATTGTAATATGATGATGACATTGCAATTTCTATTTTTAGCTTTTGACCTTGACATACAAATTTCCCGCCAAAACGTTTGACCGCAGAGTGACCTTGTAATATGATGAGGATGGTGACATTGAAATTTCTATTTTTAGCGAGCTCCAAAATTTAAATTTCCCGCCAAAAGTTTGACCTTGAAGAGATCCAAAGGTTATATTTCTCACCACCAGAGGGCGAATGACCTTGAATTGGTCCAGAACCAGCCCTTAACCACTACTTTATTTATTTCTATGTTGAAAATAATTTAATGGCGTACTTATATACATTTGATACAAGTTTACGACACTTAGCGGTATAGTTTCCAAAAATATGGTTAACTAGCATGGAGCTTCGCTCCGCCTATGGTCACAACACACCGTTTACGATATTTATTTAAAGGTAAAATTTTTCTTTTAAAAGAATTTTCAGTTGTGAAATAAATGCTAAAATTGTTCTTTTTTTTAGTTAGAAGAATAGTTCGTCGTTCCGTGGACATGTAAATGGTACGCATTTAAAACCATGCTAGAGTCACAACACGTAATTTGATCGTGGTTATTTTATTTTATCTAAAATAAGGTATACTTTGTTTAAAATGGTATAGATGTATAAAATATAATTAAAATGACGAATTAAATGTCCGTGTATTAAGCCACTTTGAAACTCCATTAAAAATCAGCACTAAGCTACATATATTTTTAACACAATTATTTTTGTTATTTTGATCAAATATAAAACATAGCGGATACCCTATTTAAAAATATAAACGTAAAAATTTGGGAAAATCAAAATTATGAATAAATCGAACTTTATTGGTCTAAAACCATCTTCGCATTATTGTCTTTCTAATGAAACCTGTTTTTGAGTACATCAGTTGGATGGTTTCAAAGTCTAAAACGGACATAGGTAGAAACAAACTCGTACATTATTCACTGTTTAATTTTTAGGTAGACGGCCTAAATTAATTGGGATATAACCCAACGCGCTATTTATATTGAATGAGGTTTACTATACAATGTGATTCCAAATTAGATGCCAACTTTGAAGGAGATGTTAGTATGACTCATTTGTGATCTATTGAGCCATATTTAGCTATATCGAAAAATCAAGGGTTTTTGAGACATTTGAGAATTTGCATAAATTCCCTATTTTGGTTCAGTTTCAGCCGATTCTGTAGGAATTGATCCTTTCCAACAGTAATTTTATCCCAGTTTTCAATAGTAGAATATGTATTTCACTTAAAAAAATGAGAAAGTATGAGGGACATGCTTATAAAGTATAAGAATGTGAAAAAAACAAAATCGATTCCAAATTTTCTATTGCTTATAACTTTTAAACTATTCTTTACAAGTAGTGTTAAAAATAGTCTAAAAAACTAGTTCAATGTTTTAGTTTTCCGATAAAACCATTTTTGTCAAAATTCGTTAGATAGGTTCCTCCAGAAAAGGTTTTTCAACCGCGTTACCTCTCGAAAGTTCTAAATTGAGAATAATAAATCATTGAAGCCTTAATTCAATAGATCTGAGAATTTTATTTAATAATTTTACATTTGAAATCGATTTTGGATTCTTTCACACTCTGATTTGTAATCTCTATAGTTTTCTTCTTATAAGCATATTCCTCGTATTTTGCATTTTTTGAGTGAAACACATATTCTACTATTGAAAACTAGACCAAAACTACTGTTTAAAAGGATGCATTCCTACAGAATACAAGCATAAATAGTGGAATGTCTAATTTAAAGTTTTCTCAGATTGTGTTCAGATGAGATTATAATTCATTAATCACATGTAGTCGTTTTAGCCAATGAAACTGCTTACTCACGTTAGTAACGTATCTATTGTAGCGATAATGATTTATTGTGGTAAGAAACACCGTACAAAGCAAAGTACGCAGTTTCATTGGCTATAACGACTCTATGTTGTTAATTCGTACATACTCTTTTTATAACTCATGTTGTACGTATTATTGATGATAACAAGCATAGCACTAGTTATATTATACCTGACCATAGCTTTCAAAAAATTGAAACCGATCTGGTAGTGTAGTGGTACACGACCTGCTTAGCATTCGGGAGATAATGGGTTCGATTCCCGTTACCGCCTACCTTGTATGAGGTTTTTTCAGGGAGTTTTACTCATACACATGTAGCGGCTTGGTCACTGCGTATGTGCATACCATGTGGCTGAAGGAGGTGGGAAAGCTCAAGCAGTCTGCCTTTCCCCTTGGGGAGGGAATGAAATACGTGACCTTTTCCTTTTTTTTATTTTTAAATTGAAAACAGCCAAACCTTTTAATATTTAGAACTCTGGCAGATCCAAAACAAATAAAAATTTTTGATGAAATTCAATTACATTAATACATTTGTACTCATGTGTAAAAATAAAAAGATTATGGCTCTCCAGTAGTCAGCTGTCGGGCTGTCATCATGATCTTTCCAATTACCAAAACACTTTTGTGGTCTAGTCAAATGTTTACTACGATTACCGCACTGTTAATGTATTACGCCTAGTTATTTTTTTCGTATGACTTAAGGCCAATTAGAACTACCCATTTGGTTGAGCTACCTAGTACCACTTCGATCATACATAATTATACATGGAGTAGCTTTAATCAAAATCAAAACTTTTAGGTTACCTTCTTTTATGATTTAAAGTCAATCAGAACATTCAATTTAGGCTAAGCTACCTTGTATAATATCGACTGTACATAAGTGTGTATTTTTAATTACTTTCATTAGCTGGATCGATATGTACTAGCAGAATGGGGCCACTCTGGGACACTGACGTCATAATTAATTAAAACTATAAGGGGGAGGAGTTGAGGTGGTCACGTGACCGCCCACTTCCAAATGGCTACGCCCACTTTTATCCGGTTGGTCGTACGCGCGCATAATGCCTCAGGCCGAGCGCTTTAATTGGAGGACCTCAGAGCAGGCCACAATCCCTTGTGATTCGTGGTGGCTATGCTGTGAGCGTGGATTGTCGGCATCATTGATTTCTGATTGGTGCATAGATTCCGCCCAGCTTGTGTGCTGATTGGAGGTGTAAGGCTCAAATCAATTAATCAGATCAATTAATCAAACCAATTGATCAGATCAATTAATCAAATCAAGTAAACAGGTCAATCTCAATCAAATCAATCAATCAGATCAATCTCAATCAAATCAATCTCGGTCAAAAGGGCTTACGGGTAGACCACACCCCTTCCTGATGACCAGATCAATCTCAATCAGGTTAATATCAATCAATTTGTAATTGGCCGGAGATTTGAAATTGTAATCTAATAAGGGGGTCTCTCATACTACCTCATAGTCTTCCTGAACTTGTTCTAAGGCCTTCGCTCCTTGTCGGGTCTTCACCCCTTACCAGGTCCCCTGATTGTCTGTCACGTCGTCTAGTGCTGTATTTTTAAAACTAATAAATGTTTTCTGTAATCGTGACTCCACCTAGTAGTATATTTTTAAAAGTACATTTCATTGTTTGTGAAGCCATCCAGTGGTATATTTTTAAAATTAATTAATGTTTTCCGTAATTGATATTGACCGTAGCTTCACCTAGCGGTAAATACATGCAGATCCCTATCTCATAAGACAGGTACAGTCTGCTGGATATTCTTCTCGGTCGTTGTCCCTCTGTTAGGGCCCTCCTTGACGGAAATAGCACGGGTCCCCTTACTAATTGTGAGTCTTAATTAAAGGTAATGGGTAAAATCAATCAACCAAATTCACTTAATCAAGGCAATTAATCAAAAATGTTAATCGCTACTATCTTCTATTTTTAATTACGAGTCTTGCTTCTTGTATCTAGATTCCTCTAGCTCAAACAAGTTTCAAGCTAGAATAACACATTACACTAGCCCTATGCCCTAATTAAAACAACTAGAGTACTATATCTCTTTTTTATTCATCAGTGGGAAATTTGGATTAGTATTCTAATATGGGGTCCACCTACTATCTCATAAGGCAGGTACAAGGCGCTGAAACTTGCTTTCAAGCCTTCGACCCCTTGCCAAAGACAGAAATTAATTAAACCAATCAATCCACTAATCAAAGCAGCCGAAGCATATCAAATTAAATCAGTCAATCAAACTCATTAACCAAATCAGTCAGATCAATCAAATCAAACAAGAAGCTGATCCAACAATTCTTCATAACCTTCAGGTAACGATTCTTCCACTAGCTCCTATGAGCTTACTTTCTAAATACTGCTTTCTAAAATTCAAAAACACCAAATTAATTTACCTTACAGCTTGCAAGGCAGCTTCCTATTAAAAAAAACGGCTTGGTTTATCTTACAGTTTGCAAAAAACCAACCTTAAAAAAACGGAATTGCTGTCTATATACGAAAATCAAATTAGCGTGTGACACTATTGCCGCGTTTTGCATACAGTTTTTATTTTTAAAAGCTAACGGAAAATTCGTGCATTATAAAGGTGACATTTTTGAAATGACGTCTGTATTATTTGTTGTGAGATTTGAAAAAAAAATTAGGGCATTAGCTATCGCAAACCAAATTAGTTAGTTAGTTAGAATAATAATAATAAGCAAGTGAATAAGTACGTTGCGTACGTTGCGTACGTTGCGTAAGTTGTTATAATTAAAATATTTTACATACAAGATCTGTCTTAGCTGAAACACTTCTGTCAAAAAGGTCCTTATATTTATAAATAATCCTAAACGTCATAAGTCGTTATTGAAAGTGGAAAAAATGTCTGTGGACAAATAAGCAATCCGATTTTCATCTCTAATTTTGAGAATACACCTGCGATTTGGATTTGATATAAAAAGTATCAGAGCATTAGCTTTCGCAAGCCAAATTAGTTGGTTGGAAGTGTGACGTAAGTGAATAAATACATTGCGTAAGATGTTATAATTTGTCTTATCTGTAAAAGTAAACAAACTATCACTTACATCGTATTGAAAGAGCTCCTTGACAGGGGAAACATATGGGTTTTGCTGCTTACACTCGCGTCAAATTCACTTTCTGCGTTTTGTTCATAAATGGACAATACGAAGTACTTAACGATTTCCAACAATCGTTAATGTAAAGTAATTGCTTCTGGTTTTCTTAGTTATGTAACCACAATAACAACCGTTTATTATTACGAACTAGTTTTTCATTTATAAAAATTATTCTTTGTCCACAAACATTTTTTCCATTTTCAATAACGATTTATGATGTTTAGGTTTGTTTATAAATCTGAGGACCTTTTTGACAGAGGTGTTTCAGCTAAGACAGATCTTGTAAGTAAAATATTTTAAGTACAACACCTTACGTAACGTATTTATGTACTTACATCACGCTTGTAACTAACTAATTTGGTTTACGATAGCTAATGCCCTGATATATTTTATTTCAAATCTCACAACAAATAATACAGGTGTCATTTAAAAAATTTCAACCTTTACAATACACGAATTTTTCGTTAGCTTTTAAAAATAAAAACGGTTATATAATTATTCTGTCATGTTATGATCATAAGATTGGCTTAATAAATAGAATCATTTTTGATTCGTGGTACGTGAGATTGATTTTTTTTTATTGATTGATTAATCGATTTGAGTGTTACTTTTAATTATGACTCATAATTAAAAGGGGTTCTAGAGCACGTTCTAGAGCCCTATACCTGTGTTATGAAATAGTATGAGGGCCCCCTTATTAGAATACTACTTCAAATTCCTCGCCAAGGGTCACAGCAAATGGGTGCGAAGACCCTAACACAAGTTCCTATACCAGTCTTATGAGACAGTATGAAACTACCTTTCATTGGAATACAATTTAAGGAGTCCTGTAACAGTTAGTATGAAGGCCCCTTATTGAAATACTATTCAAAATTGCCTGATCTAGCGGTTACAGGGATCTACTTTCAAAGATATACTTCTAGGTGGAACCACCATCAACCTCTATTACAGAAAACATTCATTAGTCCTAGAAAGTAGGTATACTACTTCACTGCTAACTCACTTTTGTCACTAGATTTGTCACCAGATTTGGAAAAGTCACCAGAAAAGTCACTGATTACAAGGTTGGTAACATTGCTTCAAGGTCACCGCAGGCCACGTGGCAGGAAAGGTTGGTAACACTGTCTGTTCAAGGTCACCGCTTCAAGGTCACATTGCTTATCTTCAAGGTCATGATCGCACGTGCCCTTCAAGGTCACACGCTCCGTACATTATTCCTCAAGGCCATTGAAGTAACTAGATTTGAAAAAGTCACTAGAAAAGTTACTAGATTGTTTTCAAGGTCATTGAAGCAGATTGTCTACGTCAATTGTTTTAAAGGTTATTCCACATTACCTGCATCTATCCCTCAAGGTCATTGTCTACGTCTAAGTACGTGGTTTCCAAGATCATCAACAATTCTTGGAAGTTCACTTTGGTCACGCCCTCCCAGCAAAGTGCACTCAAGTGGTTCCGTTCCCCAAAACGGGTAGCCGTTTTCAAAACAGGTAGCCGTTTCCTAAAACAGGTAGCCGTTTCCTAAAACAGGTAGCCGTTTTCTAAAACAGATAGCTGTTTAACACAGGTAACCGTTTCAACTTCAAGGTCAGACTTCTGAGAAAAGAGCAAAGGGGTTCACTGTTCCGGTCGCGTTATAAAAATAGATTGTTATCTGGATACCCCCACCTCAACTCTGAGAAATCAATTTTCAAGAACAAAGGTGATCCATTGTTCAAGCCGACGGTTCAAGGTCTATGCTTATAATTTTCAAGGTCACACCTCTGATAAAGAACAAAGGCAATCCATTGTTTTGGCTGAGTCACAGTTTCTAAAAATAGATTGCTATTTAGCTACCCCACCTTAATTCTAAGAAATCAATTTTCAAGAACAAAGGCGATCCATTGTTCAAGCCGACGCTTCAATGTCTATGCTTATAATTTTCAAGGTCACACCTCTGGCGTATTTGATACTGATTTGAACGAGATTGATCTTATTGAGAGTGATTTGATTAACTGAATGATTGAGGTGAAATCGGTGTTAGTTTCAAATCACATGTGTAAATTATCAAAATTGGAATTGAAAGTCAACTTGTTTATTTGTCCCCAGGCATTTGTCCATTTCCAAAAACGAAATAGTGCTTTCAAGCTTTTTTATTTTTGTCAGAGGCATTTCCGTTAAGAAGGTCCTTGCATGTAAAATAATATAGTTGTTGGATCTCGACTTTGGTTATATTTTTATTGTATAGACATTTTACTAATCGTAAACTGTAAAACGTATGCACTGTATGCAAAACGCGGCAATAGTATGACATGCTTTTTGAATTACAAGTTGGTTTTCGCGAGCTATAAGTTATGGCTTGATTGATTGAGATTTACTTGGTTAACTGTTTTGATTGAGATTGGTGTGATTGTTTGGTTTGATCGAAAGTGATTGTTTGAGATTGATTTGCTTAATTGGTTTGGTTAATTAATTTGTTCGATTCTATTTGATTCATTGATATATTTGATTTGATCGAGGTTGATTGATTTGGTTTGATATGTTTTGGGCTGGTTTGATTGGTTTGTCTTTTGACAAGGACTCGAAGGCTCGAGAGCAAGTTCCAGCGTCCTGTACCTGTCTTATGAGATAGTATGTGGACCCCATATTAGAATACTATTTCTAATTTCCCCCTGATAAATAAAAAAGGAATTTAGTGATGTAGTTGTTTTAATTGCAACTTAGGGCTAGTGTAACGTGTACTTGAAACTTGTTTCAGCTAGAGGAACCTAGATACAGGAAACATGATTCATAATTAAAAAAAGAAGGATAGTCGTCATTAACAGGTTTGATTAATTTCCCTAATTAATTGGATTTGACACACTACTTATAATTATAACCCATAACTACTAAGAGGGCCCATGCTATTTAAAATTTCAAGTTTTCCCGTCAAGGGGGGCCCTAACAGAGGGACAAAGACCGAAAAAAACATCCAGCGGGCTATAGTTGTCTTATGACAGTATGAAGACCCCATTTATTAGAACGCTATTTTTAAATTTCGCGCCCTAACGATCACAGGGATCTGCATGGCTTACCGCTAGGTGGAGCCACGATTAATCTCTATTACAGAAGACATTAATTAGTTTTTAAAATACACCACTAGATGACGTCACAAACAAACAAATCTACTTTTAAAAATATACTACTAGGTGGAGCTACGATTACAGAAAACAGTCATTAGTTTCAAAAATGCACCATTAGACAGCGTCAAAAACAATAAGGGTGCTTGGCAGGGAGCGAAGACCCGACAAGGGAAGAAGGAGACCTATGGGGTAGTATGAGAGCTCTTCCTTATTAGAATACAATTCAAAATCTCCCTCAAAATACAAATCAAGATTGATTTTATTGAGATCGATTTAATTGATTGTCTAATTGATTCGATTGACATTGATCTGCTTAATTGATTTGATGTATTTATCTGATCAACTGATTTGAGCCTTAAGCCTCCAATCAGCATAGAGGCTGGAGGAGTGTAAGGACCAATCAGAGACAAGCGATCTCCGACAAGCCACGCCCTCAAAATGGCCCTCACCAATCACAAACCAGGGGGTCTGGCCTGCTCTTAGGTCCTCCAAACAGAACGCTCGTCCTGAGGATATATACGCGCCAACGTCCAATCAGATATAAGTGAGTGTGGCCACTTGGAAGCGGGGCGGTCACGTGACTACCCACCACCACCACTTTTAATTAATTATGACGTCAGCGTCCCAGCGTGTCCGCATTCTACTTGTACTTAAAATTAATAAGTTGCTTCTGTTCATATTTACTTACTAAATCTGCATAATTCTCCCTCTCCGCGGTCACACTTTAATAAGTTTAATGAGGGTAGTTAGTAATATTCAAAACCTATTACCAAGCATTTGTTGCGAAATGGAATTTAAAATGTTAAGGCCGCACATTGGTGCAGTTTAAGTGCAAGCGAAAGATGAAGAAAAACCCCAATTCTGTTAAAGTGGGAAGGATAGGATCCAGGAAAGCAATTTTATGAAAACTTAGCAGCATCAGAGTGCAAAACGGGTACAATCCAACAATATTAAAAAACGTACTATAAATTGAATGTGGGGCAGCGTCAGTTAGTAACCTCCAGAACCGATTATCAAACATTAGTTATGAAGCGGAATTTAAAAATTTTAACGCTGTAAAGTGGTGCAATATGAGTGCCAGCGAAAGGTCCAATTTTGTTAAAGTTAAGAATCATCAGTACATGGGAGCACAGAACTAGTGCAATCCAATAACATAAAAAACGTTTCGTTATTTCGTTCATATCGATTATCGGATATTTGTAGGAAGTGCTATCTAAACCTTTAGTCGTGCATAACGGTACAATACAAGTACAGTTCAACCAAGCAAACAAAAGCCCTGAGAGGGCGTACCTGAGAGAGCTGTTTTTCAACAGGTACATTCCATACAAAAAGTATTAAGGTGGCAAATTTAAATCAAATGTATGGATTGCTTATTCAAAATTCTGTGAACGAATTTATTTATTTTATGTTAGGTACATCAAATGTTATTGAATTAATTACCAAAAACATTTAAGTATTTATTGTTTAAGTACAAATAAGATAGTTTTGAAGTTATAACATTTTCTACAAATAATTTACACAATTTTTAGTTTTGTAAACATTTGTAAAATACTTGAAAAAACATCATTCTGATCACATTTGAATATAAAGTGACTAATAAATTACAATGATTCTTCTACAGAACTTTCTTCCTCTTTATCTGATTAACTTGTATTTACTTGAAATGACAACATTTCTACAGTTTCATCATAAGTGTGAATAATATAATAGCATTTAAAACATTCACATAAATAAAGTGTAATGCTATTCACAATGGAAACAAAACACATATGCATAATTAAAATTTAAAATAATGTCCAAGATTTTATGGAAAAATAAGCACATATCGTTTATTATTATTGATTTATAACTAGAGACGGGCAGATATGCTGCAAAGATAGTGCATATATGCACTTACATATGCAATAAAAAAGTGAAGAAATATGCAGTAATATAGCCATATATGCACTAACATATGCGCTACAAGATTTTACTTTTATCGGGATTTTGAGAAAATTCAATTTTTTCAATTCTTGTTTATTACAATTATTACTAATTGTTATAACTATTTATGTATTCCTAAAAACTATATAACGAAATTAACAATAATTATTTATTATATTTTATTGGTTATACATTACATATAAAACCCATAACATAATACAGCACAAGAAGAAAAATAATCAAATTTAGAGATTGTTGCAATAAATAATAATCATATTTTTCTCAATTGTTTCTATAAGTAAATTATGGCGCTTATCTTCTAACATGTGCTTGTAATGTGAAAAGCTTCTTTCTATATCACAAGATGTAATAGGACAATGTTTGTATAAGTGAGCACTTTGAACAGAAAAATTTGTTTCGCTATTGTCATTTGGAAATTGGCCATTTAAAATGTCTCTAACGGATTTTATGGTTGAAAAACCAGCATTTTTCTTTATTAAATTGTCTAATTTGTCGTATATTTTTCTACAAACTTTGCTTTGGTCTTTACTTAAACTAAATCTGAAATCTTCTATTAATTTTGAAGATTCGGTAAGAAGCAAATTTTGAGATTCAAGCTTGGTAATAATCGCAGGGATATCTTGAAAGTAATCTTTTATGAAACAGAGCTGAGACTGTAACTCTGGAGCTTGCAAAACACTTTGACAGTCTTCTACACTCTGAGCCGAATCTGTTTGGAAAGAATCAATTAAATCTTTAAAAGCATCAAAATGTGTAACCTTATAAGCGGCTGCCAAAGTATAAACACTAAAACTGGGCTAACTTATAACGTTATAACAAAAGTGATGATGTAATAAACAATTTGTAATTGATCGAATAATTTTAATTAATAAAAAGATATTACCAAATATCAATCGCACTGCCGTCGGCTCAATCGGTAGATGAAGATAAGGAAGAGTTCTAATATACTGAGTTTAATTAACATACCTGAAATACTGCATGCTTCTCATCTGCTTAATTATTTTCACTTATACCTAATTAATAAAAAAATATGTAATGTAAATAAAAACAATAAAATGATACCTCGGCGCCAAGCTATTTTAAATATACGTTATTGGAACAGCTAAACCAAGTTTGTTAATAATAATACAACATTAATCAAAATGAAAATAAAATTACAAGACACACTAACGTTTATTTAATAATCAATTGTAATGGAAAAGTCTTAAATCTATTCGTTAGTTACTAAAAATCATACCTTTAAACAGTTCTGTATATGTATTAATTACCGCTGGTGACACATGAAACGGAACGGTCAACTAGATGAAATCATTATAGCATCATTGTGGTGCAATCTCCAGATCTAAGGTTACCAGCCACACCCCACTGGAATTATCTTGATAATTTATTCTTAATAATTCGAATCCATAATAATTAATGCATTACTTTGAAGTTTTTAGTATGTAAAAAAATTGCGATTTATGATGTAAACCAAGTAAAATAAGGTATTTAATAAAAGTGGTACTTTTTAAAAGTAAAAAGTAAAAAAGGAGATCACCAAAGCGGAGATTCCAAACACTAAGCTAATAAATGAAATTATTAAAATTAAAAACACACAAAATGTTAAGCTAATTAAAATATAAGCAAAAGGTAAAAGAAAATGAAAAGAAAATGTACGAAAAGTACGGAAAATGTGGTGATGTCGGTTAGGAAAGACCCTCGCAACACCAAAAAGCTAATGACGCGCTACCACCCGCACACGCCACTAGTCGAGAATCAAGGACCCGAAACCTTAAATAAAGTAAAAACTTTAACTGGTGGGGTTAGTGAAGCAAACCACCATCAGGAGAGCAAAATGAGTAACCGGTAAAAAATTTGAATCTAAGGTAAAAACGAACGGAAACCGAAACCTACCATGACCTGAAGGGACAGTGGGCAGAGAACCAGGAAACGGTCGTCGTGCAACTTTATAAAAATCAAGGCTAAACGCCACTCCACTCGAGAGTATAAAATAAAAATCCTTCCGAACTAACAATAAATAATCGCGAGATTTGAGGTCGAGAGAGCGGTTCCATTACCCTACCCCGGTGGTCTCAAACCAAGCCTCCTAGGTACATAACACAACTACACTGTTACGTTCGATAAGTGAGTCAAAATCGGTAAACCCAAGATACGACTATTTCCATGGCAAATTAGCTCAGGATGCTTCGTCGTGGAGAACAAGAGAGGCCACTCTACCCTTCACGAGATTCAGGTTTCATGTTGTTCCACAGTCGTCGTCCAAGGCTCAACATACCCCTAACTAACACGCACATTATATAAAAAAGTCGAAATCTAGGTAAGGTAACAAAGAGAAAGATGATGCACTCTTACGAACACAACAACCCGCTCCTAAAACTACCAAAACGTCATAATCAGGAAGTGAACTAATCGAGGTTGACACGAGGCGAACCGAAGTCCTCAAGCACCGTCCAAGAATAGTAACACTACACAAACCAGGAAAAACAAAATAACTAAATCAATAAAAAAATAAAGATGTATACAAGCATTACTAGTTTTATTATCAATGGTTATGAGTTTTACACGTCAAATTAACGATCAGAGGTAAACTCAAAATAGTTATCTTCAATTTTACTATTGCAACAATAGCAAATTATAATCCAATAAAGGAAGATAATCTGCCTGAGAACTAATGTCCCAAAAAAATCGGCAAAACAATCGCACGATGTGATCTAAATATCAAACATCATGCTAAACAAATCAATCGCACGATGGGATCTAAATATCAACCATCGTGCTAACAAATGTAGCAAAATCATGCTAACAAATGTAGCAAAAAAAATAAGTGGTTTGCAAAGCCACAAAATATAAAAATAAAATAATGTGCGAAATAAGCACAAAATAAAATTATTTTGAAAAATTATCAAAATAATTAATAATATAAATAAGAAAACCAGAATGTAAAAATACTAAAATAGAAAATAATTATAAAGAATACGAAAAATAAGAACTAATGGGGTTTTAAATCTTTAACATGAAAAACACCTAAGGGTTTATTATCAATAGGTGGCCAATCGGTACGTAGTTGGACCTACCACCTCAATAACTTTTGCTTCAATAAATTTTGGAGCTAATTTTGACTATAATTTTAGTCGCATCAGATAACGTAAAATTCTCTTTCCAAACCAAATCGCCAACATTTAATTTCAACGGACGACGTCGCAAATTGTAAAATTTTGAATTTCATTCGTAAGCTGCATGTAAATTTTGTTTAACATGTTTAAAAATGGGTGAAAGTTCATTTAAATCTTGAACTAATTGTTCACGGTTAGTAATAAATAAATCATCCTCTTTGAAATCCTTTAGTCGACCATGAAAATCTCCAGAAATAGGAACTGTCCGACCAAACGCCAAAAAGGAAGGTGAAGATTTCAGACTCATGAACAGCGTTACGATTAGCAAAAGGTAATTAAAAACAATTCAACAGAGAATTAGTACAATCTAAGAAAAAATAAAAATGGAATTTACACACAAATAACACAAAAATATGTCAAACGTTCGCATTTAAACTACTACCATTAAATTTTAAATTTATAAACATGAACGGAACTCTTAAAAATTTGTAAATATTAAATTAATTTGGAGAAATCTTAAACAGGAATACTAACTGAAGTATTAATATTGTGATTATGTGACAGAAAAATAAAATAATCTAAATTTGTAATTCATTATTCATTTCAAAGTTTTCGTTAAATGGATTCAATAAATTCTAATGAATCGTTACATAAATTTAATAATTGATCGTATAAATATAAAAATTCATTATCAAAAGTAATGTAATTCAAACGTTTTAAAATTTAAATAAATGTATTAACAATTGAATGTTATGAAGTTTATCAATAACAAAACCCAAATATGATAATTGAGGTTTACAAAATTCACATTTATCTAAATTAATATTTAACTTGGCATCACTTAGCCTTTTAAAACTTCTCTTAAAATAGCAACATGTTCCTTGAAAGTACTTGAAAAAATAATAATATCGTCTAAATAAACAAAACTGATTGAGATAAATCATGTCCTAAAATGGTATCCATAAATCGTTGTAATGTACTGGGTGCGTTTTTAATCATTCCAGTTACATAAAATATAATCAAATCAATTTGGATTAATCCTTTTAAATTTAATTAACGCCTCTCATCTATTGTCAACCTTTCCACTTCATTTACATTTGAAAAAATTTTAGTTCTACTAATAACTCATCACTATATAAAACATCCACTAAATAATTAAAATTTGACATGGTAAAAATATTGTATAACACAATCAATAAATTTCATTAAGTATAAACACAATAAAATATCAAGCAAGCGTATAACGTAATAATAAGTGGTTACACTCCTTAAAATTCGATCAACTCCACAATCAAAATAAACAAAAGTGAGAATAACCAGCATTGAAACAACAGCAAATCAAGTCCCTTTTCTGGCCCCTGTAATATTAACACTCAAATATAATAAATTTCAAGTAATAAATTTCAATTAATAAATTTTAATGTCCCTGGTCGCCCGCGCCAAATTGTAACCGTATAAGCGGCTGCCAAAGTATAAACACTAAAACTGGGCCAACTTATAACATTATAACAAAAGCGATGATGTAATAAACAATTTGTAATTGATCGTATAATTTTAATTAATAAAAAATATTAACAAATATCAATCGCTACTGCCATCGGCTCAATCGGTGGATGAAGATAAGGAGAGTTCTAATATACTGAGTTTAATTAACATACCTGAAATTCTGCATGCTTCTCATCTGCTTAGTTATTTTCACTTATACCTAATTAATAAGAAAAATATGTAATGTAAATAAAAACAATAAATGATACCTCGGCGCCAAGCTATTTTTAAATATATGTTATTGGAACAGCTAAACCAAGTTTGTTAATAATAATACAACATTAATCAAAATGAAAATAAAGTTACAAGACGCACTAACGTTTATTTAATAATCAATTGTAATGGAAAAGTCTTAAATCTATTCTTTAATTACTAAAAATCATACCTTTAAACAGTTCTGTATATGTATTAATTACCGCTGGTGACACATGAAACGGAACGGTCAACTAGATGAAATCATTATAGCATCATTGTGGTGCAATCTCCAGATCTAAGGTTACCAGCCACACCCACTGGAATTATCTTGATAATTTATTCTTAATAATTCGAATCCATAATAATTAATGCATTACTTTGAAGTTTTTAGTATGTAAAAAAAATTGCGATTTATGATGTAAACCAAGTAAAATAAGGTATTTAATAAAAGTGGTACTTTTTAAAAGTAAAAAGTAAAAAAAGGAAAGTAAAAATAAAAAAAAAAGTGCCTAAAAAAAGCAAAGGCTTTAGTTTTAACTATAATGAAAAAAAATAACTTACCATCTACCGATGGCACTTTACACTTAAATTTAGGGAAAATTGCCCACAACTACATGCTTCATGCTATTACATTTAGCAGCAAGTGAATTGAAAAAGAAAAAAGGCTAGTAATTACGCATTTCGCGGCTTTTAAATGATCAGAATACCATTTCTAAGGAAAGGGAACTATAAATCTTTATGAAATATATTCACTTAAAAAATATGTACTATTAAGATATGCAATTTAAGTTGCCTACCACATACAAAACTTAAAAACTTTTCCTATATTTACCACTAAATGAATGAAAGATCAAAATCAATGTATTTTTTTTTAATACAACCAAAAAAGGTTGTTACAAATGTTCACAATAAAACAGAGCCGCTTTTATCCAAGTTCCTTGTAAATTTGAATGCGAAGCGGTGCTTTAAGCGATACTTTTTATCCATTGTTTATTAATTTATTTGCTAAAGGAAACTCCACCCGAACTGCTTCAGGAACTCGATTAAGCGCATATGCCAAACAAGTATTATGAATTAAATTTGGAAAAATATCTTTAGATTTTGACCTGCTTTTACCATATACGCTGCACCATCGGTCACCATATACAAAAAGCAATCTTTTGATATTTGATTAGGTAAATATAAAAATGCTAGGGTGTCATTTATAAAATGTGAAATTATTACATGATTTGTTTTTTCTAATTGCTTGACGGCAACTAAATAACTAAAAGAAGGGTTACCATTTAGAATACCAACAACAAAGTTTGTTATATATCTTCCTTTAGCATCGGTCGTTTCGTCGACACTAAACCAGATGTAATTATCTGAAATAACATCCCTTATGTTTTCAATAGTGTCTTCGTATAGTTGTGGAAGACATGACCTGGTAGCTGTACGTCAAGAAAGTACCTTTTCTTTAGTATATTTTTCTAAAAAACCTGTGAATTCAGATTTTTCCAAATTGTGGAATGGAATATTGCACGAAACCATCATTTTACACAGATCTTTGTTAAAGTTATTGACATTTTCGGTTTGGCTCACATAAGTAGGTAATAGTTGTTGTGCTGGTCGATTTTCATTTTTTGTTTCCTGATGTGGACCCGTATTGACATGTTGATCTAATTAAAACTTTTTGTTGACTTTTACCTACAAAAATATTAATTTTAAAATATTTCTAATATTAGTTATTTAGTAGTTGTATACTAAGTCAAAAAAAATGTGTTTGCCTACTGAACTTGAAGTTGAATGTTAGAAAAGACACATTAATAATTTCAATTTATTATTTCTGAGCTAATATTTAAAAACTATCTATAAATTTTAATTTATCTTTAGACTAAACACTGCTGTAAACATTAAATTAATGTTTTGTTGTTCTTTTAAAGCATTATTCAAAATCTCCAGTTATTTCATTGATACAACAAAATAAATATGTGAATTTTATTTCACAATTGTAAATCTAAAATTATATGTACAAAACGAAAAGATTATCAAAAGACGACTATTGGTAGGAGTACTTAATTAATTAATTAAATTATTGCAGGGCAGCGAAGAACATATTTTAACAAACACGTGTTTAATTAATGTATTTGCAACTCATTTTTCAATTAAATAAAACCTTTGCAAAATTTTGTCTAGAATAATAAATGAGAATTACTATAAAGAACACAAAAACAGCTTAAAACTATTAAGCAAGATTTAGGTTTATTGTAATATGAGGACAATACCACTAGAACAAAGCGTGCATGTCATACATACCTCCTTCTCGCAAATAATACAAAACACTACACTTCCATCGAATTTAAAACACGAATACGATTTCAACCACATTATAATTAGATCGTTCCTAGAGCTGCCCACTTTTGGCATGTTGACTTCAAACGGCTATAAGTGAATGAAATTTTTGCAAACAATTTCAACCCCACCAGTCTTAAACAAAAAAAAAACGGAAATTCTAAGATTTTCAATACGTACCTTCGTCAATAACTGTAATGTAGTTATTGTGCATATTATTAAAGTACTAATTAACGTAGTTCCCAAATACCTAAGTTTCTAAGAAGTTTTAAAGCGGCTTAAAGTATAAAGCAGGTATAAGATTTGTGTAGACAAATCTTTGTGTCTGTTAAAAATAACTTCCAGAGAGTTGACGAAATTACAAGCTTAAAGTTTTACAAATCTCGGTACAAATATTGGTAAATTTATTTTCTAACATAAGAAAGAACGGAAAAAAGACGCAAACATGCACTTTCATGCTCTTATCACCTCGTATATGCTCTAATAACGTAAAACGCCTTATATATGCAGTATATGCAAAATAAAATTTGATTTTGGGCCTAAATGTTAAAAAACGTACATATTCTTAAGAAAAAGATGCTGTATATGCAAAATAAAATTTGATTTTGGGCCTAAATGTTAAAAAACGTACATATTCTTAAGAAAAAGTTTCGTATGCCCAATAACAAAAAATATGCAAATATGCATTTGCCCGTCTCTATTTATAACTTGTAACTACAAAATTAAAAATGATTTTCTATGGGCTAATTCATCAACTTCTTCCTCACTGCTTTCATCTGACGATCCAGTGTTTACCATAAAAGATAAAGTTTCAATTGTTTCGTCAAGTAGTTCATCACGTTGCCACATTTCTTCGGCTATGTGATTAACATGCCTGGATTGCTTGTCCCAGTCAGATGCATTTATTTCTGCAAAAGCATTTCGCACTAAGTTCTCAATATAACTTCCACTTTGAGAAACGTTATTCATTGCCACCTTATGCTTTACTAAGCTCCACATAAATTCAATCGGATTGAGTTCACAATGATAAGGAGGCAAACGAAGTACACTGTGTCCATGTTTTTTAAGTAATTCATCAACATGGTAAGTTTTATTATGCTTAAATTACTAACTCCAACAGTTCAGCTTTTCGCATGGTGTATGTTGTCGATACTCCATTACTTGAATTTTCAGCTGTTGCAGCTTCATTTCTAATACAAAGAAGTACGTCATTTAGAAATTACGTTTAAGGTTTATAAACTACGTACCTACCTAATTTTTTATAAAACTAATCGATTTTCCTGTTGCCGCAGCAGCTAGCTCAGTAGCCTTGTCCAAAGGGAATGTCCACACACCATTAGCTTTTGTTTATCGAAAAATTCCACAACTACTTTAATGATGTTCCGGGCTTCGGAACGAACATTCTTCTTCGACTTACTAGCCATTACGAATAAAACCTGAAAAATTGAAAATCAACATGATTTGATATTTTAAAACTTGTCATGCTCATTTAATTTAAGTGCAGCTACGTATTTCAAAATCGTACACTACTCTAAATATTGAAAAATCGATGTAAATCGATATTTAAAAAAGCAGGCTTACTGTGTTAAGGTTATGAACGCTATAATGGTTTTATTATTTAAAGCTTTATATTAAAAGATACATGTGCACAATACATACCGTTTCTCTCACAAATCAGTAAAATAGCGTTGAAAAGACTTTTTATAAAGACTAATCACAATAAATACTCAAGAAACACGAAAATAACCTGCCAAATGCATATGACAAATGTCAATTTTTTGCGTTTGGGAATGTACGGTCGGAGACTTCTTACTGGTAATTGGACGAACGTTTTACCGCTATAAATTTTTTAATTTAGTTCGCATATTTTCCGGGGTTTTTGTTTGCTTAGTAGAGCTGTACAAGGCAAAGGTTGAAAACTGAAACTTTCCAACCTGCCCGTTGCAAATGTAAAGACCTGTTGTGCAAGTGAAAAAACGTTAACAATGTTTAATAAATAGAAAGTGGCGGGCCAACTTAACGCACAATAAAACCCTTGCTATGTTTTTTGTGCGATCGTTCATTTGTGTCAACTTACTTTCACTGTTTTGACAACAGTAGGTAGCATTTTCTGTTTAATGAGTCTAACTGAACGGTAAGTAATTTACTTACGGTTCAGCGAACAGTAAGTGAAATTCATAGTTTACTGAAACACCTGCCAGAGTTTTGGGTATAGTATTATTTATTAATATTAAAATTAAATGTACAATTGTCACAATTGGAAATGGTAATAATAATAATAATAATAGTATAATAATAATAATAATAATAATAATAATAATAGTTTACTGATTAGCAGAATTTCTGACACAATTACATCACATTAACATTCAGGTTACGAAGGAAACAATACATACGCTTGTGGCTCGGCTTGTGGTCATCTTTTAAGCAATTTTGAGATAAAATAAAATGTGTTTTGCCTACATTTTGCCATCAAGTGTATTGTTGATCGCACAAAAAATAGCATAAGCATTTCGAAGAGTAAGGAGTTTACCGATTTCCTTCAATATTATCGTCGATCGGTAAACTGTCCTTACTGTTCTTAATACTTAATATACTATAAAACTTGAAACGATCAGCAAGAAATGTATAAATGATGCCTTTGTTAGTTTAAAACTTTACTACCTTTGTAAAGCAATAACTTTTAAATAACATTGTTTGGGAAAAATGGTATGAATATTTATTTATTTAATCACAAGTTTTCAGACAGATACTCTGTCCTTCGTTAGGTGTAGTATGACATTTTGTCACTTACGCCTGACTAAGGACAGAGTGTCTGTCTGAAAGCTTGCGATTAAATAAGTGCATATTCACACTATTTCTCCAAATAGTATTATTTAATATGTCGAATGGTGAAAGTTGCAACTCTTATAAATAACTTTTAAATTATGTTTAGTGTAAATAGAACAAATTAAAATGAAGCCAACGCTTCAGTTGCAGAATGTTCCGGTATCGGAGTATAAAAATTACTCATGCTTATATATTATTTAGGTAGTGATTAAACATTAATGAAAGAACAACTCCTTTGATTTAATGTAAATAAGTAAATGATTGCTTCCGTTTTCTAATTAATTGATTTATAATCGTCTTGTAATAATCTCTGAGTTATTAGATTACAATATAACTAAATAAATAGGGTTTAATTAATTATTTGCAAATGTATAACGTTACGCTCGCGGTTATTTGTTAATTTGATTCCCTGCACCATTTAATTTACATGAAGTTATATTTGTTATCTAATAAGATTAATTATGTAATGATTCATATAAATTATGTAGAAAACTAACGTTTGTTTTACCCAGAAGACCTAGATTATGTACAAGAGATTTCATTACCTATTTTTTTTGGCATAATGTTACCAGCGCATTATGGTTGTGTTTTTAGAAACGAGTGTATTGTTTATGATTCTTTTAAATAAAAAAATATGATGTGGTCAGCACATGACTTTCTTATGCTGGTGTCATTGCTGTGTTGACAAAAAGGCTATAGAAGACCACCATTGTAGACTGCGTTATAAGATGAAATTGATCATTGCGAAAACGGTTACTTTTGATTTATTAATATTTCCATGTATATGAAATGTAGAAAGTACAGTATTATTTCTTAAATATTTGCACCTAGCCCATTAAAATATAATAAGTGTGTATAAGCTTAAATATAACTTTTTATTCAGAAGTGTAATTAAGTTCCTTAGTCTAATTACATACAAAGTAAAGCACTAGAATTGTATTTTTATCAATTTCAGCATTATATAGGTGTCCTACCAAGGTTGGCCAGTAGCCGTATCTGGTAATGGATTTTTGTACAGCTTTGCACAAAAAAATATAAAACTGCAAAATTTTCAAGTTCATAGACGGCCGTTAAAGGGCATAAAAGGTGCACTAAGTTACAAAACCAAATATTTCTACAGTGTCCCATAATTAGCGTAAAAGATTTCAACAGTGCATTCATTCTACTTAACTTTGAGGGAAGTTTATTCTTAGTATTTTCCCAATCGTTCAGAGTAAAAGTCTAAAATTTGGTATATGTCACAGCCAAAGTAAATAATCTAGCTATTATGTATAATATCCAGACATTATGTATAATGTGCAAAGGGATTAATTAAGCGTTATTTATCATTTTACCCAGCCATTATACATACTATCTAACTGAGTTTGGTCAAAGTGATTAATGAACCTTTATTAATTATTTTATCCAGCCATTGTACATATTATCTATATGAAATACTCAGTTAATCAGTTTACCGTATTGCTTACGTATAGAAACTATTAGATTTGGGAGAACTAATAAAATGAAACGATTTTGCTCAATGTTTAGTGTTTTAACAACTCAAAATATTTAAAAAAAGTTTTCATAACCTTGTTATTAGCTTAATACATTGATACAAAACAGATGAATGTAAACAACTTAATGTATTTTACCACTAAGAGTATTCAAAACGTAGAATGTACTCACTATGAACATAAGATGTAGGTATTGAAAAAGAAATGTCTATTATTTTCAAAGTTATCTGAAAAGTAAAAAATACGTCCTCACTTATTTTTACAAGGGAGGCTTTTGTGGCACTTTGAGTTACACAAGACGTTGCATTTCTTACACTTGCATCGATTGGAATTGCAAGCGCCAATGCAATTGCAGCCTTGGAATCCCTGGCCACCTAGATGACATTCTTTTCTTGTACATTCCCCCATTGATACATATTCGTCTGGATCTTCGCTTACTGAAATGAATTGCGTTGTGCGGAGAGTTGACTTAATATTCCAAGCTTTGTACCAAGCTGATACATCCCTTCCTTCTCCATTACATAGAGTATATTTTACTACCTACGTTAGCAACAGGATATTTCACTGATGACAGATCCAACACCTTATCTGCCTGTTTTTGAAGAGCTTCTTTTGCTGACATCCTTATATCTTGGATGCATGTACTTTTTTGGTACCAAAATAGCTTCTTCTGACATGATCTCCAAATCCAAATTAGTTTGAGTCTCGCTTTTAGAAATACTATTTGATGTGACTTTCTTATCTGATTGGGTTACGTCTTCAGTTTGGTTAGCAACTTGAGCGCCTTCTTCAGTGTGAACAGCTTTATCAGTTTGGCTTTCGTCTTGAACTTGCTTACGATCAACATCAACTTCGTTATTTGTGTCGCTTTCATTCAATACCATCTCTAGATCTTCTTCTAAATTAACGTTATTGAGTGAATCTAGAGGAAGGTTTATTCCGATTTTAGCTATGTAGCTAAACATTGCTACGTAAGGTCTACGATTTATTCCTGAGTGATAAGCTCCGTTTCTCACAAACTGGACGAAGTGTAGCCCTTCAGACTATTTTGTGGTATTGTTGGATTCTAACCAATTACAAAGCATTTTTTCAACATCTTGGCTGGCCCTTTCAACTGATCCCTTTGACTGAAAGTGTCTGGGCTTGCCATGTACAATTTTTAGTTCGGGCCACATTTCACACACTTCTTCAAAATACAAGGGGCTCCAAAAATGGTAAATATATCAAACAAGTGGAAAGCAACTTCTTCCGAATTTCAATGGTCTCAGCTGTACAAATTTTGTATGGTGGTCTTCATATACCGTAATAAATTTGTAATCCCCGTAAGTCTGTGATATCTTGAATTAAACTCGTTGCATTGAATTGGCTTGATAACCAGTCCTTTTCTCGGTAAGCTATTTTTTCTGAAAATATTCACATAGGTTCAATTAAGGTGTAACGAGTTCAGCAGTCACATTTTTATATTTTGTTTTCATCTCTTACATCATTCTGACCCGACCACCATGACCAATATTAAGATGACAATTATGGATTATTTGAAAAGTTTCTTCCAAATAAACATAATAAACTATTGGCTCACCTTTGTTTTTCACAGGAACAAGGAGTTTCTCAGAATTTCCAATTTTCACAAAATCATACCTTGCAAGATGTTGGTAATCTTCAAGTGTTTTCTTAATGATCTTGTTCTTGCCCTCTTTAACTTTCATTATCAGCGACCGATACTAATCGCTTGTAAACAACTGATTATTTTTACCTTCACTCTCAATAAGTTAATTTACTTGTTCTGTAAAACGAATTTCCATATTTTCGGCCATTTTAGCAGCAATCAAGAATTTGCGTGCTTAACACTAACAACACACCACTAAACACTAACTATAACAACACAATCACAATTTTGCAAACGCACTACTTAGCGCACATTACATACATCCACTCGAACTATTGTGTCATCCACCACGACTGTGGCGACTGTTTACACGCGGTCGGTGGACGCAGACAGAGAGGAGTCACGTGCCTCCCCACCTACCTAAGCAGAACAGTATGTGAGAATTATTACTTTTGCCCAATCTATATCAGCTGTTATTCATAACCTAGTCAAAGTGATTAACATTTGAAAATATTTATTACTTTAGCTAAAATGTACTAGTTGTTATGGTCAATGACTGGTTATTGTAATTAATTAATCACTTTAGCTAGCGAATTTAGTTACTTTACATAATGTCTGGATATTATACATAGTATTTGATTATATGCTTTGGCTGTAACATATACACTAAACTTTAAGTGATAAAACAGATCTTATGATAAAGAATATGGTTTCTCGATCAGGAGCGTCTCGAATCGTGATGTGGCAAAGTAAAACATAACCTAACTATTTTACGAATTGCTGTTTCACTTTGCTAGTATACACCGTTTTCAAGTAAAATCAATTCAAAGATTATGTTATCCATTGGATAATTCATATTTTCAGGATGGCTCGGAATACAAATACTTCATACATAGTGTATATTTATAAATAAGGTAGTTTGTCTGTAATACGTAAATGTACCTTAGGAACGGAACATCCCTCGCACATAGTAACCATGGGTAGTTAGTATGTAGATGCATACATAGTAATTGTTCAATAAACGAATAGCGGTAATACCTACAAACAATATGGAAAATTTAAAATCATACGTAAGAATAGAAATTTAATGAACTACAAAGTAAAGTACGTATGTAATAAGAAAACACCTATTACACAATTTTGTGTTGTTTTATTCGTTACTTCATAGTGTATTATGACAATAGTTGCTCGAATACGTTTCCATTTTGTTCTACACAAATTCTAGTTCGACATAGTATAGCTAGTCCATATCTGTCTATCCATCTTACTGGATAAAATTTCGTACTCATCGGCTAGAATGAACTGATGCTCCATCATGCTAAAAACAGTGCCTTTGACGTACATCTAACGATACATCATCTAATAAGTCAGGAGGTTCATTTTATAATAAATGTAGGTATCGGTCATAATTAAGACGAGCCGGTATCTCAATATGGTCAATTAAGTGACTTTCAAAATATTTTTTGAAGAATATAAATCATTTTGGATTGCTTTAAACAAAACTAACACACTTAGTATTTTCATAGTATCTAGCCTATCAGTGAAGATAGATGGATACGGATTTCGCAATACTGTGCATTTTTTTTTTGTTGTCAAACGAACTATAACTTTTCCTAATTGACATAGCCTTCATCGTTTTTGAGATATAGGATATCACAAAATTACGGATTTCTTAGTTGTTAAAAAAAAAAGTTTGGTTGATATCTGAAAAAGTATAACGAATACTTTAAAACTAATTGCACCGTCGAAATTTTCGGAAAAGTTTAATCGAGACCAATGTTTACATGTGCGATAGTTCTTAAAATAAACGAGGCACAAGACAAGAGAAAAAATCAATTTGTCCTATTAATAAAACAAAGTAGACCATTCTGTAAGGACCGGAAATTCAAATAAATTTCCCGATTAAATGCTTATAAAAGGAGCAACATTTTTTTCTCTAAATGAATGTTGCCCCGTACTAGTACCAGCCGTATCTAAGCTCTATTCGATCTCTATCTCTTCTGGGGAATTTCCTTCATTATGGAAGTTAGCAATTGTTCAACCTATTCCAAAAAAAGGTGATAAGACCGATCCCTCGAACTACCGACCAATTGCGATCGCGATGGAAAAACTATCTATCCGCAACTGCTCTCGTTCCTTGAAACTAACAAACTCCTTATTGACCACCAATATGGGATTAGCCAGACTCGTTTAATGTTTGACCCAACTTTGGAATAATACACTAAAACAATCCGGTGAAGTAGTTGTAGTCGCTCTAGATATCTCAAAGGCATTTGACCAAGTTTGGCATAAATGCTTACTCGGGTTAAAGATCGGGTTAAGTACTACCAATTTAAAGTTTGGATACCTCTATTATGTCTACTAGAAGATGGAGGGTTGAGTAATATGATTTAACTTCTTTATGTTACTAGGTAATCAATATTTTTTATTTCAGGAGTGTTTTTGTATTAATGGCTTTAGTTACCTGATGTTGCATTTAATGATAAATCGGAGTTTGACGTTCCTAATCTATCGTATTACTTGTTTGTGTCTTGGTATGACGCGTACGGGAGGAAACGGTTATTTGTCATTACGTCAGATGTGATTACGTTTCTAAATGTTTGTTGTGGAATGCCATATTGTCTTTGGAGGTAGTTTTGGTTTTGTGCAATATGCGTTGTTTCATTTTACTTTATTTAATATGGCATTTTTGTATGAAATTTGTGGAATTTATTTGTGGACATAAAATCCTAAGAAGTTACGAATATTTTTCAAGTAAGTTTTAGTATGTAAGCAATAAGGCAGATATTATGAGTCAGATTCATTTCCGTATTGCAAAGAGTATAACCAGCCAGTTTAAGTATGAATGGCTATTGTTTGTAACGACAAAGTTACTACATTAGATGCGTTTATCAATAATGTACATTTCTGAAATTATCTTACAATTTACGATTAATATTTACGTAGAGTTACGATACCAGTTTAATGGAAGGTTTGTGATATCGGTTATCAAATATTTCGGATTTATTGAGAAAGCTTAAGGCTTCTTCATGAGTTTTTCGTAAAATATTTTGAAGAGAAGTTTACAGATTGAACCGACTACAAAAGTAAAGAGTACCCATTCCTGTTTTATTTAGACTGTTTTCATGATGCTAATCGAATCAAAATTTAAAACCAGGTGACATTTGTTTGAGCTGTAATGCGCTTTCTGTTAATTATAAGCTTCAACTCCACTCTATCTGTGCGGTCTGATGCTCTACTCTGCGTTAAACCGTAACCGAAATATTACCCATCCTAATAGAACTTAATTCTACAAGACTACAGCTTCGTTATTTATTTTGAATGAGTTGATGAACCATTCGTACAAAAGGTTTTTCAACCGCGTTAGCATTGAAAATTAATTGACTGATTAATTTATTTATTGAATTATGACATAATGTAATGTGGAGGGTGTGATATTTCTTGGTTCTTGACCAATCAGTCTGTTTCTGCTGTTTCCAAACGTTTAAAACTACTTCCGTTACTCCTGATCGTATATTAATTTCTATCCGTACGTACTCCTTTGCCTACTCCGATGACATTGATATTGCAACACCTGCTTTTGATAAACATGTCAATTGTGAAAGTATTTTGTTGGAGTCTGGTAAGATCTCCACAATTTTCTATTCACCTCTATCTTTTCTAGCGTCACCTAATAGGAAAAATACTTCTTTGTCCATTTCTGAATGTGGGCCAGTTTTCAATTTTGTCGTGATTCTTCCCATCCTTTTGTAATTCGAATGGCCCCATTTAAATGTCGTATTAGTTCTAAGCTGAGTCCACCATTTAACGGTGAGATAATGGTTTATAGTTAACAAGTATGGTTAAACGGAATGACTCCACTATGGAGAAAGAGTGTGCTTAGCTTCCCTATAGTAATTGAAACGTTTGGATATTACAACATAGTTTTTTATTTCCTGTTATTACTGAGCACCACTCACATTTCTAGTCCAACAGATTATAATTTATATAGTATAGTATAGCTTCACTGCAAAAGTAAAGAACACCCCACGCCTGGTTTGCTTTCTTTTTCTTCGTCACGTTACTTCTTCTGTAAAACTTCCTTCTTGTTTTTATAACGGGGTCAAGTTTTGTAAACTATTATGCAATATCGCAAAACAACAGTGACTGAAAGGCTTTCACCCAGCACAATCCAGCAACTATTAACCAACAGCTAGCGAATGTAATTAGATCACTTGGCATGCGTGGTTATAAAAAATATGATTTGCACTGGACTAATATAAATGTTTCAAAGCATAAGCCTTTTTAGTAGTAATGGTTAGACCCATGAACTTTCTGCAATACAACCCTAAAAGCTCAGAATTTTAATTGGCTCACATTTAAAGACACAGACAAGTCAAAACAAGAAACTAAGTAACCAATCAATAATAATGCATGTATTGAACAAACATGTAAAAAAAAGGAATCGAGTCTTAAGTCATCCAAATTATTGATTTCCTAATAACATACAAATTAATGTAAACTGTAGATTTTACATATCAACTTAACCTAACGTCATACTGTCCTGAATGTTAATTTAGAAAACAAGATACTAAATGTAAACAAATTACTGAAACCTTTAAATCTGCAGAAAGCAGTAACGCATCAAAGTCATTCCTTAACTGTAATCTTCACTGTTTACCCAACGTAATAACTGTAAGTGAAACCAAAAAACGTAGACCGTTCTGCTCAAGTGTACGGACTAGCGTAACTAGAGAGTAAGTAATGTTATACCAAACCATCCGATCTTAATGTGCAACTATATTTAAAGTTACTAATAAAGGAACATAAATGCATGTGATACTAAGTCTATTCTGAATGAAAGATAAATACAAATATAACGTAGAATTTACATTCGAGTTCTTTATACACACCAAAATACGATGGCTGAAGTTGAGTCGCTCAAAACAGTTTACAAATTTAGCGGCACTGTTTAACTTATTAAAACAAACAAGTACATGATTGCCTACAATTATTAAGTACAAGATGTACACAATAAATTATGAAATACGTAAGCAACTAAATTTTCTATGTAGAATTGGTTCATTTAACCAAACTTCAATATTTTAGATAACATGTAACTATCACGAATAACAGTCGTGCATTTTCTAACAAGGAAAAAGCGTTTCAAATACACAGATGCTGGATGGATGTGAGTTGCAGATATTTTGTAAGAAACCGCATGACTACAATGGACAATGAAAAATATTTCACGCTGTCGTATTCAGAAGTAAATAACAATAAATAATTTTGCACGTCTGATCTTGAAAATTGTCGAAAGTAAATAAGCGATTTCTTAGGCTGGAGTTTCACCATCCTGTGTTAGTCGATTTCAAGGAGAATCTGTGAGTACCGATCTTTATACCCTAAAATGCTTTACAAAACTGCTTAACTTTGTTAACGCCCTTTATCGGAACGAATATATATTTTGATCTGGCCTCGTTTTGTACCATTATGTTAAACATACACATGGATGGTTAGAACAGAATAACGTCGATTATGTAAGGATAAGCGCCAAACTTCGCTGCTGTGTCGAAACGTTCATGACAACAAATGCGAAGCTCAAAACAATTGTAGGCGTGCATTTTTTCTAAATTTGGATAGTGAACCCTAAATATCGTACAACGGAAGATGAAACAAATACTGACCAAATGTGTACCATTGAGGACCTTGATCCACTATTAGTTTTGCTAAATAGTTTTCATACTAGCAAAAAATGTAACATTAACCACTAGTATTGAGATTTTAACAAAATTTTGTTATTTCGGATTAATTCTGTTGCATATTTTACCTTCCAACCTACATACACATACATAGGTATAGAGGGTTATGAAATTGACTTTTGTTTCAGTATCGCTAAATCGACGTATTAGCTCATTCCGTGCACGTGTGTCGCTATGCGCGCGTGCGTGCGTGCGCACGTGCGTGCAAGCATGCGTACGTGTATTGTGCGTGCGTGCCTATGCATGCGTGCGCAAGTATGTGTGTGGTTGTGTGGATATGTAGACAATAACTCCAGAACGAAAGTATTTAAAATTTTGTGTTTAAGCTTAATTTCATTTCTCTTGGAGCTGATTAGATTTTGGGAAAAATTCAGCGACGGAGCGGGGGTAATAAAAGCTTTTCTTGATTTTTGTAAAATATTTCTGAAACAGCTGTATATTTCAAGATATAAAAATACCAATATAACGACGCAAAATTTAGCTGCAAAAAAATTCCTAAGGTAGAGTGTGAATATTGATTAATTTTATAAGAAAATGTGTAGACATATTTTTTAAAGAAAATTTAATTTCGCATAACTTTTCTTAATAAAGTATTTTAAAACTAAGTAAATAGGACTGAAAATGCTTAATCTACATTATAGGTTTTTTTATAGAAGCGGGCGGCTTTGGAATTCTTTTTAAGTTAACATCTAGATGTTTGTTAACGTCTGTCTGACATGAAGTTTTAACCGTCTTTTTGACAAACCGTTGTTTTTGTTTTTACAATGTTGCCTATTTTCGTATTATAAAAGAGGTTGCAGAAGTATCCTAAAACATGGTTATTAAAATGATTCCAGTTCTTTTAATTTTGTACGTTTTCTTATAGCGTATTTTCCTGTTAGGGGTCGGAGATTATAAGTTTTAACAATGGATAGTCGATTACTGAGAATAATCAATTTTTCTTATTAATCGACAATCAAATAATCGATTAACTATATAAACGACTAATGAAATAATGAATTATTCATACAATTTACTAATGAAATAATCGCTTTTTCGTATAATTTATTAATGAAACACACAATTAATTAAACGTTAGTTATAGTTGGAGAACGTCAGCCTAAAGGAAGATGACATAGTGTGAGCATTATGAATATAATTACGTAGGTGAAAGGTAAATTTAGTTATGTATTGAAGTATTTACTGCAAATAATATATAAAACGTAATGAAATATATAAACTAGGGCTGTATGGGCAGAAAATTTAATGTGGAGTAAAGGTGGACGATTGTATGTAAAGAGTCGATAATCTAATACTCAAGATAATCAATTTATTTTATTAATCGATAGTTTAATAATCGATTAATCAAGTATTTGATTTATCAACTAATCGATTAATCCAATAAACGATTAACCAAGTATTCAATTAATCGATCATTTTCAAAAACTTATCAAAACCTGATTAATCCATGATAATCGATTAATCCATATTATTGCCCAATCTTAGTTGCTATATATTACACTTTATGCATTATGTTTAGAAAGATATCGTATCAGAGTGTTACACTGCATTAATTTTGCTACACGTAAACTCAAACGTCAACCAATTTTTTGTATAAAATATCATTTATTAACACGAAATTATCCTTCTATAGCATTCCTTTCTCAGTTACAATGACTATCTGTCCTTTAAATAAACGTATAGCAGTCTACATATTTGTATTTTTACAGGATCGTCTCCAAACATGCTTGGTTTTCTTCCCTACCTGGTCTCAATGGGCATGATCTCGCCTGACTTTAATTACAACATGGAACCGGTCAACCATTCTCCATCATATAAGCCACACGTTTTAGAAACAACGGGTCCATTAAAAACTCACTATATATGGAAACAAGTAGATTTTGCTTTTCCTACAGACGCAGATAGACAGAACGCTATAGCAACTGAAAACTTTATCCAAAAAAACAATCTACCTTTAGGAATTGAGATTAGTAAAGATAGATTATTCTTTTCATTTCCTAAATGGAAAAACGGAATACCCTGCACTTTAGCCACAATACCAAAAATTTCAAATGAAATATCACCGTTATTTACACCTTTTCCAAGCTGGAAATGGCATAACACAGGTGAGTTACTCTAATTTAATTACAATTATAAATCCCAATTTTAGGATCTTGTAATGGACTTGTTTCTGTTTACCGAATGCAGATTGATCAATGCAATCGTCTTTGGGTGTTAGATTCTGGCCAAATTCAGGTGTCAGTAAATCCAACACAAATCTGCCCTCCAAAAATAGTCATATTTGATCTTAAGACGGATAGTTTAATTTTACGTTACGAAATTCCAGACGAATACATAAAACAAGATGGTTTATTCTCAAATATCGCGGTTGATATTCAGAAAAATCAATGTGACAATGCTTACGCTTACGCTGCTGATGTGTGGAGATATGGTTTAGTTGTGTTCAGTTTGAAAGAAAGAAAAAGTTGGCGCTTGACTGATCATTTATTTTACCCCGAACCGTTCGCCGCAGCATATGAGTTGCATGGGGTAAAATTCGAATGGACTGATGGTATTTTTTCGTTAGCACTTTCACCCGATCTTCCTGGAAAAACCGATCGCATTTTATATTATCACCCTATGTCTAGCACCAGGGAGTTTTATGTTAAAACTTCAGTTGTCAAGAACGAAACTAAGTTTAATCAAATTAAACGACAAATACGAGTAGTTGGGGAAAGTCGAGGAAAGAACGGACAAGCATCATCAGCTGTTATCGATAAAAATGGGGTTATGTTTGTTAATTTAGTAAGTAGAGATACAGTTGGATGTTGGGATTTGCGTAAACCGTACAAGCGAAGAAATTTAGGCCTTGTGGCCAAGAGTAATATTAGTTTGGTGTTCCCAAATGATTTAAAACTTGATAAAGAGGAAAGACAAAGCTTATGGGTTATTTCAAATCGGTTACCGTTCTTTTTATATAGTGAATTAGATGAAAGTGATTATAATTTTAGGATAATGTCAACTTATGTTGACGAGGCCATAGAAGGGACAGTATGTGATCCAGATTTTGTTACTTACGACGCATATGACCCTGTATCTGATGATTTAGATTGTTATTAAATTATAGGTTAACTCGTGTACATATATTATTGGATTTTCATTTTTTAATTTGTATAAAACTGTAAATAAATAGTAAATTGATATGTGGATATTATTCTTTTGGATTTATATAATTTTCAGAAATATTGTGACAATTTTAAGGCAGCGAAGCAGTTCTATCTTTGTCTTCGATAGTAATAGGCAGTGATTCTAATTAGTTAATGAAACAGGCCCGTGCTTCATATTTGACCACAAGAAGTCTCGGTTTGTATGCATAATGGGTGGGCATGGGTGGGGTCATTATAGTATAGGAGAAATTTTTCAGGCGGTAAAGTTACTGCTCTAGCGTTTGTTTACAAAATCACACAAAATTTGCTTACATCCGTTGTAGCGTGCTTTTTTTCGACTACAAACAGAGCATAGATACCTTCATGGCATTTATTAAAATAGTTATGGTGTAGAAATTTTACAATGTATTAAAATTTTGAGATAACAATTTTAATATATTAAGTTACCAGTTTCAAGTTAACATACTTTAAGTTCGTTGCTAGTAAAAACACTGATCCGTGACGTGAATGCAAACTTGTATTTTTTTGGCGATTGAAAATTTTGACGAGTGTATGAGGGCGTTAGTTGTCGGGTTAAAATTAAGGGTTTAGACATTGCTTGGTTAATATAGGAGTGAAAGTAGATGAGCTTGATTGAAGATGGTAAAATTAATTTTTTGTCGTTTGTAAGGGAGTTGATAAACAGACTCCGAATAATAAAGTTATAATCATGTTGTGATGTACCAGAACTGGTGCAGATTTTTATATTTTAATTTATAAATTAGAAGGCGGGTTTAATGGAAACCATTTAGTAAACATGGGCGAATGTTGTGTATTTGGTAGTAAAAACAGCGTGTGCTTAGATATATGTTTTTAAAAATTAATTGAAAGGGGTTGTTGATTTGATGTTTTGAAAAGAATGAATGTTTCTTGGTCTTATGAAATAAAATGATAAGGTAATGTTATATTTTCACTAATTGTATTTTCCTTTTGTAAATGCTTAAAATATTATGATCTCAACAAAAGGGTAAATTAATCATAAGACTAAAACAACTTGATTTGAAGATGGAAGGTTCTTTTATAAATTGAACTAAATAAGAATCGAAATTAGTCTATGATTGGTACTACAATACCAGTGAATAATTATTTCATCTAATATAAATTAATATCAATGATAATTTGAAAGTTACATCACAATCCTATAATTTAATCTAAAGAGATCTCTTGATTTCATTGTTGATGTATTTTATTCTGACATTTTACACCTATAATGCTACATTATTTTAAGATGGATGTTCACCTGTGAGTACAGTAGAGGCATAAGCCGGCTCCCGGGTAGAGAAGCTATAAATACCATCTTGGGGAGATAACCGTTGTAACACTAAAGTATGTTTATCGTTGGAATACCGTGTGTGTGGCTTGTATGAAACATGATACCTTTTGGTTCATTAATTGTAAATGCAGACCTTTAACATATTGTGATGATTTACTTATAACACAGTTAGCTAACCGTATAACAGGGTGACCACCATTTATGAGATACAGGCCTATAGTAAATATTACAATATTACCAAATTGATTTATTAAGGTGAGAGTAGGGTTATAACAACTTAGACCTTTTAATAACTTTAGAATATAAGTACGCATTGATTTGGGTATTTATAGTTAATACTTGTATTCTGTTTATGTTGTTATTCTTGTTGTAGTATGCGATAAGGTTTTTCTTTAGTAGTTCTTTTCCTTATCCGCAATAAAGCCAGCAGAGCTACTTTGCACTTGGCTATAAATTTATATACTGTGTTTTATTGTGATACCTTTATTTTATCCTCCCTTAGATACCAGAAACACATATATCCCGTAACAACTCTTTCACACAACGTGGGTGATCCTACCTTCTTTCTCTTTAAAAATTAGACGATCATTTGGCTTATGTAAGTTCGCGCTTTAACTGTGTTTTTGCATTCGAGTTCCTCAGTCGTCAGACTGGCCTGGGTATACTACAATGTAGAGGGTTTTTTTGCTATTATAAAGAAAGCGTAGACACCGTTATTTTCATAGCATTTATTAGAATAGTTGTGATGTAGGAATTTTTTTTGGCGGAATTAAAAGTGTCATGAACGCTTATTGTTTGAATAAATTGCGAATTTAAGTTATGAAAATTTATGCATCCAAAAATTTGTTAGATTTCTTTGAATGAATGGTCTAACAATTTAGGTAACTCTCATTTCGTGTTATAAAACATAAAGCTACAATGTATTATAATTTTGAGATAACAATTTTCCAATACTGAGTTACCAGTTGTAGGTAAACATATCTTTAGTTCGTTACTAGTATAAGACGCTGATCTGTTAAAGTTACGTGGAATGCAAACTTGCAATTATTTGTTGGTCGGGAATTTTGACGAGTGAGCCCTGTTACATCTATCAAATTCAACATTCAGAAAGTGAGGAGAGTGGACACTCTCCTCACCTTCTCTGATTATAAAGGTACTGAAAGTATTTGTTACAAGTGGAGCGTTTCTTTCGGTATAGTCAGTTTATTTTAAGGACTTTATTGATTTTTTAGGGTTTATTTAAAAAAATTCACTAAGGAATGTTTTTTAATGATCTTATGTAATTTTTTTTTCAATAAAGTTAGCAGTTTTCGAGATATTCACAAAATGTACTATTGGTGCCTTCAATGAAGTACCATTTTTGTAAATACATTTTAACCAAAACTTGGAAGAGCTGTTATTTTAAGAGTAACTCTTAAATATAGTTTCATTATAATCGGTTACATAATTTTTAAGTTATCATGGATACGTGCACAAAGACATGAAGCCGAAAATGGTCTAGACCGTTTTCAAAATACTGAAAGGTGTAAATCCGTTAAAAACTGAAGATTGATTTTTTTTGCGAAAACAATACTTTACTCCATAATGCGTTGTGTATAAGAAAGTAAAAATGATACGTTTCACACACTGTTTCTTTATGGCATTTATTAGAATAGTTATGGTGTAGGAGTTTTATTTTTGGAGCAATTAGAAATATTCTGAACGGTTATCTTTTTATATAAAATACTTATCTTTTGAATTTTTGAGTTCAAATTATACAATCTAAAGTTTCGATAACATGTTATCTTGTCAGTAAATGTTTGTTAAAAATTAAATGAAACAATTTTGTCAAATTTAAATTCAAACATAACATGTTTATGTAATTTTCAGAATACATAAACATTTTATTTTTAATTTTTCAAATTTGACAAAATTGTTTACACTCTTATAATTATATTTATAAATACATTTTATTTATGATACTGTTAAAAAATGATGTATAAGTTTACATTTATTTATATTTATTTATATAGTTTGCGAATTTGAGTTATGAAAATTTATGCATCCAAAAGTTTGTTAAATTTCATTGAAATGAAGAAGAACAATATAGGCACCTGTTGTAGAATAAAAAACTACAAAGTATTAAAATTTTGAGATAACAATTTTTTTTTTATTTTACCAGTTTTTGGTAAACCTACTTTTAGTTCGTTACTGATCTGTTAAAATGACGTGGAATGCAAACTTGAATTTATTTGGTGATGAAGAATTTTGACGAGTGAATGAGGGCGATAAAATTAAGACTATACGCATTGTTTGGTTAATACAGGAAATATCTTGATTAGAAGTTTAAATGTCATTTGTTGAGAAGTAAGAGAGAAGAGGATAGTATGATTTGTTATCGTCTGCCAGGGTTCAACAAACTCCGAATATTAAAGATGTAGGCGGGTTGAGAAGATAGAAATATCCTGTGAAAGTGGCGGATGAACGTTGTGGATGACGGATACTGTCGGAATTTTTTTGAGTTTACGGTAACAAACGGTTAATTTAGTAGTGTGAATATCTTTGTGGTATAGACCAGGGCAGGTTAAAGGAATGTCCAGTTACACCTTGGCGAGTATATTTGGAGGTCCCAAGCGTTGTGAGTCATCGTGTGCCGTTTGTTCATTCTATACTTGTTCTTATTTTTAATGTACGAAATATTTGCACACTTATGTTGATTATAAATCGATCGTCTAAATTTACAAAATTGCGCATTTTATTACTTTTTTTAGTGCGATGTACTCACGGGTAACCTGTAAAAGTTACCTATTGATTTCGTCACTGATTAATTTTATTTGGCGAGTATATCAGAGTATCTTGTGATAGTGCCGCTTTGGTTACGTTTATTTTATTTATGATTTTCTTGTTTTCTGGTGGTCTTATTGAAAGACAGCTATTTAAGAATGTTTGCATTTTGTCTACAAACCCGAATTTTAAAGCACGATTATCGGTCACATAAATACGAATAACGTAATTTTTACGATTATTCAATTTAAGTTGATTTGAATTTAGTAGTACTTTAGATAATTTTGACGCGAGTCCTTTTTAGGTAAAATCTAATACAGAGGACGATTCTATTGAATTGTTTTGCAACCTTAATAAAGTGAAATTTTAATTATTATTTTGAATTATAATAAAGGAGAGCTTATTTATTTTAAAGTAGAGCTTGTAGAGTCAATTTAGTGGTAAATTTTGAGGTTATGTGACAAAATTGAATATTTTATTAAGGAACTTAAAGTTAGAAAGTGACGATTCATAACTATATTTTAGTAGCGATTTTGAAGTGGGTTTACAGGTTGGGCAAAAAAGTGCTGTGTTTTGTTGTGTTTTAACAAGCGTCCTTTTAGTGGTTAAGTGAGAACCGCGAACTTGCTACTGAGCTAAGTGAGAGCCATGCACTTTATGCAGTTTGTGTTCTAGTGTGCATTAATCCTGCAACAACTTGCCCTACGGAATCCCTTCGATAACCCCGGTCATTTATAATTTTAAAATTAATGAAGTTCATTTCTTAGAATACACCTAATGCACGTTAGTGCTTTCTTATTTTATAGCAAAATGCTACCTAATTTGAACATTTTCCTTATACGCCTTTAACCGTTAGTGCAGCGATAATGCATTTAAACTCATAGTTGTGATTTTTCGAGAAATTAAAAAAGTCCTAAGAGTTTTTAAAATACTTCTCCGGTGAGCTTAAGTTTAATTAGTATGTTACGTTTAATCGTTAATGCAGCGTTAGCGCACGTGGGTGCATTTATGATTTCATTAACGCAATATTGCTTCGAGTTTAAATCCTAAGCTCAAATGTAATTTTATTGGTATAAGTAGTACTGAGACACTTGCGCCGCCATCTTGGATTTCGACGTCACTTCCGGTTTTACACGCCCACGTGGGAGACCATATTTTCCACCCTTTTTCATCCCGAATTATTTTTTACTCGTTTACGTGTAGGACGTATTATTTCACCCCTATTTTTTACACACCCCCGTGTGAGACCGTATTTTCTACCTTTCTTTTCGGAGGCCCTTTTCAACCCTAATTATTTTTACTCGCTCATGTATAGGACACGTATTTTCCACCCTTTCTTTTCGAGGGTCAACCCTAATTAGAGCCTTTTTGCACATGCTCACGTGAGGGGCTGGTCTTGGGGCTGGGGCTGGACTTGGAGTTGGTCTTAGGGTTATTTTTGATGGTATTAAGGTCCTTCTGGCTATATTAAGAGCAGTGCCCCTGGAGGTTAGGCAAATGCCTATCGATCCTATTGCTATAAAATGGTCAAATGCTATTGGATGATCTTTTACCTATACGAGAAAACGTTGTATTTCTAATAAGGAAGTTCTTGTAAGACACGTGTAGGGCTTCTCAACTTGTTCTCGGGCCTTCGCCCCCTGGCCAGAGATGGTATGGGAACTCTAACTTTATAAGACAAGTGGCCCCCTTGATGCAATTGTGTGAGGGTTCTAACTTAATCTTACAGCTGTAGGCCTTCGCCCCGTCATACAAAATTGTATTACAATAATAAGGAGGTTCTTGTAAGACAAGACTTATATCAGGGTCTGCGCCCTGGCCCCTTTGAGTTAAAATTGATTTTTAGTGCCATCTAGCGGCGTATAGACTAATGAACATTTTCTATAATAGAAGTTGATAATACACACCTCTCTCACTTGCTCTATCTTGTTCCTCTCTCACCCTCTCTCTTTCGGCTCTTTCTCGCACACAAACAAATCAATTAATTACATTATTTATAAATCTAAACGCCTCTTTTATGGTCGAGGTATTTTCTCCTAAGACGGCCGTCTTAGGAGAAAGTAAAAGAGGCGTTTAGATTTATAAACATGTCCCTAGGGGCGATGTTAGAGCATGGTTAGGTCAATACTTCAGATATCCCCCGAAGATAACCGATTCTATCCGAACATTGACGAACGCGCTTGCGCACAAGACCTTTGGCTAGCTGCGTACTTGTTTCTCGTGTGTTTCGCTCTTTAAAGTGTAACTGTCATCGAGTGAGCACTATTGTAATGTATTCTCCTGTTTATGAACCAACATCAGCGGACATTAGAGATTTTACTGACTTGTTAATAAACTATTACAACATAACCGTTCAAGATAATGATGAAAGCGATGACGTGGTTGAGCTGAATGTATCTCACATCCAAGGTGATGGTGATAGTGCACTGAAGAGAAAGAAGAGCGATGAGATAGGGGAGAAGGGCGAATCTCAAAATCACGATGATGGTGACGACGAATCACGGTTCAAGAAGAAGAAGAAAATCGATAAAGCATGTTATTAAATAATAATGATGTATTGTTGTTTATAATAATAATAATAATAATAATAATATATTCTCAAACGTTAATATTTCCTTCAATTTTGTTAATAAACTTGTTTTTTTCCTAGCGGTGCTCCACCGTCTTGATTCATGTTTGCAGGTTTACGAGTTTTCGCTTTAGAGTGTTTTTCTTGTGTTGGCGTGTTTTCGTTTGTGTGTTTTCGTTTGTGTGTTTTCGTAGTTTCGTGTTTTCTTTTTACGCGTTTTCGCATTTGTATGTCTTCGCGTTTTCGTATTTTTGCGTTAGCGTTTTTCGTTTGTGTGTTTTTGTGTTAGCGTGTTTTCGCTTTAGAGCGTTTTCGTGTTTGCGTATTTTCGTGTTTGCGTATTTTTGTGTTAGTTTGTTTTTGCGTTTGCGTGTTTTCGCACTCTGTGTGTGTGTGTGTGTGTGTGTGTGTGTGCGCGTGTGCGTACGTACGAGCGTGCGTACGTGCGAGCGAGCGTGCGCACGTGCGAGCGTGCGTGCGTGCGTACGTGCGAGCGTGCGTACATGCGTGCGTGCGAGCGTGCGTGCGTACGGACGTGCGTGCGTGTTTTCGTTTTGATCCTCGTGCTAAAGCAGTGCTTGTCGATTGTATGTAGTTGTAGGTACTATTGTGTTGACTAAAAGCTTTAATTGGAAACGCTGCTTGCTATGCTCAGTCCGTGGAGTTGTTTAATTAGCTTTTTTGATAGATGTATTTATTTATGAGAAGGCCAGGCTTGCATGTAAAATAATATAGAGGTGGAACTAGCTAGCTAATGTAGTTTGCTGCTACACGTATCACAGTACTGAAGATTCTGTTTATGTATTAGAAAACGTACTACAGTCTCGAAACAGAATGCAGATACAAATGGAAGGAAATGAATACGGTACAGCTTCTGAGAAGGGGCTGAAAGATTTGAAACGTGTGCAGCATTTCCAGAGCCGAGTTGAAACCAGTTAATTTAGGGCTAACCTCATGTCCATGTAATAATAATAATAATAATAGTGACTGATAAAAGCTGTCAGGGGTTATTAGCTGCTTTTATAGGTTGTTACAATAAAATCGTTCAAGGTGAAGACGATGAGGTGATTGTATCTCAAAATCTCGATGATGATAATGCTCTCTATGAAATTTCAAACAAAATTAGATTACGTCACTCATATTTCAGAATACAAATTTTTTTAAAAACGTTTAGTTGACATTGCTACTAATCCCAACTGATAAAAATCCATATAACGTCAATCACATGTGTGTGTGTGTGTGTGTGTGTGTGTGTGTGTGTGTGTGTGTGTGTGTGTGTGTGTGTGTGTGTGTGTGTGTGTGTGTGTGTGTGTGTTGTGTGTTTTTTTTTTTTTTTTTTTGTGTTTTTTTTTTTTTTTTTTTTTTTTTTTGTTTTTTTGTGTGTTGTTTGTGTGTTTGTGTTTGTGTTGTGTGTGTTTGTGTGTTGTTGTTTTGTGTTGTGTGTGTGTGTGTGTGTGTGTGTGTTGTGTGTGTGTGTGTTGTGTGTGTGTGTGTTGTTGTGTTGTGTGTTTGTGTGTGTGTTTTTGTTTGTTTTTTTTTTTTGTGTGTGTGTGTGTTTTTTTTGTGTGTGTTGTGTGTGTGTTTTTGTTTTGTGTTTGTTGTTTTTTTTGTTGTTTTTGTTTTTTTTTTTTGTGTGTTGTGTTGTTGTGTTGTGTTTTGTTGTTTATTTTGTTTGTTTGTTTGTGTGTTTGTTGTTGTGTTTTTTTGTTTTGTTTTGTTTGTTTTTTTTTATTTTTGTGTTTTTTTTTTTTTTGTTGTGTTTTTTATTTGTTTTGTGTGTTGTTTTTGTGTGTTGTGTGTTGTGTGTGTGTGTGTGTTGTGTGTGTGTGTTGTGTTTTGTTTTATTTTTTTTTTTTTGTTTGTGTGTGTTTTTTTGTTTTGTGTTTTGTGTTTTGTTTTGTGTTTTTGTGTTTTTTTTTTTTTTTTTGTTTTTTTTTTTTTGTTTTTTTTTTATTTTTTTTTTTTTTTTTTTTTTTTTTTTATTTTTTTTTTATTTTTTTTTTTTTGTTTGTGTGTGTTTGTTTTTTAATAATTATTTAAAAATTTTATTTTTTATATTAAAATATTTTATAATAAATATTTTTTTATTTTTAAAATAAATATTTAAAATTTTTTATATTATTATATATTAAAATTGTAAAAAATATTTTATTTTTAATAAAAAATTTTTTTATTTATTTTTTATTTTAAAATATATAAATTTTAAATATATATATATATTATAAAATTTAAATATTAATATATATATATTGTGTGTGTGTTTTATTTTGTATATTTTTTTTTTGTTTTTTGTTTTTTGTTTTTTTTTTTTTATTAAATTTATTTGTGTTTTTTTTTTTTGTGTTTTTTGTTTGGTTGTTGTTTTTTGTGTGTGTGTTTTGTGTGTTTTTTTTTTTGTGTTTTTTTTTTGTTTGTTTTTTTTTTTTGTTTTGTTGTGTGTGTGTGTTAAATTTATAAATTTTATTAATTAAATTCAATTATTTAAATTTTTGCGAAAAAATTTTAAAATTTGTAATGTTTTAATAAATTTTGTAATACAACGTTAAATACATTATTGTTTTCTTATTACTTTCAAAAGTTAATGATCGGTGTGTAATTGGGTTTATATGCCATTAAATCATTTTAGTAAACGTTTATAAATATTTCGCCCATGGTACAGCTGAAGGAAGAAACACTTCTAAAGGTAAGCGTATTATTTAATATATGTTTTTACATATTGCTAACAAAATATCGATAAAGATTTTTAAAATATTATTACGTTTATAGGATGACGTCATAAGATCACTCTACAAAAATAGTAAGTACGATTATTCGTGGATTTTAACTTGTAGTTATTGTTAATTCACGTATAATAATAAATCATTAAAACCTTTTGCCTTTTATTTCCGTTATATCAGTTTGATATTCTTAAAAACATATTAATTTAATTTAACTCTATGTTATATATAAGTGATTATTACTTTCCAGTTTTTTTTAATGGGTTTTTACAACTGTTAATGAACACGTTACAATGAAACAATTTTGTGTGTATGTAATTGAACATGCAAAATAAGTCAGATATGATGTTCCGAATGTATTGGTGGTGAATGTTTAGAGAATCTGCCTATACATAAGGCATCATTGCATTAGGGAAGAAATTATTTATTATTTCACGTCATATTTAATTAGACTTTAATGTATTCAGTTTGAACTGTAATCTGGTTTCCGCAAACTGTAAGACATAATTTCGGTTGATTGATTGAGATTGATCTGGTGATCGAGCGTGATTTGTTTTAGATTGATTAATTAATTGATTTGTTTGTGTGTGAGAAAGAGCCGAAAGAGGTAAAGGAACAAGATAAAGCAAGTGAGATAGGTGTGTATTATCAACTTCTATTATAGAAAATGTTTATTAGTCTATACGCCGCTAGATGGCACTAAAAATCAATTTTAACTCAAAGGGGTCAGGGCGCACACCCTGACATAAGTCTTGTCTTACAGGAACCTCCTTATTATTAGAATACAATTTTGTATGACGGGGCGAAGGCCTACAGCTGTAATATTAAGTTAGAACCCTCATAAAATTGCATCAAGGGGGCCACTTGTCTTATAAAGTTAGAGTTCCCATACCATCTCCGGCCAGGGGGCGAAGGCCCGAGAACAAGTTGAGAAGCCCTACACGTGTCTTACAAGAACCTCCTTATTAGAAATACAACGTTTTCTCGTATAGGTAAAAGATCATCCAATAGCATTTGACCATTTTATAGCAATAGGGTCGACAATAATATCTCATTAATTATGCGTGTGCATTTGCCTAACCTCCAGGGGCACTGTTCTTAATATAGCCAGAAGGACCTTAATAACATCAAAAATAACCCTAAGACCAACTCAAGTCCAGCCCTAGCCCAAGACAGTCACGTGAATGTGCAAAAAAGGCTCTAACTAGGGTTGACCTCGAAAAGAAATTAAAATACGTGTCCTATACGTGAGCATAAAGTAATTAGGGTTGAAAAGGGCCTAAAAGAAAGGGTAGAAAATACGGTCTCACACTGTGTAAAAATATGAAAAATACGTCCTACACGTAAACGAGTAAAAAATAATTCGGGATGAAAAAGGGTGGAAAATATGGTCTCCCACGTGGGCGTGTAAAACCGGAAGTGACGTCAAAATCCAAGATGACAGCGCAAGTATCTCAGTACTACTGGTATACTAATTGTTAGTGAAGTTAGTTCAAGTCACGTTATAGGTGCGGTCGGAAGGGGAATAGCATTTTTTGAATAGGGGTACGTTTTAGATCGCGTGATTTTGTTAAATTCTCAAACCAGAGAAGTCTCAAACCTCATTACTCAAATGAATTCATAGGCGTATGTTTTGTTTGATGCTATTTGAAGATAAAACTTAAAGTTACATTTTAAAGTTTGGGATCCACGGATTTATCAAAAGAATATAGGTATTTGATAGCATTCCGGAAACCAAAATTACATACAGTTCTATTTACATATTGATTTGAAATGTAATATTGCGTTTGTCATTTTAAACCAGACACGCCTAACTTTTCGCGACAACAAGGTTTAATGAGCCAGCAGTGAAGACACAACCTTAAGATACACTATTACAAAAATAAGCTGGTGCACCTACTTGGGTGACTAAAGTTAAAATTATTTTTTCGAAGTTAATGTAGGTTTTTGAAATGTTTGATTTTTTTGACGATTAACGCATTTGTTGGCAACGTTTACTTTTAGTAAATTACTAGATTTTTCCACGGCTTCAGCTTAAGATCCGAAAGTTGATACAAGTACTATCCTACATCTTTTACAATACTAAATAAACTTTAACCTAATGGAAAGATAACTGTACACAAATAATATAAAATAAACTTTAACCTTTCCAAGAAAAAATTATAATTGAAAAATTGCAATGTGCGACTCAAGGTAGTGCTTTAGGTAGAAAACTTAAACGAGACTCTCCAGTACTTATTTTTACAACAAACGGAACAGATAATAATGCTCAAGCTGGACCTCAAGGAAAGATGCAGCGGCGGTCTGGGCAGCAGTATAACATTTGATTCTTTTGGGGCAGTCCCTAGACTAAACACGATTATTATTGGGCCCAGGTTTCTAATAAAACACGGAGTTAATTTAACTCGTAAATAGGAATACGGTCCTGTAGAACTAGTAGTCATATAACCACTTTATTCTCTCTTATATTATATAATTAGTTACAATAGCACGTTTTACTTTCACCTTATCGTGTATAAAAATTAAGTTAGAGTTCTCAACGTATTTTAATAATAATACCGGATTTATTACAAGGATTCAACTATTGCTTATTTCGACTTCAAAGGTTGAACCCTGGTTCGTCTCCCGTTTTATAGGATATCAAGAATACTTGCAGGGATATACATAACGATCTCTTTTGCTTGGCTATATTAGATTTTAACTGCACATCGGGTTTTTCATTAAGAAAAGTACATTATCAAAAGTAACGTACTTGAGAACCTTCTTTAAGAAATAATTGGACAGAAGAAGTTAACTGATATTGTAACGACGTGATCAAAAACTACTGAAAGTTTTTTGGATTAATAGGACACTTGGATAAGTTACGGGCGACCGACGCGCGACGCCCACACACGCACACGCGCAGGCACACGCACACGCGCAAGCACACGCACACGCACGCACTCATGCACACGCTCACCCTTACAGATATTTACAGTTTTAGGAAAATGATTTACCCGAGCTTTTGGAAAATATCGAGGTATATAATATTCGTATGATGTGGTTTCCACTGGATGGCGCCCTCCACACTATGCAATCAACGTTAGGCAACATCTCGATAGAAATTAAAGAAAAAGTTTACCAACATCCTCCCACCACAAACGAAGATATGAAAAATAGAATTAGAGCTGCATTTCAATCCATTTCGCCTCTAATGTTGTTGTAAGTGAAACTTTCGTTTATCGAGCGAATTGCAAAGTGTTTAGCTAGGCGTGGTCAGTATTTTCAACATTTAATTTGAATTTATGGTTTTATTCGATTATGGTTACTTGTTCAACTTATTTTTAGGTAGAGAATTATTTTATTGATTAGTTATTAATTAAGTTTTTATATCAGTTAAAGAATTTATTTTCCATTCGTATTTTCTTATTTGCTCTGGATGTTGTTTCTTTTGTTCTTCTACATGTCAATATTTTCAAATAAAGCGTCAATATCTCAAGAAGGGTCTGTCTTATGGCTAGGAAACCTATTATCCGGGGAATCGAAATGTAAAAAAATACACAGGGTGAAAAAATTGAGAAAAATTACATGTCGCGTAAGTTAATCATTCTGTATAGTTTTACATGTTTTCGAAAAAACTCCCAGTTTATTTGTTAGAAGACTATTATTAATAGTCGATGATATAAACAGATTTACAGCATCATGGTGACAACGCTCGCATCGTGGTTCCAAAGTTAACTATATTTTGGTACTAAACTGACGATATCTGCAGAAAGGTTACTGATACAGATACAAATTTCTATACTTTTATTCTAAATGTTTGGGTTAGCATATTTTTGTCTATAGCCTTGCATATACCTAAATATGTTTAGAATGTAGGTCCAGTGAGCGTATATTACCACACTAAAATTGGTTTTGATATCTCTAATAGTTAAGGAGAAATCCTCCGTCCACGCAGTAGACACCCATCCTGTATATGTATATACACACATGTAACGTAATATATATATATATATATATATATATATATATATATATTATATATATATATATATATATATATATATATATATATATATATATATATATATATATGTGTGTGATTAATTTCAGTTTCCGCGAGTGCAGTTTGAAATACCGTTTCTACGGGTGTTGTCTTGCGTCTGCTTCTGTTGTCTCTGACTCTTGTCAGTATAAAACCACGTTTCGTCAAGGACCCGCTTGCCATCTTCAGGCTACTTTTCCCTTTTCTGTTTTCTCGGTGTTGTTTGCTATTCTTCCTGTTAGTGTAGGTGATTCTTGAGTAGCGATGTTTGGCGAATATTGACTTCCACGTATTGGGAAATATTTCAGAATCGTTTCGTGTGTTGAGGTTCTGTTCTTGTTTCTTAATTTTGATGACCTCTCGGATGATATCTTTTGACGCATCTTTAATGTTGCTGTTTTCCGACGTTATGGTGTGTGATGTACCGCCGACGTGTTGCGCTAGAAATGTTTTGTTCCTATCCTCCATCGTTGATCTTCCTGTTTACTTGTCCTATACCTTGTCACATGTTCACAAGGGATGGAGTAGGCTCTTTCCTCCTTCAGGTTAACCTTGATTTACGGTTTTGGAAGCACTGAAGGTATTTTTCTGTTAGTGTTGCAAGCTGTCTGTCCCAATTTTGTCTCCTGTTACTTTTACAAACGGAAGCCTGATCTTGGCTGCTAGTTTTTGATCCTCCTCTGTGGGCCTCGGTTTCCTTGACATTTCGGATTTCATTATAAATCCATTTTGCAGTAGTGCTGATGTTAGTACTGTAATTACCTCCTTTTTGTGAGTTGAGTTCGTAAGTGTCGTCGATCTCGTCACGTCTTTTTACAACTTACTGCAGTTGTGCAAGATGATGGTGGGATTTGGCGCTAAGGTATCTGTTGGTATGGGTGGCTTTTCTGTACACTGTCTGACCAAGGTGCCAATCGTTGTTCTTGTATGTCAGCGCATCCAGCAATGGCCACTTCCATGGTAAACTTGATTTTGTTGTGGGCGCTGTTAAGTTGTTCAAGAACTTGTCGCCTTATCTCAACCATCATTTCGGTTTAAGACTGACTATTTACATTTTTTGGTTTCCAAGTGGGGAAGGAATAAGTTAGCTGCTACTGGTGATAGTTGGTGATGTATCGTTGTCCCTCGTAGATGGAATATGTGTTCCTCAGAAAATGTTCCCCTAGTATCATGAGATATTTCGGTATTCGGTGTTTCTTCTTGATTTTCGTCAGTGGCTCGTTGATCTGAATGTTCGTAAATAGTGACACCACGTCACTAGTAGGTGGTCCTAGTTGACTGTCTTCTTCTTCAGTATCTTCAGTATATACATACAGTGTGGTCACTTAAGTGTGCAACATATGGGAATTTTTTTCATTAATCGCTCGTCCAAAATACCGGTATTGCGGTATTGTTGGTGCATGTTTGATAACCATTTTTGGTGCACGTAGAATGGTTCCAAGTCAAACGGTATACACGGTAGGTCAAAAAATATAAAAATTGCACAAGAGTAAAGTACCCTTATTTCAAAAAATTCGGCAAAATGTAATAAAGAAATGTTATTTAGAATTAAAAGTTATGCCCGAATACCAAAGCGTGGTCCTCTAAGTAATTTTTTTTTTTTTTTAAAAGGTTAGTAGTTTGGCTATTTTTTTTTGCATTTTACCAAAACATGTTGATAACTTAATCAAAATGAAATCAATCTGGCACAATTTTATTAAAACTCGAGCCTATATGAAAAATTAAATTAGATTTTTAATATTTTAGGCAATCACTAACTTCATGTTTGTTGCAACGATATTAAACATAAGCTTAAAATTTCGAAAAAAAAATGTTAACATGGTAAAAAATCAGTAATCATAATACGCATATTCAAAAACTCTAATCCAAAGTGCAAAAGCTTTATTTTAAATGATTTACAAAATCAAAATAAACGAACAAAAATTATTAAGAAAAAATATTAAATAATATGTACACAACAACACAACTATCGACGAGTCTCCGTATGCCCACCTTGCCGTTCAACACATCTAATTGTCCGATCATAAAATTCATTTAGGGTAGATCGCAATACTCTTTCCGGAATATTTTCGCAACGAAATCGGATAGAGTTTTCCAACTCCTTGAGATTATTAAATGGTCGATCTTTATAAACTTTTTGTTTTAAATTTCCTCATAAAAAAAAGTCTAGTGGGGTAAGATCTGTCGAACGAGGAGGCCAACGTGGATCGGTATTTCGCCCTAACCATTTGTCACCAAATTTTTCATTTAACCAATCAGAAACCATTCTAGCCGAATGCGCGGGACATCCATCATGTACAAACCAAAGTTTACGTCGTTCCACTAAGCTCATGTTATCAAAAAAGTCCGTTAGTTCGTTTTGTAAAAATTGTAAGTAGGTATCCCCCGTAAGGTTTTGACGAAAAAAAAATGGTCCTATTAACTTTTCGTTGATAATGCCGCACCACACGTTTGTTTTTTGATAATATTGGTTCTTACTGTCAATGACAAAATTTGGATTCTCATCCGACCACCACCTACAATTTTGGGACGAGACAACGCCATTTGTGGTAAATGTGATTCATCCCCAAAAATAATGTGTTTGTGGAAGTTAGGTTCTTCTTCTATTTTTCCTTGAATCTACATGGAGAAGACAAAACGCAAGTCATAGCCCCGCTCTTGAAATGTGCAAATAAACATTGGCTTATAGGCATGGAACTTGTTATTTTTTAAAATATTCTTGACACTGGTTCTTTTTACGCCCGTATATTTATAAATTTCATTAGTGGATTTTCTAGGGTTCTCAACAACTGCCTGAAGAACTTATAACCGATTTTCTTCATTACAAACCGTTTTGGTGCGTTGTTTCTTGTAATTATAATTTAAAGACCCTGTCTGTTTAAATTTCATTAAAATTCTGCTTACTGTGGAATAATGGATTGGATTATTATCAGGATGCCTTTGGTTGAAAATGTCTGCTGCTTCACGCACTGATTTGTAGTTATCTCCACATATTAAAACTAATTCTGCTTTTTCCGTTAACGTTAACTGTCTTGGCGGAGGCATATTTTGAAATCCAATAAACTTAATAATCAAATAATAATGAACACTTAATGTCATTAAAATGTCAAAATGTTTACTAAAATCATTTGTTTTAAAATAATCATGGATATCGTCGATCAATTTAGTAGAATCAAATCTCATCCATTAATTTGTATGGTGTTTATAATAAGCATTTAAAATAAAGCTTTTCCACTTTGGATTAGAGTTTTTGAATATGCGTATTATGATTACTGATTTTTTACATTGTTAAGATTTTTTTTTTCGAAATTTTAAACTTATGTTTAATATCGTTGCAACAAACATGAAGTTAGTGATTGCCTAAAATATTAAAAATCTAATTTAATTTTTCAAATAGGCTCGAGTTTTAATAAAATTGTGCCAGATTGATTTCATTTTGATTAAGTTATCAACATGTTTTGGTAAAATGCAAAAAAATAGCCAAATTACTAACCTTTTTCAAAAAAAAAAAAAATTAATTAGAGGACCACGCTTTGGTATTCCGGCATAACTTTTAATTCTAAATAACATTTCTTTATTACATTTTGCCGAATTTTTTGAAATAAGGGTACTTTACTCTTGTGCAATTTTTATATTTTTTGACCTACCGTGTATACCGTTTGTATTTCAAAATCGGGTGCCGAATCGAAAATATACTAAGTATGATTTTATTTTCAGAATTAAATGTTGAATTTAACATAAAAATATTTCTTCAAAAAAAGCAGGGACGTGCGTTTTTTTTACTTAAAGTGATTAACTTAACATATTCTACGCCACTGGATGGAGCCAGTTGACTCAAACTCACCTGATTAATTGTACTTAATTAGACATTTAGTTGTACTAAATCTCAGTGTAATATCTTTTGTAGTTTTTGAGGAATCTTAAAAAAATCTTAAAAACTTATTTTTTAATCAACCTGTTTCACGGTTAGGAAGCATTTTCGGAAAAGCGTTTATGATAATTTTTGTCTTATTTTGAATCATAGAATTTAAAACACATCCTGTATGTATATATATATATATATATATATATATATATATATATATATAGTGTTCCACAAAAATTATTATTAATACCTAATAATTGAGTTACTAGCGTGGAGCTTCGTTACGCGCTATGGTCACAACACACCTCAATAACCGTTTACGATATTTAAATTTATTTATTTAAAGGTAAAGTTTTTCTTAAAAAAATTTTCAGTTGTGAAAAAATGCTAATTGGAAGGACAATTCGTCGTTTTTATTTTATTATTTTATTGGTCTAAAACCATCTTCGCATTATTGCCTTTCTAATAAAACCTTTTTTGAGCACATCGGTTGGATGATTTCAAAGTCTATAACGAACATAGGTAGAAACAATTTTTGTGTTTTATAGATATAGATTTGACCAAGCGTTGCCAATATCTCAAAAACTATAAGACTTAACCTATGATACACTACGTTTTTTTGGACACCCTGTACTTCCTCAAATTATTTTTATAAATGCAGTTAGAATTAATCAGCATATAACTACGTACACATTATTTGTATTTAAAAAAACGTCGTTTAGGTTCTATAGATGGACGTGTTCATCTTGACTCACCTTGTATATATACACAGCTAATTTTAAGTTTTACAACTGAGCATTTTTTAATGAAACTTTATTTAGGAAAAACTTCGTTAAACGCATTTGGTAGCTGACATTTCAAGGAGCAAGGAACGCAGAAGAATGTAAAAAAGTAACATTTTTGTGTACATAACCTGGAACTTTTATCACAAAAGGGAAAAGCTTTATAAACTGTGTCTATGAACAGATAATTCTTTTATGACATAAATAAATTCTAATCTTTTCCGGTTATAACATACACAATTGCAATTTAAAATAAAATTATGATGTTGCACATCTTTATTTATTTGTATTATTTATTTTTCATATAGTTCACTGTATACCCATCTGCTCGAAACATTGATTTTATCATGGGGACCTTTTGTTTTTTTTCTACACACAACGTATTGTCCACATCCATTCTGTTTAACTTTGCTTTTCTAATGTAATTCATACGTGACCTTTTAAGATCAGCAACACTAAATGTATCTAACTTTAAAACACTTCTACTCAAGGTTGATGCTTGACAAGCAAAATCTGCTTTGGTGGAATTATTTTTGTTTAGAGGAATGGTTTCCGTGGTATTATGATTGTCTTGGAAATCAAAGAAATTCTTTCTACTTAATGGAATGATTGTAATAGTATTATTAGTCTTTTTAAAATCAACTAAGCTTTTATTTGGAGGAGTGGCTAGAACTGTGTTATCGGTGGTTTGCAACCCAATTGAACTTTTTTTGTTTAGAGGAACGACTATAATAGTGTTATCAATGTCTTGGAAATCAATTAAGCTTTTCTTGTTTAGCGGAGTGGTGAAAATTATGATATCAGTAGTTTGCAAACCAATTGAACCTTTTTTGCTTAAAGGAATGGTTGCAATAGTGTTTTTCGCGTTTTCGGAAACATTTAAACAACTATACGTCATATTTTCTCGAACACGTACTGGTATTAATGATTTTTTTGGAAGATGTATTGCTTCTTTTGATGAAATTGTAGTAACACTCTTGTCGTCAGACGTGTGAATAGTAGAAGTACTATAGTTCACAATTGGGAAAATTTGAACTTCTGAACCGTTGCTTGATTTGTTATGAGGGCCTGATTGATATCTACTATATTCGTTTTCTATTTTTCGTAAACAAGTAATAGGTCCTGCAGTTTGCACGATTTCACCTGAAAATATGTAGTAAAAATTTCATATTTGAGATTTACTAACTTACGTTTAAAGATAATTGTGCCTTTGTGTAACTTAGCTAAACGTATATCTTCAGTAGTTAGATTTAGTAGTTCAATAACGGATTCTTGCATAGATTGTTTTGACAAATTCAGAAGAGATGTGTGGAAAACACTTTTTAATTCACGTTTTTCAGCTTCACTCGCAATTGATACTAAAAGTGAGTCTAAAGATCGTCCAATTTTAGGAACGCTCCATTGTAATTGTTTCATTATATTTTCGAAAGTAGATACACATTTCAAAGGTCTAAAAAAATTATTGTTAATTTTGGTAATATCACAATATTTTATCAAAGTACACAATAAGAAAATAACCAAAAATAATCGAATGCCCATATTGCAAAAGTAATCTGAAAAAGCACAACATTAGTAAAGACAAAATTGGAAAGGTTATCAAAAATATCAGATTAAGGTAGTGATGGATACGCACTAACGATAGAAAAAGAAAGAAATATGTAGAAAAGTGGGAAAACATAAAAAAACTCAAGAGGAAAGATCTACAAGCTACTAAGCTATTAACAATCGTATCAGTCTTACAATTTAATGTAAAGTGTAGGATTAAAGAATATTCTAGGTAGAAATCCCACAAAATAAAAAGGAAAATGAACTGCAGATGAAGGAATGTGTGTTTTCGAACAATTTTGTCAGGTGTTCAAGTGTATATCGTGCGAGATTGTGTTCAGGTCTTTATTCTTTTCGCTTGTGATTGTTTGCTTTAAGGGTGGTCATGCCTAGAGTGCGCCAAAATGGAAATTAGCGCCAATTAAGCTAATTCGACAGAGGTCGTATTGTTGGTTTGCGCGAAGGTGGTTTTTCGTTTAGCTAAATCGCAAATCGCCTTAACCGGAACCAAACCATCATGCGCTGCTATCAGGCATGGTATAGGGAGAGTCAGGGACGCCGCAGAACAGGAGCCGGGGGGCGAAAAAGAACAAATTAGGTGCCATCTTCAACTAATGGCAACAAGAGACCAAGTCTCAAAGTACCAGATCAATTGCTGATCTATGGTTAGCTAACGATGGTGGTACTGTAACCCTTCGAACGGTTTACTGCAAAATCAGAGCTTACGGCTTACAACCCTATCGGCCACATTTTGTGTAACCACCAACGGCTCAACATCGACGGCAATGTTTGGAGTGGTGTAGGTTGTGACTGCATTGGAACCAAGAGTGGCATAGGGTGGTGTTCACTGATGAATCCCGATTCTGTTTGGGGATGCATGATGGCCCTATGAGGGTCAGACTAAGACGTGTAAAACGTCGAAGTGATGACATTTTTTGTTGCGAGGTATGTGCACCAAACTGTAGGGATTATGGTATGGGGAGGCAATATGAACGCCCATCGATATGTGGATAAGGTGGTACAACACCATATTCTTCCATTTCTTCAGCAGTTGGAAGGCCTACTTTTACAGCAGGATACTGCCCATCCCCATATTGCAAGACGTTATTTGGACAGATTTGCGGAGGATAATGTTTAAGGCTGCGAACCTTGTAGCATCCTCCTCAGACGCTTCAAGCTCTATAGCACGAATTGCAGGTTACTTGGGACACAATACCTCAAGAGGACATCGGCCATATCTGCTAGAATCGATGCCACGACGAGTGGGGAAGTGTGTAACCAACAGGGGGACCAACCCATTATTAATAAAGATTATGTTCATATTTTGTTATTTTTCTTTAAAATTTTAATCAATTGCTATCATTTAATAGTTAAACGTTTCTTCCAAGTTTGGTCAAAAAATTCCTACCCATTCTTGGTGTTGCAATTTCCACGTCACTGAGTATAATTTTCAACAAAACCTTAAAGTACACTGTAATGAACTATATAAGACAAATATGGAAATAACTGGTGGAAAAAAACAAATTACATGCACAAAACAGAAAAATTATTATAGAAATGTAAACATTAGGAATAACCAAATTAAATAATTCTCAAACAGAACCATACAATAAAGAACAAAGATATACAAATAAACAAAGCAGGAAATTCGAAACGAAGGAATTATGTAAAATACATCAAGAAACTAATGAGTACTAAACAGTTTTGAGTCCAGCAAGGGTACGTGCGTTAGACAGAAAAGACATACACAAAATCATAGAAAAGGAAAAAAGAACATGTTTGATTCCCTCCCCTAGGATAATGACCGGCTGCTTGAGTTTTCCAAGCTCCTTCCAACATACATACTTTAATTATACTTGCAAGGAGGAATTAAGGATAGGTGCGGTTAGGATAGGATCGGACGGAATGGAGTTAGAGTTCTGAAGTGAAAGATATCACTCCAGCATTCGCCGAAAAAGACGCACATGACGAGCGTGTAAACAGTGATCATAGAAAAGGAAAAAGAACATGTTTGATTCCCTCCCCTAGGATAATGACCGGCTGCTTGAGTTTTCCAAGCTCCTTCCAACATACATACTTTAATTATACTTGCAAGGAGGAATTAAGGATAGGTGCGGTTAGGATAGGATCGGAAGGAATGGAGTTAGAGTTCTGAAGTGAAAGATATCACTCCAGCATTCGCCGAAAAAGACGCACATGACGAGCGTATAAACAGTGATCATGCCTCTATACAAAATAAGTTGGAGAAATGATTTTGGGACCAGTGGTAGATATCAATAGGCATTCCATTTTAAAAATATTTTTGATCATACAGGGTGTTTCATGTTATTGAATCAAACTAAACTTATACTTTTCTAGATGGAACCCTATATATTATTACATTTTTGGAAAGGCCATAAAATACGCTTTCATTTAGTACCAGATTGCATGGGTCTATCTCCTTTGGTTTAAGCGATATTCAATCGTTAAAAAAAATATCCCGATTTGTTGGGCGACTTTTGTTTATTTTAAAATGGCGGAAAATTGTTTGTGGTCCTGTACTATGTTGAAATTTCTTCATTTTCAGGTTTTTTTATAATATCCAGGGCGTGTCACTGTTTGTAAACATACTTTTTTTTTAATTTCTTTAAATGCCCCCCAATGCTGTTCATGTCATTCTATGCCTCGTTTGATATTCTATCTTTTTCATCACGCATGCCTTATACCTACAATTAATAATTTTCAAACTATTTTCAGTTTATTTGTGAAATTGCGATTGTAATACAAAAAGACTGAAAATAGAGATGGCCATGCGATTGTAGTTTATTCAAAATGTTGAAAGTGACTCTAAATATTTAGGAAATGGTTTTAATGATTTTTATTCTTGGAGAATGCCAAAAATTGCTTACTGGCAAGTAGAATTTATGCAGCAAAATATTCCAATGCTGAAAAAGCCGCGACCTATAGCGTTTCAAGATCGTTTACAAAGATTTGAAGAAACAGGAAGTGTTATATTTAAAAAACCGAAAGTAGCTAATAAAACAAGCGACAAATGATGAAAACCAACTTACAGTTTTACTTGCAATCTAAGAAAATCCTCATGTAAGTACTTTACAAATATCACATATGACTGATTAAAAATAATCTAGCTGAAAAATATATTAAATGCCCATAAATACCATGTATATCATATAGAACTTCATCAAAAACTATTTGGTCAAGATTTTGAACGAAGAATTAATTTTTGCAACTAGTTTTTTCAAAAAATTGCAGAATTTCCTAATTTTCTCAATTCTATATTATTCAGTGACGAAGCTACCTTCAAAGGTAACAGGTTAGTGAACGCAATAACATGCATTATTATAGCACTGAAAATCCTCATTAAATCAGGCACGTTGATCAACGAAATAGGTGGTCAGGAAATGTTTGTGTGCGTGGAGTGTGGGGCTGTAATTATTGGGTCCCATGTTATAGGTCCTTATTTTTTTGAAGACACTCTAACCGACGAGGTGTATTTAAATTTTTTAGGAGATGTGCTACCTAACCTTCAAAATATTAATGAAGCAGTTTATGGAAATATGTGATTCCAGCGTGATGGTGCACCCGCCCACTACCACTGGAAAGAAAATCAGTGAATAGCTGGAGGAGAACCCATTTCTTGGTCACCGAGGTAACTTGATTTGACCACACTTCTTTTTGTGGGGTTACGTAAAAGATTATGTATGTAAATAAATTCCAACCACACCAGAAAGTAAGAAATAAAGAATCAGAAATGCTTTTCAAAATATCACATGGCCGACATCAGAGTTAGTGAAAAATAATTTTGTGCGACGGTTTAATAAATGTAGTAAAGTTTAATGTATTCGAGCATTTAATGAGAAATTGATTTTTGATTTTTTTTTTGTTTTTAATTTTATTGTCGTTGTTTTGTTGTAATTTGTATTTGTTAATTTTATTACATAGTATTGCATATAAATAATAAATAATACATATTTACACTTATTTACACCAGCCTAATTTACTGAAAACAAAGCATAGTTAATTTACATGTTAAGCCAAATTTGGTAATTGTTAGATTAATTATACTGAGTAAACGACCATTTTATTTATTTACTTCAAAATTCTTGTTACACTGACTTAACGCTAGTTCCCGGATAATGGTATATTACATTAAATATAATGTTGCTTCTCTGAACAAGTGCATACAATCGAGTGACTTGTATAGTAAACGCACCCCTCCCTACTCCTTCTGACAGTGGCGTATCTTAACTAAGATTTAACAAGCAGGCCCCCGTTGATAAGCTTCAGCTTATCGAAACAAAACAAGCAATAAAACAACTAAAACTAGACAATTCATACTATTCATACTATTTACTTCACTGTGTCTTCTAATAATAATGATAAGTTTTTCACTGAGCGTTTAATAACACCGTCAAGTGTTCGCACTGACACCACTCTCACAGTTTGGTCGGAACCAGGATGAAGTTGGACTATACGGCCTATTTTCCACATTGATGATAGTAGGCTTTCGTCCTTTATTAACACTAGTGAACCGATATGAACATTCGGATCCGATGTGCACCACTTGTTGCGTTGTTGTAGAGTGTGTAAGTATTCATTCTGCCATCTTCTCCAACAATGAGATGTATTGGATGTGTTGCCAACGATTCAATAAGTTAGTCGGTTTTTCTATTACGACAGGGTTAGGTAGCGTTGTTAGTGATCGACCAATCAAGAAATGTCCAGGAGTAAGTGCTTGCAGATCGTTTGGGTCGTTGGATAAAGGTGAGATGGGTCGGGAATTGAGCACAGCTTCAATTTGAGCTAACAATGTGTTCATTTCATCATACGTGAAACTATAATTACCAATCACTCGCTTAAGGTGATGTTTAATTGATCGTACTGATCTTTCCCATAACCCGCCAAAATGCGGTGTTCTGGGGGGTATAAAGTGCCAAGTAATGCCTATGTCAGTAAATTTTGACAATTTGTTTTTAAATTCATTTGATTTGAGTAAATCCTGAATCTCGCGATTACCTACGATAAAGTTACTTCCATTGTCGGAATATATATTTGTGCAAATTCCACGTCGAGCTATAAATCTTTTGAAAGTTGCCATGAATGCAGCGGTTGATAAATCCGTAACTAGTTCTAGGTGAACAGCACGAGTAGCGAAACAAACAAATGTAGCAATATACACTTTATGAGCTACTTTTCCACGTCGTCGAAAATCTGTAGCATAAAACGGACCACAGTAGTCTACCCCACAATTTTCAAAAACTCTAGAGGGTGTAACCCGATGCGACGGTAGATTTCCCATTAGATACTTAATGTGTGTTGGAACTGTTTTTTTACACTTAATGCAATTAAAGATGAGTTTTCTTACTAGACCTTTCAGCGCCAAAGGCCAAAATTTTGTCCTGATGGAAGCAATAGTGGATTGCACGCCAGCGTGTAGCAACCGGATGTGTTCACGTTGAACCAAAAGGGCTGTAAAATTACTATCGTGTGGAAGTAAAATGGGATGTTTTTGATTATACGATAAATTTGCATTGCGCAGTCTACCTCCGACACGAAGTATGTTTTGATCGTCGAGAAATGGTGTCAAGGTAATTAACTTACTATTTTTTGGAATCGTTTTATGGTTTGTTAAAAGCTGAATTTCTTTAGCGAACGAGTACATTTGAACGAATTTTACTAATGATACAGTAGATGATGCTATTTCGTCACTAGATAACATGTCTGTAGTTCTGTTGCTTGGGTATCGACAGTTATAAATGAAACGTAGACAGTATGCATGAACTCTAATAAGCTTCATATATGATGAGTATTTATTTATTAAAGAATCCGAAGGACAAGAAAGAAACACCTGTTTAGGTTTTGCCATTTCTAAATTTTCTACTGGTTTCCAAGTTTGTTTAGGATAATCTTCGGGATTTTCTGACAACCATATAGGTCCATGAAACCACATTGGACAGTTTTTTAGAGTGTTTGGCAGACACCCACGAGATATGATATCGGCTGGATTGTTTTTGGAGTTGACGTGATGCCAGTCAAGAACATTGGTTAATGCTTGGATCTTAGAAACTCGATTTGCGACAAACGATTTCCAAGTTCCAGAGGTTTTGTTAAGCCATGAAAGAACTATTACTGAATCAGACCACCAATAGTATTTTTGGAAGCTCAATTTGGAATGGGTCATCACCTTTTGACCTAACTGCGCAAGTAGAAGTGCGGCACTTAGCTCTAGCCGCGGAAGCGATACCTTCTTCAAGGGGGCTACTCTCGACTTTGAGCATAACAAATGAACGAGATGATTGTTAAAGTTGTCCACAGTTTTGATATATATATATATACAGGCTCCAAATGCCTTTTCGCTACTGTCAGCAAACCCATGTAATTCTAACAAGACGTTGTTTGATAGTGTAGTATTTCGAGGTACAGTTAACTTATGAATAGAATTCAATTCGGACAGAAATGTAGTCCATGTGTTGTGAAGGGTGTCGGGAATTGCTTCATCCCAATTAATTTTCAATTTCCACAACTCCTGCATTACGAGTTTGGCTAAAACTATGCAAGGGCTTATTATACCGAGAGGATCGTAAATCTGGGAAATGATGGATAAGACGTTCCGTTTCGAAAATCGCTGAGTACTATTTACAAGAATGGACTCATAATTCAAAGTATCTAAATTTGTGTTCCATGATAACCCGAGAGTTTTTACCCCATTTGATTTGTCAGCAATACTTAAAGATGTTGAGTTATTTTGATTAGGAATGTTTTGTAACAATGCAGGATGATTAGAAGTCCATTTATGTAATTCAAAACCGTTTTTGTTAAATAAGTGTATAATGTCATCTCTGATTTTAACTAAGCTCTCTAAAGAATCGTCACAAGCTAAAAGATCGTCTACAAATACGTCCGACAATATAGCCCTTGTTGCTTCAGGAAATGCTACTTCGTTTTGCTTTGCGATTTCGTGTAGTGTTCGAATTGAGAGGAAAGGTGAACAAACAATTCCGTATGTGATCGTGTTAAGTTTGTAAGTAGCGATAGGTTGATTTATATCCGACCTCCACAAAATTTTTTGGAACTCTCGGTGTGGTTCGTGAACGAGAATTTGTCGGAACATTTTGCTAATATCTCCTGAAATTACGTAACGCTGGGTTCAAAATCTTATAAGGATACCAAATAGATCTTGTTGTAACTTGGTACCTCGCATGATGACGTCGTTTAACGAAAGATTCGAAGTAGTTTTGCATGACCCGTCAAACACGACCCTTATTTTTGACGTTAGGCTAGCTTCGCGGAATACGGCGTGATGAGGCAAAAAAATATTGCTGGTTTGAGTCCAAACAGTTGGTGTCTAATGACATGTTACCTAATCTTATGTATTCGGACATGAATTCTAAATATTGTTGTTTGAGAGTTGGATCTGTTTTGAACCTTTTCTCTAGCGTGTGGAATCGTCGTTGGGCTATAGATTTAGAGAGACCTAATTGCGAAAGGTTGTCTCGGAAAGGTAAATGGATAATAAAACGAGCAGATTCTGATTTTGTGGTAGTTTGTACAAAGAGATTTTCGCAATGATTATCTTCCAGCGAGAGTGTCTGCGATATGTTTTCATCACTGGGCAATTCATCCATAGTCCAAAATTTCTCAAGCTGTTGTTGCAACACTTCGTTGCTAAAATTACAAACTATCTGAGAGTGCGCTGCACTTTGCTCTGAAAACGACCCCGAAACAATCCAACCAAATTGTGTTTCGCGATAGATTAGGTGAGAGTCGTGACTATCGATTTGACCACTAAGTAGACTTTGCCAAAATATGTCTGCGCCAATGAGAATGTCTATTGGAGCACTAACGTTGAATGTTGGATCCGCTAATTGAATATTTGATGGAATATTTAGATGCGAAATGTTAAAGTTTGAGTGAGGTAAATTATTCGATATGTTGGGTAATATAAAACACGTGATTTGTTTACGAAAGGATGAGTGCATTGATTTAAATGTAAAGGTAATTGATTCGTTGCAGTTTACAAGAGCCTGTCCTATGCCTGTTACGTAGGTTGAGCTAGGGGTACTATTTATTCTGAGGTTTTTGCTAAATGAACGACTACAAAAGTTGCTTTGAGACCCGCTATCAAGAAGAATTCTAGCCTGTATGGGGTTATCAAATGCATCAAAGACTATGATTAGAGCTGTTGATAAAAGAACGTTTGCCTGTACACTAGAGCAATTTGAGGTGGTAACGATACTACTGATTGCTGGATTTTGAGTTGCTACTGGTGTAGTGAGCTGCGTAACTGGACTGACATTAGCAGAGACGTTGGCGTCGGTTCTTGTGTCTATGTGTAGAAGAGTATGATGCTTCTTAGAGCACTTTCTGCAAGAGGATGATCGGCAATTGATGACTAAGTGGTTTGGTTTTAAACAATTGATACACAACTTCAATGTTTTGACTTCCTTTAGGCGATCTGGCTGAGAAAGCGAAAGTAATTTCGGGCACCGATGAATTAAGTGATCTTTAACATTACACATTGAACAGAAGACGTGCTCCGTTTGTTGAGAAACATATGAGCGGCTGTGAAACGAATTGAATCTACTATGACTTCTATTTGAATTTTCGATAACGTTGTTATTCATACGAGTGCTTTGAGTTTTACTAGAATTCATTTGTTCTAAAATTTGACAACGTGAATTTAGGAATTCTAGTAACGATCAAAATGTAGGAATTTCTCTACTGCAGCTTTGTTTTTCCCAATCACGTCTCGTGTTTATATCAACCTTTGAGCTTATAAGGTAAACTAAAATTGGATCCCATGAATCTGTAGAAATAGAAAGCGACTGCAAGTTGCGCAGTATTTTGTTCACAGTATCAACTAATGCACGCAATGAATCTTGATTCTCCTTACTTACTGACGATAAACTAAAAAGTTGTTCAATTTGACTAAGAACTGCTAAGCGTTTGTTATCATATCTGTCTGTCAGCATTTGCCATGCACGATCATAATTATCGTCTGTGATGTCTAATGATGAAACAAGATTATACGCTTCTTTTTTTAATGAATTTAACAAATAATGGAAGCGCTGGGTTTTTTGTAAAGACGAATTATTTTCAACTAGCGAGCGAAATGTTTCAATAAAACTTGGGTACTCTTGATAAGAGCCGCTGAATGTTGGTAATGCTATGACTGGGAGCTTAATGCCAGAAGGGCGAGGAGACGCGTGAGATTCTGCAATTACCGACGAATTATTCGTTTGGGTTTTACTTTCAACATAACTTTCAACTTGAGAAACTATAGCGTAATAAGAGTTTTCAAATGTATCTCTTTCAGTTTCATCTTCCCCGTTTTGCTCAGTTGCCAATTCAATCTCTAACTAAAAATTCTTGATACAAGGGTAAAGCCTTTGATAACCTTAATTTTAATTGTGAGAGGTAGTCCAACGAATCCGATTTTGTGCTAAAGAAATTAGATAATTTTGTTATATGACCTTTTATTAATGCACGTTTTTTAATGAGAAGTTTCACATCAATTTGAGTCGCCATGTTTTTTATTGCTAAATTAGTCTGTTTACGAATCCAGTTACGAAAGTAAAATATACTATTTAAACGAAAAATGTAATATAAATTTACTGCAAACGTATATTCAAACAATGTATCAGGTAGTTTTGTATTGTTACCTAGAAGGGATTACGTTGACCCGAAGTAGGTAAATTTCTAACAAAGGAAATACGAATATTTTCAATATGTTGGCACTTTATACGTAAATTATTTTGTATAAATGTAATTAAATCGAAATCGAACTATTGTGTATTCTACAGAAAAAAATGTTTATTTATTTTTTATGCATGAGATAACACATTGCTAGTTAACTTGAAGCTTATTGCAATGAAAAACGAAATACGGTACTAGGAAAATGTTCAAGTTATCTACGAAAGAACAAAGGAAGCGATTGCAGCACTTACCAAATACGTTTTTTGTTTCTTCTTATACGCATACATCCGGTGGCGGAAGGACCATTTTGTTCGCTTAATTATACTGAGTAAACGACCATTTTATTTATTTACTTCAAAATTCTTGTTACACTGACTTAACGCTAGTTCCCGGATAATGGTATATTACATTAAATATAATGTTGCTTCTCTGAACAAGTGCATACAATCGAGTGACTTGTATAGTAAACGCACCCCTCCCTACTCCTTCTGACAGTGGCGTATCTTAACTAAGATTTAACAGTAATGCCAATGGATAAAAAATAAATTAAAAATATTTTCGAAGATTCGAATTTTTACAGTAGAATTGAGAGCATCTCAAAACTTTGTAAGTGATATACAGGGTGTGTAATTAGTGCGCCGTCGGAAGATCCTCGCTTTATTATTAAAAATAAAAAAAATGTTATAGCGCCGATCTATATCAGACTTAGATGTGCATCGAATAAAAATAGTTTCATCCCTATAGTGTGTTCCATAATTGCAAAACCGGACTCAGCTTTGTTTTGTTAAATGGAACCCTATATTTATTTCACTTTATTATTATTTGACTTCTTGAATGCTAAAAAACAGTACTTCGTTTTTAAATTTATTTTGTGACGTTGCCAAGTTAGAGCATTTTCTCTTTAAGAAAGTGAAAATTTATACCTTTACTTAAATTGTTCTGAAGACTTTAATATTAACAGTAGAACTGTAAGGTTTGGCAGGCGGGTAAACAAGACGTTGCTCTATCTTTTGACCTTCATACTTCCTGATTATACTATACTTTTATTTTTTTTATTTTTAATAATAAAGCCAGGATCTTCCGACGGCGCACTAATGACTCACTCTGTACATTTAAGAACGCCAAAGTTTCTTTTGTAAATGAATACAACTTGATTGAAAAATTCTTTAGCGTGAAACTATAATTCCATGACATTTACATTTACAAAAAGACGTAAAAAATAAAACCGTTGACCTGAACATAATCAAATTGAGTTCTTCAGAAATGTTACTAAGGACCGATTTAAATTTGCTTAGAATCAAAAGTGTTTTATGCATTCACTCTGTTCAAGAAAGGCTGTTAAATTTAAAATAATTCATTAAATCAATTTGTAATTGTTATATTAACTCTTTTTTTTTACATGAAAAAATTTTTTTTAGTAAGAAACCACAATCCCATCGCCAACTTAATACGTCTATTTTCATTGTTTTTGTATTACAATCGCAATTTCACAAATAAACTGAAGATATTTTGAAAATTATTAATTTTAGGCATAAACATGCTTGTTGAAAAAGAAAGAATATCAAACAAAGCATCGAATTACACTAACATCATGGTAGAGGGGGTCCCATTAAAAAAAATTAAAAAAATGTTTTTACAGTGGCACGCCCTGCACATTATTAAAAAAATTGGAAAATTTGGATATTTCAAAATACTGCAGGACAACCAAAAATTGTTTGTTCTTTTAAAATAAACAAAAGCCGCCTAAAAATCAGTGGCGCCGACCGCAAGTGGGATAATTTTGTCGAAAAACAATGGAATATCTATAAAATTAAACCAGATAGAACCATCAAGTGAACGCGTATTTTATGGGTTTTCCAAAAATGTAATAATATACAGGGTGTTTCATTAAAAAAATATAACTTTAGCATACTCAAACAACATGAAACACCCTGAATGATCAAAAATATTTTTAAAATATAGTACCTATTGATACCCCTGGTCCCCAAATTATTTCTCTAACTTACTTCGTCTTTGTACAATCTTCCACCCCCTCCCCGTTTGGCTACCCTGTATGTGTATGAGAAAACACCCTGAAAAAAACTCAAACAGGGTAGACGGCAACGAGAATCTGTGCTAAGTAGGCCGTTTGTCCACTTATCCATTAGCACGGTACAAAATCATAACTACAGAAACGAGATATCTAATAAAAATACAAGTAGTCATAAGAATACAATGTAATAAAAACAGTGCCCGAACCTTAAAAGGAAAAGAAAAGATTTCAAAATACCTCAAAAGAGCAAAACTCGGAACGCTTAAAAATTACATACTTCATGAAGCGGAAAGGAGACGTGGTGGGCAAATGAAATACGAAAGAAGCTAAAGAATAATGATGGGAGGAATTAAGACACATGCGGAATTGGAAAATACATGTTATTTTAACTTTGTATTCTTTAACCATACATAGTAGAATTCCATATTTAATAACACTAATGCTTTAAATGCATATAATTAAAATACTTAACTTTTTAGGTTTTATTGGTGTTTATCTATGTTTACATATTTAAAATGAAACAAATTGGTTTTATAAACAGTTCGAAAAGATTTAACTACTATGAGGGCGATAACTGTAAGTGTTATCGCAACATTGAACTAAACATTAAAACAAAGATACACCATTACAACCCCAAGAAAGCTAAGTATTTTAATTATGTGTAATAATGGTGAAAATTTATATTTTCATAAATACAATATAATTCCACAATTTTTTTCATACAGTCTGTCCAAGATAAGATGCATTTTTTCATTGTCATTTTTATTTATTTTTAAAGTTATTTAAAAAATATCAAAAAACGGAAAGTAGTTTCTCATTGCGACTTTTTGAACCCTACAAGAAGGTATTTGCAATTTTTTTCCCGACGTTTCATTTATGTGTAAACACCACCAACTCTATTTTTTATACGGCCCGAAAAGATAATACACCCTATATGAGGTAGTATCTTTCATAACCATTTCAATGATGTATAACACACTGTGATTGGTTGAAAACGTGTTGTCATAATAAGTTTTTTTTTATTTGAAGATTGATCTATTGAGTTGTACCCTTTCAGCATACTTATTAATGCACAGGTTTTCGGCAACTACGTAGTTCTTGTGAGACAAGATATCATGGTAACATGTGTTATCTCTCTGCATAATGAACTGTCAACTGCTTTTTGTTTAAAGCCTACTAATAAAAAATGAACGAAATTTAAAGAAAGCAGTTTGCAATCAATCACATTGTGTTATACCTCATTGAAATAGTTATAAAAAATGAAATCTAACACAGGGTGTACTATATTTATGTGCCGTTTAAAAAATAAAGTTAATGTTTACTCGTAAACGAAACGTCGGAAAAAATGTATAAATACCATCTAGTAGAGCGCAAAGTGTGGCCATGAGAAAGTTGTTTTTTGATATCTTTCGAAATAACTTCAAAAATCATAAAAATCATATTTTTGAAAATATTGAAAAAACTAAAAAAGATTATTGACTTTTGTGAACGCTGTTTATAAGGTCTCCCCCAAGTTTTTCTAATTTAAGTAACTGTGTCTACGATGGTTTCTGAGATCCTTATCTTGGACACACTATAACTATTTATTTCCGTACGCGTTTTAATACAACATGTATCATTACCAAGAGTAAATACATAAGTAAAATAACAGTTATGGTAACAAATCATCAAGGTAAAAAAGCAAACTTGCCGTAAATTATAGTTATACTTAAATGCTTGTTGACGTTGGGTCTACAAGATCAAGATGTTCGTTCATTAAATGTTGTTCTGTGAAGTAAATGTTTGGCATGATTGGATTTGACTATGTCCTTATATGTGCAACATCTAAAGTGTTCTTTGTATCTGATGTCAAAGTTACTAAGGGTTGTTCGCCCAGTATAAACAGAATTACATGGTGTGCAGTTTAATTTATACACATCCGGCTTCAGAATGCCATTAATTTGATCTTTGACATTAAATTAAAATTTATGAACGTTGGTTTGTACTTCTCATTCTCTTATAATATGTAAACTATTTTTTATATCTTTCCCAAATGTTAAATTCATACGTACTTATTTTCTGTCGGTTTTCTGTGTTATTTGGGTAAACGTTTTTTCACAGATAATATGTATTCTGCCGTTTCAATAAGTTTGAAATATAACCATTTGCTTCTGCTACTTGTTCTACAATTAATGTTTCTTTATTGAAATTTGTTTCGTTTAATGATAATGGCATTGCTCTATATGCAGCTAACTTATGTGTTTTATCAGTGATATTAATTGTCTGGAATTCCTATTGTCTTTACGTGTGGGATTTTTGAATACGGAGAACTCAGACGTGTTCTGAGTGTTAATTTTTATGCTTAAATCTAGAAAATTTATGGTTATATTTTGTTTGTGTCAAGATGTAAATTGTTAATATTGGTTAATAATTTATTAATAAAATCTGATTTAAGAACATTGGTATTAGTTTTGAAAGCTACTTTGTATTTCTTGTTCATTTGTAATATGTGAGCTACTTTTTCTGATATTTATCCAAAACATGATATTTTTAATTGGTTGCGTGTTAACTTGATAAATGTTTTTTTATAGATAATTTGTAGTCCTGGTTGTATGTGAAATGTAACCATTTGCTTGTGCAGCTTGTTTTACAATTGGTATTCCTTCATTGAATTTTTTTTTATTTAACGGTAATGACATTGATCTATGTATTAATAATTAGTATGCAGCTAACTTATGTGTTTTATGGTGACGTATCGTTTGGAACTTTAATGTATGTATGTGTAGGTTTGCTGATTATGTAAAACTCAAGACTTCTTCTGTGTATCAACTTTTGTGTTTAAATCTGGAAAATAAATGGCTCTATCTTGTTCTTTTCCTGGTGTACATTGTTAATATTAACTAAAAACTCATCAATAAAATCTGATAAACTATCAAACATGCTAAATATCTTCAACATAACGAAAGCAGAATACAATTTTACTAGAAACGTTTAATTAAAAAAAATGATCTATTAAATTATCCATAAAGGTAATAGGCGAAATTAAACTACCCGTAGGTAAATCATTTTGTAGATAATGTTGATGTGATTCACATAGATATCAAATAATTGAAAAAAAATTATGTAATAAACGAATCATTCTTTAGGGGATATTTTAGAAAACATACTAGTAACATCAAAACTTACAAGCATATTATGTAGTGGTTTTGCAGTTTATTATTTAGTTCTAAGGAATTCTTAATAGATGTCTTGACTTATACTTTAAATTGTTTAAGTAAGTAAGTTTTAAACAAGAGTTCACCAAAACTATAAGGTCTCATAAAAGGCCACAAACCTAATCTGCCCATTAAACCAGTAGATTCTTACATCCAAGCACCTAATCTTTAGAACTAACTAATAAACTGCAAAACATAAAATTGTTAATTTTGTTGTTACTAGTACGTTTTCCAAAATACCTCCTAAAAAATGTATACGTGTATTAAGTAGCTTTTATTTAATATTATTTTATAATTTATTATTATTAATTTATTTCACATTTGACAAAAATTTTTATTAAAAAGGTGCTTTCCCTAAGTACAGCATAATTTCACCAATTTCAGCTAATATCGACAATTTAGAAAATTTTTAATTAAATATTTCTAATAAGATTTTCTTTCGAAAAATTTGGAACACTGGAACTGTCACAGAAACTGTAACAAACAAAATACACCCATGTACCACACAAAACTAGAAAACACCGAACGCGTTTCAATAGCTCAGCTATCATAATCAGCGGTCGATTGAGGCGAACTAAATAAATTTCTAATACATACCTTCACCGAGTAACGCTTCATTGCTTATGTGTTAAAAGTGAAATTGATGAAAGTTTAATGAATTCTGAGTATCCTAGTCTCCTGTGATTGGAGGCATTGGTTATAAATCTTTTAGTGCTACTCTTACGATAAATATGATAAATTTGATGAAAGTTCAGTAGCATGTCCATTAATTTATGTAAGTGGTCCGAACGTTCTAGATTGTTTCTATATCCTTTTGAGTCATGAGGACATACGAAATAGTAGCATGAATAATTTGCCCCTAATTAGTGTCCTTTTGGCAATATTAAGAGCCTTTTTGGCTGTATACCCCTTGGAGGTTAGGCAATTGCGTGTACATGCAGTGTTCTTTTGGAGGGTGTAAGGTTACGCCATTCCTCACTTTTAGCTGGTTGGTCGTGCGTGCACCCGCCTCTCTGGCTTCTGATTGGTCCTTAGCCCACCACTCAGCCGCTGTGCGCTGATTGGAGGACTATGTCTCTGCATGCTGATGGGTTATGGCGGGAAATTTAAATTTGTATTCTAAGGGGCTCCAATGCTAACTTGTAAGACATGTGTAGGTCTTAAAAGCTTGTTCTCGGGCCTTCGCCCCTGTCGCAACCCCTAGTTGGAAATGGTATCCGTTGGATGTGGAAGCAAAATTAAGCTTCCGTCAAAGAACTATTAGATTCAGGTTCTTATTCAGTCTTTACCAATGATCCTCTTGCTAAAATGATTACTTTGACTAGGAAGGTTTTATTAGAATGTAAACAAGTTGTGGATGAATCTCTTACGTTTCCACTAACGGTATCCAATCCGGTACTACCTAGAATGTACTGCTTCCTTACGATTCATAAACCAGGTAATACGATACGACTCATTGTATCTGCTGTACAAACGGTTGTCTAGTATATTTCATAATCTCTCTCATCAACAGTCCAACTTAGTGTTTCAAATACGTATGAATTTATTGATAAAATTAAAAACATTGAACTTAGAGAAGATAAAATATGAAAATGTAAATTTTCACCATTATTACACATTCAAACACTTACCTTTTGGGTTTTTAATGAGATATTTTTTATTCATATTTTTGCAAATCTATACGTTTCGATAACACTTACAGTTATCTTCCTCAGCAGTAGTGAAACCTTTCAGAATGGTTTAAGGTGTTAGAAAAAATTTATGAAATTTGAAAACGCAAACATAAGCCTGCCATTAATATTCATACCATCCAGTTGAGGCCACAAAAACTCCGTTATCATATTCCTGTAATGAATGCCGGCTACAGTCACTGCAACTCCGGCCTAATTTTCAAAAAAGTAAGGTCCAATCACACCGCCTGCCCAAAATCCACACCAGACAGTTGCTCGTTGTGGATGCATTTGTTTCTCATGGATTTTGTTTATTCATAAAGCCATTCACATGGAAATGGGCTTCATCGGTGAAGATGACTTTTTTCGAAAAATCGGCGTTCGCTTTATTTTCTATTCCACCACCATTGAACGAATTGCCGACGCTTTGCATGGTCTGCTGGTTTGAGCTCTTGTGTAAGCTGAATCTTGTACGGGTGAAGGTGGAGGTGTTTCGTCAAAATTCGCTGTGTAGTGCTTCGTGAAATTTGAAGTTGTGGAGCACGATGCCGAATTGACGTTTTCGGGTTTTCGGCTACACTCTCATTTACACCAGCAATGTTTTCAAGAAATCTACCGGTACGTCGACGCAGAGGAAACTTACTGTCCACAATCGATCCAGTTTCTTCAAATTCTGTTACTACTCTTCGAATTGTAGACACATTAGATGCACTTTTGTCGACAGAAAAGTTTGCGAGCGGTCTCAGCGTAGCTTTCTCCATTTTTGTAATGCGTTTTCACAATGATAATACATTATTCTTTTGAGTATTATAGGTGACAGCTGTACACTAAAAAAAATACACCAAATTTAAATAGTGCAATCTTATTGAGACACCCGATTTAAAAATACAACATTAAAAATCCTTAAACATAAGTATTTGAATTACGGAAGATGAAACTTTAATCTCATTCCACGTTTGTTTGTTCACATGCGTCCCCGTAGATCAAACTTTAGTTTGTTTAGAAGGTATTTTAAAACAAATAATTTAAACGATGCAGAAGTAGAAGAAGTTCTTAAATTAACAGAGTAGAGTAGGTATAAAACAAACCTTTTTCAAAATTAATCATACATTTTTCTAACAAGAACATGGCACGACAGTGTGCAATAGCTTATCTCCGCCATATCGAATTTCATATTTTTAAGTTATCAGAAAAGATAGTTCACACATGACGAAAGAATGAGAAGTATAGAGTAGCTTTCAAAACTAATACCAATATTATTAAATGTTTATTTAATGCCAAAAATTCTACTAACGACATTTGTTTGAAGTCCCATTTATTTTTGAATTAAACTACACATCCTGTAGCTCTGTTTATATTGGGCTTTGATGTTAGAGACAAAGGATATATATTTTACAAATATAAATACACAAACGAATCAAATTATGTGAAACATTTAACTCCATGGCTTCACAAAACAACATAAAATTTTCCTATTTTTGTAAAAAAAAACGGCAGCTCAGTAGCTATATATATATATATATATATATATATATATATATATATATATATATATATATATATATATACACATTTCTTTTCTTTCTTCACTATGGTTCGTGTGTCAATAAAGAACTAAAATTAATATTAAATATTTTTAATATTAATTTTAGTTCTTTTTATTGTTAAATTCCACTGATGATGAACACCACCGTATTCGAAATGTATGGAAAATGTTGATACTTGTTCGTTTTTATTGACACATGTACCATAGTAAAGAAAGAAAACGAGAAAAAAAAATTATTAAATATTCGTCAAATAACTTTATATTAATAATTATACATTTTCCCTCGATAATGATAGCTCTTGTATTGGCAACCATTGAGAAATAAATATTTGTATAAAAAAATTGTGGAATTGTACTGTATTTGAAACATTGGTGCTATTAGATGTTACCTCACCAACAAAAAAAAAATGGTGATAGTAGAAATTATAAAAATTGAAAGGAATAATAAATACCTTCAATATGCCAGAATAATGAAAAAAAAGATCAAAAATCATATGAATAATAAATATTATTAATACTCGCTATACATATAGTGTTAAATTTGAAAAATTCAATTGATAGAATCCTCATGAAGAACATATGGAAAGTGCGAAAGAGATGTGTGCAACCTAGAGTGTCATAGGCGTAATAAAAGATGTATTAAAAGATACAACCACATTAAACAAATGACTGACTGGTAATCTCAAAGGAACTAGACAACACAAGGAAGAAAAGTAAAATCAAGTTAAGAATGAGATTAGGTTACTGGTAAATGCAAAAAAAAAACAGCTGTCAGTATTTGATATCCATGGACGCTACGATACTAATACCAGATATCGAGATAAACCTGGAATACATTCTTAAGTAATATTATAATGACTTGCAAATGTAAATAGTACAAAAACCAGAGTCTATCAATGTAACAGGGTTTAAAACAATTGAGCAAGTTAAACAGTTGAAGTACTTGGCTTCACTCGTAGATAAAAATGGCAGAATAGAAAATGGGAAGAGCATGAATCAGATTTTATGGTAAAGGTAATATTCATAAAAAAGGAGTGGTGACATGGATTAAGTGGATATGCCAATAAGAACCATATTTTGGCAAGGCTTTGACACGAATAAGCAAGGCTTTCGAATAAATGAATAATCTTATGATAAAATAAGAAATGCAAGCTTCAGACAAAACTTGAAAATTGAACCTATCGATGGATTTAGACATGTATCATGTAGTTAGTGAATGTAGCGATAGAATGAAAGAAAGAACATCATCACAGACTATACCAGAATAAAATCCTAAATACGCACACGAATACCAAAATTAGACTAACAATCAAAAAAGAGCATACCATTATTTGAATGGAAGGCGCCCTAAAACTAGCACAGAATAAACATGTACAACAGAGATGTACCACAAAAATCAATTGAATTCTAATTTGATTCGTGTATTCCATATAGTAAACATGAGACCCATTACAAAAATCACGTGTAGTCAGAATAGAAACAAAGTTATTGAAGTAAAACTTTATTTATTAACACATTATATACGTGAGATTAAATATGAAAGTGAACATTATTGTTTAAACTTTTTTAGGGATTAGAAAATCATTCAGTGACATTATAATACTGTGCTCATTACAGACACTATTTTTACAACTAATACATATCACTGTGCTTTTACGGGGTACACTCAGCATCTGATTCTCTTAATTGTTGCAGTTGTTTGAGCGGCTGGCGAGAGATATCAATAAATCTGCTTAGACACATCCGGACACTACGTCGTAGGTTAGTGTTAGTACATCTTCTCTGCGTATGTGGTATCACTAGTTTCTTAGCTAAATTTTTCAAAAACAATCTATTGGAGAGTCCCTCCTATGATGCAGTTTGGATGTTCCTTCGTAAGAACTATATATGCATTAAGTACTGTAACATCAATGATGTTAAAGAAAATGTCATGGGCCATCGTTTAATTCGCCTCTTGCACGTGTATCCCGATACCATTCGATCCATGACGCCAACACCGACTTTTGTTTTATTAACGTCATCATTGATAGATGTGTAGTGGTGCATGGTGTTCAGTAAAATTACGCAATTGTTTTTTTTACACGCGTAACTTACCACGGATACATTATTTCGAAAGTAAAACAATGAAGAGCAGACTATACGATGTTTTGAGGCTTCCATTTCTTTCGGAATGTCACGCTTATTTTGATGTAGTGTACCCACAACAATAATATCTTTATCCCATAAATAAATTGCTAATGGAACACTAGTGAAGACATTATCTATCGTGGGATTGAGTCCAGAATTATGAATGCCACGCACAGAGCCTAACCAGACTTAGATTCACACCGCAAAAATATTTTGCATATATTGAATGAATCTACATCTACCTCTAAACCCAACGAGTTGTTCATTAGTATCTGGTATTATGTAGGTTTTGCAATGCTGAATAAATCCCAAACGCAGGACACCATTAATATCTTATCGGTTTCCAAACGCGCATCCCGGGTTCTCTCATCGTCAAATCAAACGAATCTTGGTATTTCTTCAAAGCGAAATATGGACATTGTGTCTCTGTATATAGGATTGCAAATTTACTACAAAATAGTTCTCTCCCAGGAACATCTGCTTCTGTCAACTCCCGCATTAATAAGCGAACAACAGAATTCAAGAAATTCATCAACAGTTACATCTTTCCACGGCTTTTTTTTTGCTTCGTAAACGCGTCTCCCCTCTGAATTAGTACAGTTCACAATTTCTTGTACAATAACTGAAGTTACAAATAACAGAAACGCTTCGTTTGGTATTGCAGCCATATGTGTTCTTGCTAATCCTGGCGCACGCCGAATAATATTGTATGGTTGAATTTTATTTCTTGTTGGAGGTTCCAAACTCGAATCCAGACCATCTACAGCAATGTAACCACTCGTTGAAGAATTACCAATATCGTCAACATCGCCCTCTGCATTGTCATCAACATAATGAGAACTGAATCCAGAATACTCGCCAGAAACCAATTCAAAATTTATGTCTTCTGTGTCATCATTTTCTGGTTCTGACACATCACTTTCTTCAGAAGGCAGATCATCACTTTCAGCTGCCCACTGTGACACAGTTTCTTCATAGACACGGTCACCAAATCTCACGCTTTTCACATTACTTTTTGACGCCATTATCATATGTGTTTGACAAGTTTACTCAATGCAACTTTTGTTAAAACTGAATCAAAGTCAGATGCGCCTTTTATACATACTTATATACATCCAGCAGTAATGCAGGTTTCAACTTGCACAGACACGTACAATTATAACAACTGTCAGCCTTGAAACTGGTTTTATAGAAACTAGTTGTACACGGAATTCGAAGGCCCGGTTTATGTAAATACGGGATACTAATGGAAAATATTTATTTTTCGATTTCTAAATACACTTGAATGTTTTTTTAATCAAGTGTGTTGAATGAAACCGTGTTTAGAGCATATCTGAATGCTCAAGCCGATTGAAATTATTTTAAGCAAATTATGACTAACTAAAATATCTCCGGACCTGAGAGGCCTAATTTAATCCCAAGATTAAATAAATAATAATGAAATACATTCATACATTCTAAAAATTTTCATTTTCGACATAGTCTAATCTAATTCTGTTTAAGAAATAAGCATTATCTAACTTGGTGCAATTAATATCTGCAGTATCTCATTAACGATAATGTAGAACGGTGATTAAATGGATATAGAGACAAATGTTAATAGGGAGAACTCAAGATTTCTTCCATTTATGAAAAATTAGAAATACAAAATTATAACAAAATAGTTAAGGGTTAATGAAAGATAGAAAAAAGTATTACATCTCTTCCTCCATACAAGTATGACATATTTCGATAAATCCCGATAGTAATCTTGTTTTTCTTCTTCTCTTAACTAATTCCTGATCTTCATACGGTTTAGGAGTAGGTTCCGGCGGTACAAATTTTGAAACGTTTTGTAAATCATAGTAATAGCTGAAATTATTAAATTATTTATTTATTAAAATAAATTATGTTTATTTTACCTTAAAACACAAAACCACGTGTAAAATATGGGTAAAACATTAATTACTTGTGTCAACATAAAATCCAAACAAGCTGGTTTTTCAAAATACGTCAAAATGCAAGCGTATGTTCCGATTAAGAATGCAATAATGCTTGTTAAAACATTCTTTATAACTGATATTATTAGCCATGGAAGAAGCAATGCTGGTCGATCTTCCTAAAAACAGTATGTTAAGATTACATGATTGTGGATTGCAGCCTTCAACTAGTCTGTAACGACGCCTATTACTTATGAGTATAAAGTTGTGACATACGAAACTAACTTAGGAACATTAGCGACGTATAGGTTTTTTGTTAACCTCATATTTAATAGATAATTCTTAAAATAGTTTATAATAAAATTCCAATTACATAGCAATTTTATTAAATTACGATGATCCTTCTTCCTTTGACATTTTTTAATAATGGACGATACCGTACCAATAGGAATTATCAGCAACGGTCACGCGCGGGAAACGTTCAAAACCAAATTTAATTGTAGAATAGTTATTTTTTATAATATAGATATAAAAAAAATGGTACCATGTTAATAATTACATTTATATGGAGACATACCCTGTCAATGTGTTAGGATGAGCCTTCATCCCCTTGAGATTTTTGAATAATAGATGATGCCATACCAATAGGAATTATCAGCAACGGTCACGGCGTGGATACATTAAAAAACCAAATGTAATTGCAGAATCTTTATAAGTTATCGTTAGCTTTACTAGGTTTATTATTAATAATGGGGAGTCAAGACAGACGTATACGGTTACCTAATTTACCAATTTTAACCTACAAAACCACATAAACGAAATGAATGGCAAATAACCTAAAAAATTAACATGTTGCCAAGTATACATTACTTACTTCATACATGTCAAGTTGTGAAGCAAAAAACTTCATCAGTGCATTACGATAATTTTAATTGTAGTTTAAAAGAATTGTGTAAAACACGAGAAGAAAGAGTTCATGTGTTAAACTTTGAACTCTAGGTGAGAAAAGACCCCTTTCTTCTTAATTAAATGCTACGATCATTCTTCTTCCTCTTGACATTTTTAAATAATGGCCGACAGGAATCATTAGCAACAATATCGTGGTGAAAACATTCAAAGACCAAATTTAATTGTAGAATTGTTACTTTTTATAGATTATTGCTAGTTTGAACACATTTTTTATTAATAGAGTGAAGACGGACTTACAAGGTTACTCAGTTTAAAATTTCTGCCTACAAAACTATACAAACGAAAAGAACGGAAACTAACCTAACAAATTAACAACATAGTTGCCAAGTATGAACTTCATTAGTGCATTACGATAATTTTATTTTATTTTGCCACCATAATGTTCTTTATATGCCCGCAAATGCGGGCGTAATGTGGTCTTTATAGCACGGAAATGTCATTGTTGCTAAGCAACATGATTGACAGCAAACACATGACACGATATGTCACGTAAGTTGAAAGAATTATTGAAACAACAACCTTACTATACAACCTTTATTAATAAAAATAATAGTAATGAAACTTATTCTTTATAAAAATTGAAAAAATTTCTTGTGAATAAGTTTTGCGTTTTCACCTTCCATTTTAGAATGCAAATTATTTACAAACAAACAGTACCTTAGCAACAATTTAGCAATATCACAGTATCTTAGTAACAACAAATTAGCCTACTGTCGACTTTACTTCACTTCATTTGCATTTAAAAACTTGCCGAAAATACTGAATCTTTTTAAAATTTTGTTCCAGTTTCATGGTGCAAAATAAAATAAAACATTGTATGTACCACGGGCATAATTGTAGAGTATGGCTCTCAGGAATATAAAAGCCCTCCGCTTCGCGTCGGGATTTTAACATTCCCTCGAGCCATAATCTTCTGATGATGCCCTTAATACATAAATATCTATTATATTTGTAATTGTAGTTTTAGAAAAAATCTGTGTAAAGCACGAAAAGAAAGTGTCTTTTCAAGTCTCGTTTAATTGACAGAGTCGCTACGCTCGTGTCTCAAACTTTAAACTCCAGTTAAAAATATCTGGTGTGGAACACCACACGACCTTCCAACCTACCAAATGGAAATTAAAAGAAATGAAATAATTTTACTAACATTTCTTTAGAAACCTCTTTTATAATAAGATAATTACTAAGATGCGCAACATTGTAAAAACAAAAACAATGATTTATGTCAAACAGCCGTTTAAAAATTAATAGCTGACAGAGGTTAGTAGACATCTAGACGCTAAATTAAAAAATTAAAAAAAATGAAATAATTTTAATCATAATTTTTTTCAGGGAACTGTGCAGCCTCTATTTTATACGTTCATAACATTGTAAATACAAAAATTGTACATTAAAGTATAAGTGGATAAAAAGTTCTTTAAAACACGCGTCATTTTTCCAGCAAGACGCCATTGTATTTCACCCAAAATCTAATCAGCTCCAAGCCAAATGGGACAAAGCTTAAATACAAAATTTTAAGTACGAAGGTATCTGTATTCGTTCTGGAGTTATCGTGGATACTAATATACATCCACACACACATATACAGACATCCAGACATTAAGGCCTATCGTGGCGAAACTTTTCCAAGACTTGTAAAATGAGCTAACAAGTCGATTTAGCTAGAGTGAAAAAAAAGTAGATTGCATAGGCTTCTATAAGTACCTACATATGTATATGTAGACTTGAAGATAAAAACACCACTTTCTTCTCCATCAAAAGGCACAATCGTCTTTCTTCCCCTTGAAATTTGTGTGTCCGTGTCCGTGTCCGTGTCCGTGTCCGTGTCCGTGTCCGTGTCCGTGTCCGTGTCCGTGTCCGTGTCCGTGTCCGTGTCCGTGTCCGTGTCCGTGTCCGTGGTCGTGTCCGTGTCGTGTCCGTGTCCGTGTCCGTGTCCGCGTCTGCGTCGGAGTCCGCGTCCGCGTCCGTTTCTGTCTCCGTGTCCGTTTCCGTGCTCGTGTCCGTGTCCGTGCCCGTGTCCATGTTGTAACAAACCATTTTGAGTTGTTTTAAAAATACAATAATTTAGGCAACTTCGTACATTTTTGTGTCATGTAAATTGCATACCTTAGTGGCTGAAAAGTATTCGTTTAGAATTTTAAAGTGGGGTAGTACGCGCATTTCGTCTTGCACATTGAGTTCATGTGCAGACATATATTTTTTGAAGTCGTTGTGGTTACGCTGATGAAAGCAAACAGCGTCCATTTTTCTTCTTGAGTATTTTTATTAAAAAGTGTAAAATTTACGGTAAGAGTTAACCACACCTATTTTTCTTTGTCTATTATATTTATCCTTTTTAGGCACTTTTATTTTTACTGTTATTTTTACTTTTACTTTACTTTTATTACGTTACATTTTCCTATTACGTAATTTTATTGTATTATTACCGAACGAATATTAAAACTCTGTTATATTTCCATTTCAAGATTGATTTCACAACCAAAATTTAAAGCGTGGCTTCGTCAGCACATCTTTTCAGTAACAGTATACCAGTGACAACCAAAATTTTAAAGTACAACAAGTATTTAATTTCTAATTATTAGTATAAGGTATTTTTTAAATTACTAACATTAGTATTAAGATTTTCTAATTTATAACTTGTCTTAAAGATTTTATAATAAACTTTGTTATTGTTTTCAATTTCACATTTATTACATTTACGGTTTACTTGTTTTCCATAAAATAAGTTGGCGTCCCAGGTATTTTAACATTTATTTACAGGTGGAAGTTACATCTTTTTTGTAAAGCGAACATATCTAACAACACACACATTTTCTAATTAAAGCAAATCCAAGTTTAAGAACATGGCCCAATTAATCACTGGCTGGGCTTAAGGCACAAAGTCTTCTATTTATTATTAGGAGTGTAAGTAATATTAGGGGTGAAATTATTATTAACAACAACCCGCTATACACCCTATTCATTTTTATTACAGTGTCCGTGTCCGTGTCCGTGTCCGTGTCCGTGTCCGTGTCCGTGTCCGTGTCCGTGTCCGTGTCCGTGTCCGTGTCCGTGTCCGTGTCCGTGTCCGTGTTCGTGTCCGTGTCCGTGTCCGTGTCCGTGGCCGTGTCCGTGTCCGTGTGTGGGTGTGGGTGTGGGTGTGTGGGTGTGGGTGTGATTGTGGGTGTGGGTGTGTGTGGGCGTGGGCGTGTGTGTGGGCGTGAGCGTGGGCGTGGGCGTGTGTTTTGGCGTGGGCGTGCGCTTGCGCGTGCGGGGGCGCGTACGCGTGCGTGTGTGCGATTCTGCGAATGTGCGTGTGTGCGAGTGTGCGAGTGTCCGAGTGTGCGCTTGTGCGAGTGTGCGTGTGTGCGAGCGTGCGTGTGTGTATGGGTGGGTGCGTGCGTGCATGCCTGCGTGCCTTCGTGTGTGTGTGTGTGTGTGTGTGTGTGTGTGTGTGTGTGTGTGTCTGTTAGTATCCACGAGAACTCCAGAACAAAAACACCTACGTACTTAAAATTTTTTATTTAAGCTTGTTTTCATTTGACTTATAGCCGACTAGATTTTGGGAGAAAGCCAGAGGTGGAGTGGGTGGGGGGGGGGTTATTAGGGGCAGTTTTTGATTTTTATCAAATATTTCTAAAACAGCTGCATATTTCAAAGATATAAAAATACCTAGATATAGACCTTAAACATGTCGCTTAGTTATGTTCTGTGCAATTTTTTGGTATGAGGCGTAATTTAGCGGCAAAAAGGTAGAATTTAAGTAAACTTTTTTATCTGAATAACGATTAATTTTGTTAAAAGGATGTAGACGTATTTTTTAGGGATAATCTAATTTTACATAAATTTCTTTTATAAAGTTTTTTAATGTGAAGCAAAATTAGTGTAAAAATTAAATAAATATAATTAAAAATGCTCAAACTGTGTTATCGATATTTTTATAGAAGCGGGCGACGTTGGATTTTATTTTTACGTTAACATCTTTGTCTGATACGAAGTTTTAAACGTCACTCTGACATAGATCATTGTTTTTGTTTTTACAAAGTTGCCTGTTTTCGTTCGTAACGTATAAAAAATGGTTGCATAGTAATCAAAAAAAAATGATTTAATTTAAGTTAGCATCTAGATGTCGATTAACCTCTGTCTGACAAGAAGTTTTAAACGTCTGTTTGACATTGATTATTGCTTTTGCGTTTACAATGTTGCCTTTTTTCGCAATGAATTTCTTATAAAAGAGGTTGCATAATTATCATAAAAAAATTATATTAAAATTATTTCATTTCTTTAAATTTCCATTTTGTAGGTTGGAAGGTCACGTGGTGTTTGACAGCAGATAATTATTTTTAATTGGACTAATCTGTAGAGTTAGTTTCGGCTTAATTTAAAATTTTTAACCTACAAAAAACCAAAACGAAATGAAAGGAAACTAACCTAAAAAATGAACAACATAGTTACTTAATGTCAAGTTGTGTGGCGAACTACATTAGTGAACTATGACAGTTTTATAATTTTAATTGTAGTTCATAGGAAACATGTGTAAAACACTGGAAGATAGTGTTTTTCAACCCACTTTGGCTTTAAACTCGAGTTCAAGTAGCACCACTTTAATTGTATTTTATTATTGTCATCTACGTTAAACTTTTCTACAATTATTTAGTTTTTAATCTGAAACTTTTCTTTTCGTTCAAAATTATACGGACGTCACTGCTTAAGATTTTGTCATTCCAATTAATTTATGTTTAATGAAAGTATGCAGCTGTGGTAAGTAAAGATCTAGTTCGCTTTTGTGTAATTTTATTCGTCTACTTTTCTAAACTCAACAAGTATCCTTAATATCTATCTAAAGTACATATCAGAAAATCGGAGAATAATAAATCATGTAATTAGTGAAATAGTGTTGTTTTCTTTGCATGGAAGCGGCAAACAGAGATCAGTAGCAAAGCGGGCTAGTTTCACAAAGATGCAGTAAATTCTCCGCTTGCAAAATATTGTGTTGAATAGAGACGGTACAGGTAAACGGTAAACAAAAGAGGTTTTGGAAACAAATGGGATATGTAACTAACAATCAGTCTTTATCATCCTCATCTGATTCTAAGCAGCTGTCATCTTGTCCTACGGATTTTATAACGGCTTCTATAGCTTCTTCCATTATCACAAATTCCCACATACGTTGTTCCTCTTTAATTAGATAATCAACACTTTTTCACTTTTCTACATGACACTGTCTACGGCTTGCGTTAAAAGTTGTCACACTTCACTTAATTTAAAGGTCGTATTTTTACGACCTACTTCACCATTTATTTGAGCCGAAACTAACTTTATGGGATTGAGTTCGCAGTGATATGGTTGTAATCTATGTATGGTAATCCCGCGAAAGCATAGAGTACATCAATAACATAGTTAACAAATTGCGGCTTATGTTGATTTGCTATAGTTAAAAGCCCTCGTTTGAACATAATTTCTTCAAATTTTGTCCGTTTTGATGTTAACCATTTGGCAATGTTTCCTTTTTTCCACGCTGTTGTTGGTAAGTGTGCGACCTGTCTAGAATGGTTACTTGCATTATCCAGAACAACTACAGCTCCCCGTGGAATGTTTGCTATCATTGGTTCAAAACATTCTTCAGAAACGGCAGCGTTCATATCTTCGTGATAATCCCCTGTGTGCTTGGACTCAAACACAAGTAAACCATTTTTTTAAGAACCCATTAACGCTACCTATATGTGTAATATTTAGTCGTCGACCTTTGCCCGATGGTGGAGTCATTCCAGTTGACCAACCCTCTTGAACTGCTTGACAGCGACTTGTAACATTTTTATCTTGCCGTTTCTTTTACAGGGTATCCTTTGTTCATCGAGATAAAAGACTTCCCGTGTTTTGGCACGAAACTTCTTCATTTCACGAAGGTATTTGCGTCTCGAAGAAACAATTTGGAGATTATCAATTCGCATTGATTATCGATTCACCTTTCCCACGAAAAGTTAATGTTCTGCAGTGTCCTGTGTTGAGTCGATCGAGACAATTGTGGTCCATCAACATCTTCCTTTAGTACTGCTACTATTTTTTTGAGGCAATTTCTGTATTGAAGTAGAAGGTATGCATTTCTATTCTATTATGAACCTATTCTTCTTCACTTAAAAGTTATTTTTTTTTAGCAAGCCGGTTCTTTCAAGACACCCTCTTTTTGCTCTTTTAACGATCTGTACACTGTTGATTTCGTACTCCCGTCATATTAGAACACATTTCTACTACACTATCTGCACTATTTGTCGGATTTTGATACTTTAAGGCATTCTGTACATTCAGAATGATAATTTTTTCATTTTCTGAGAGCGAAATAAGTTTCAAACGTTTTTCTGGGGAAAAATCGTAAGATGCCATTTTCACTACCGTTTTTAACCAAAACTCGAAAATAACTGAGCATTCAGAAGTACTTGTTTTGAAATAAAAAATGTGATAATTGCATCTTAAAGCATCCCGTATAAAGTGAGTCATATTTTTAATTTACACATAATTAATAGTGTAATGAGTACTTTCCAAACCGCACCTATCCTTAATGCCACCATGCATACATATTAAATGTATGTATAGTCGCGGCAAACTCTTTTCCAATGTGGGGATAAACGTCAGCGCTTGACATTGTTGCCAAACGTATGAAATTCGACGTCAACATAATACTTAGGTTATATTGTTTACATTTATTTTGAAAATTAGTTTTTGATGGAAATACTCGTTCTCAACTAAGTAACAATACTTTTAACAGTTCTTACAAATGACACAAGGATTTGTTATGAAAAAAACAGTTGTTTTTATAATAGAACAATGCAAGCCACACGAATCGAAAATCTCAAAATGTGGAAAACGTCAAAATTAGAAGTTATGTGTAAACAGAAGAGCTGACAACATTGTAATTTATTCGGCAGTTCTAACAACCCAACAACGTGTATTTCAATAACATAGATATATCATTTGTAATTACTAGGGTTATTATGGAAGTTGGTATGTTAAGTTTGTCTCTCTCTAACAATTTCACCCCCACAACGGAAAAGATTTTGCCGTGACTTTATGTTGGTAATCTATGGCCGAAGGAGCTTGTAAAGCCCAAGCAGCCCGCTCTCCCCTTGGGCAGGGAACGAAACAAGTTGCTTTTTACTGAATGTTTAGAAAGCTGAAGAATTGAATAGAAGTACTTGAAATTTAAAAGAACGATCGTAAATAAATTACAGTTATTGCAAGTTAAAATTGAAAGTTAGAATAAAATACCAAATTTATTGATGCCTTTTCAGGGTAAAATGATCATTTAGTACCATGAACAACTTGTGGCACAGCTTACGTACTAAAAAATTATGTAAAGATTTCCACCCTCTTTGGGACATATGATGTGCCATTTTTTGAACAAAGGATTGCAATCTATGTGCTTTTCGCAGAAGTGTCAATTAAAAGTTGTTTGTTACATTATGTAATTCAATATCGAAATGTAGTACTTTTTGGTTTACTTGATAAATTAATACTATATATTGAAAACATTCGGTATTGATCCATTTTTACATATCGTAAATGGGTTATAAGATGGATATAGGTAGAGAAGAGCTAGATAAGATATTTCGTTTATTTGTAAAAATGTGAAATTAGCAACGATAACATTAAAACATAACCCATTAAGCCCCTGTGTACGTTAAAGAATTATCAATGTAAAGCCAGTGATAAAAGTAAAAACATTACAGTGCTTGCAGTTGAATCCCTGGCCAACACAACGTGTGTTTGGATTTACAAGAACCAGACTAGACTGTATATTCATTTAAATTAATTAATTTATTGTTATACTAACGTACAAAACAATTATTTACGACGGTTGTTTTAGTGTATTGAAAGGTAATTCAGCTTTCCTTAAAGTAGTTAAAGTAGTTAAAGTAGTTAAAGTAGTTAAAGTCGTTAAAGTAGTTAAAGTGGTTAAATTGGTTAAAGTGGTTAAAGTGGTTAAAGTAGTTAAAGTAGTTAAAGTAGTTAAAGTAGTTAAAGTAGTTAAAGTAGTTAAAGTAGTTAAAGTAGTTAAAGTAGTTAAAGTAGTTAAAGTAGTTAAAGTAGTTAAAGTAGCTAAAGTAGTTAAAGTAGTGAAAGTAGTTAAAGTAGTCAAAGTAGTTAAAGTAGTTAAAGTAGTTAAAGTAGTTAAAGTAGTTAAAGTAATTAAGGTAGTTAAGGTAGTTAAGGTAGTTAAAGTAGTTAAAGTAGTTAAAGTAGTTAAAGTAGTTAAAGTAGTTAAAGTAGTTAAAGTAGTTAAAGTAGTTAAAGTAGTTAAAGTAGTTAAAGTAGTTAAAGTAGTTAAAGTAGTTAAAGTAGTTAAAGTAGTTAAAGTAGTTAAAGTAGTTAAAGTAGTTAAAGTAGTTAAAGTAGTTAAAGTAGTTAAAGTAGTTAAAGTAGTTAAAGAAGTTAAAGTAGTTAAAGTAGTTAAAGTAGTTAAAGTAGTTAAAGTAGTGTAAGTAGTTAAAGTAGTTAAGGTAGTTAAAGTAGTTAAAGTGGTTAAAGTGGTTAAAGTAGTTAAAGTAGTTAAAGTAGTTAAAGTAGTTAAAGTAGTTAAAGTAGTTAAAGTAGTTAAAGTGATTAAAGTGGTTAAATTTGTTAAAGTGGTTAAAGTGGTTAAAGTAGTTAAAGTAGTTAAAGTAGTGAAGGTAGTTAAGGTAGTTAAGGTAGTTAAAGTAGTTAAAGTAGTTAAAGTAGTTAAAGTAGTTAAAGTAGTTAAAGTGGTTAAAGTGGTTAAAGTGGTTAGTGGTTAAAGTGGTTAAATTTGTTAAAGTGGTCAAAGTGGTTAAAGTGGTTAAAGTAGTTAAAGTAGTTAAATTTGTTAGTGGTCAAAGTGGTTAAAGTGGTTAAAGTAGTGAAAGTAGTTAAAGTAGTTAAAGTAGTTAAGGTAGTTAAAGTGGTTAAAGTGGTTAAAGTGGTTAAAGTTGTTAAAGTGGTTAAAGTGGTTAAAGTAGTTAAAGTAGTTAAAGTAGTTAAAGTAGTTAAAGTAGTTAAAGTAGTTAAAGTGGTCAAAGTGGTTAAATTGGTTAAAGTGGTAAAAGTGGTTAAAGTGGTTAAAGTGGTTAAAGTAGTTAAGGTAGTTAAATTTGTTAAAGTGGTCAAAGTAGTTAAAGTAGTTAAAGTAGTTAAAGTAGTTAAAGTAGTTAAAGTAGTTAAAGTAGTTAAAGTAGTTAAAGTAGTTAAAGGAGTTAAAGTAGTTAAAGTAGTTGAAGTAGTTAAAGTAGTTAAAGTAGTTAAAGTATTTAAAGTAGTTAAAGTAGCGGCTGTACCCATAAAGTTTTCATATACAAATACTCCTTTATGCGACCCAAAATACATGGTAAACATACAATAAAGTACAAAATAGTGGGAAATAACGAAATGTATCGATTATCGTTAACAATGAACGACTAAGATCCCAACAAAAACCTAGGAATCCTTTTGCCAAAAATTCTTAACTAGCTTCTAATAGAAAACTAATAGACATAATACGCAAATATGCTGGGCGCCTTCTGATGTCGAATCAGAGATTACCACCTACAAGCTCTACAACACACCTACAAGACCTAGCTATTAATTACCTAGCTTTCGTGCACACGTATTACACATCTTTTTTCATAGCTTCCTGTGAATGCTGAGTTCTTAGACGATCACACACTCAGTAACCTCACTGTACAAATGCAAATATTCTGGTCATGACAGACAGGATAGAAACATTACAAACAAATTTCCCACAGAGAAGTGCCTTGTTGACACTGTTCTGCTAACGTTTACCTCTACACTCGCACAAAAAATCTCTTGACAAAAAAACTTATGCACCGAATCTCTACGTCTATCTAATGGCCTACACTACGACCAAGATGCCGAATTTGGATTAACCACATTGTAATTGATAACAGTTTTGAATGTTTCATGTTACATGAAACAAACATTATTTATTTAAATCAGCCAGTTATTAAAAGTAGACATTAATGTATTTGTTTCGGTGCTTAAGTTTTTAATATTAGGCTAGCTTGTTCGAGTAGTTACAATTAATTGAGAATTGCTTAACCAATCATTGTACTCAGCTCGTTTAAGAGTTATTTCGTTTTTGATATATTGCAATCACTACAAGTCATAATTTAAATTAACCACTGACTATTCGAGAATTCACTCTATTTGAGGAGAAAAGCTATGTATATTCAAAACACATATTCACATACTTATTTGTCCACGCAATAAAAAGAAACTGTTTTAATTATTGTCTGGTAGAGGGCCGAAACTGTACGACTTTCCTCTAGATTTCCACATTTTCTTTTCTCTTCGCGTTAATTTTGGTACAAAAGCATTCATTTAGGGCGGAACCACATGAACGAATGATATTGAACATCAATCACCAAAATTCATCCACTGATATTATAACCGTTAGCTTTAGTGATACTCAAAACTGTAATCAGTGAGGGATGAATTCTACGTTACGTTCAGTAAATAATTATGACATACTGTAACCGATGACAATGACTGCCATAAACTATTGAGAAAGTCATGCACTCAAAAGCAAGTTATAAACCTTTCAATAGCAATTACAGCTACTCTAAGTAAAAATAGAAAAGATACGTATTTTTAATTATTAACATTATCTGTGTAAGTTTTCATTTCAAATTCAAATACTTTTTAATGGTGTATGTTTTATTTACATTTCTACAATTCGACGATAACCGTAATTGTTATCGAAATGTATAAACTTATATAAAACATAAATAGAAGAATAAATACATCATTTCAAAAACCAAAAAGCTAAGTATTTGAAATACCTGGAATAATGGTGACAGTTCACATTTTCATTTTTCTTTTAAAGGTTTAATGTGCTATATGCTGTTTTGTTGAAAACATTATTATAAGGTTAGTTCATTGACATTAACATACTAATAAACACTAATGAGATCACCAAATACTATTATAGTTAGGTAACTCAAAAGTGTTTATTGATAAATTGCACATTTAAAGTGTTAAGTAATGTTAAGTGATATATAACTTACGGTATTTACGATTTAATGTTGTACTTCCTACACAATAATGTCCACCCGATCGCTTTTTGTTTTCAAGCTACAGATTGTTGAAGTTTTTCCTTTTGTAAATTTAGAAAGCTTTTATTAAATATTAAATTAAATAACGTCGCTCTGTGTTTTCAAGTTACAGGCTGTGGAAGTTTTTTTTTATAAATTCAAAAGGCTTTTATTAAATACTAAATTAAACATTACAAAAAAATATACAAAAGCTCTACACAAGGTGTTCAAATTGGTGACCTTGTTCTTGAATACGCATTTCTAATCTTCGTGCTAATGACTGACGGCATCTTTGAAATATGTTGGGATTATTAAAAAATCTATCAGAGACTCCACAATTCTGTTCCATAATTTCTGTTATTATTATTTGTACGGCATACATTTTCATAAACGCCCAAAATGAAAAATCGAGGGGGTTAAGATCAGGACATAAGCTTGCCATGGTATAGGTCCCCCACGACCAATCTACCTATTTCCAAAATTTCTTTGCAAAAGAAATATAATAGGTAGGTCTACTACAACGAATTAAGGTTTTGTCCCTTATTTTATTGCCCCCTGCTTAAATATACTTTCACAATGTGATGTTCTCTACTTCGATTTGAGCAGAGCTTGACACCATACAACATGATGTTTAGCTTCACTGATTTCTCACTTCACTGTATCTTCAACTACTCTTATATTTTCTTATCTGAATAAAGAGTTTCAATTTGTTCAACATGAATTCCAGTCAGAGATGTTCCCTCAAGAGTAGTGGCGTGCCTCAAGTATCCGTTATTGTTTACGATGTTTATTAATGATATCACGTTAGTTAACACTAATCATATATTACTTTTTGCCGAAATTTCCAGTGAGATACCATAACATAAATTAAGAGATCTCGATAACATTTTTGAGTGGTGTGATTAAAATAAACTCACTAGCAATACAAAAAATGTGTAATAGTATCGTTGACTAACAAGAAAACATCTGGAGTACAATTATAAATCAAAGAACAACTTGATTAGACATAGCACGTTCCTCGGGGATCACGGGGCCACCTTCCACAATAATTTAAGTTTCAATGAACACATGAATTTTATAATTAGCAAAATTTTTAAACTTACTCGCAATACCAAAAGCTTTACTAATATTGATCGTTTACTTGCATTATATTATAATTTAATCCGCACTAATTTTGAATAAACAAGTTGAGATCGAGTCTGTAGAATAACAGTTGACCCTATTGCAGAGTTGGTTTATGACGTCCTTCTATAAGGATAATGATACATTACAATCTTTATTTTATTTTGCCACCATAATGTTCTTTATACGCCTCCAAATGCGGGCGTAATGTGGTCTTTATAGCACGGAAATGTCATAGTTGCATAGTTGCTAAGCAGCATGATTGACAGCTGACCCATGACATGATATTTCACGTAAGTTGAAAGAATTATTGAAACAACAACCTTATTGTACAACCTTTATTAATTTAACAATAATAATATTAATAGCAATATTACAGTATCTTAGTAACAACAAATTAGTCTTTGCGTTTTCACCTTCCATTTTAGAATGCAAATTATTTACAAACAAACAGTACCTTAGCAACAATTTAGCAATATCACAGTATCGTAGTAACAACAAATTAGCCTACTGTCGACTTTATTTCACTGCATTTAAAAACTTGCCGAAAATACTGAATCTTTTTAAAATTTTGTTCCAGTTTCATGGTGCAAAATAAAATAAAACATCGTATGTACCACGGGCATAATTGTAGATTATGGCTCTCAGGAATACAAAAGCCCTCCGCTTCGCGTCGGGCTTTTAACATTCCCTCGAGCCATAATCTTCTGATTATGCCCTTAATACATAAATATCTATTATTGGCATTTTTGTGAACAATGTCAAGTAAAATATATGTTAAAAATAATACGTGTACCTCCAGATGTGTTTTTCTTTCGGCTGTTCTAATAATAATAACCGTGAGAAAAACTGAACTTAACTGAATATTGAAATATACTAGTCGCACTAAACCCGTTTTGTGTTTTTACTTATAAATAGTTGATGTACAACTGGCTATTGGTTTCCCCATCATTAAGTAATTTTTAGAGTGCAAATATACAAACAGACCTAATTATTATAACAGTTATATACAACCTCATTAATATGAATCGGAAAGTAGAAATCACCCATTGACATCGTATTAAATTAATGTTTACAAATATTTTTTTAGATTTTGCTGCTGTAAAATACATTAAGGTCAAAATTAAGTATTAGGTGAAATAATAGTATCTACCCTAATGCAATGGTGCTTTTATATATAGGCAGATTCTCTTTCTAAGCGGTCAGCACCTATACATTCGAAAAAATTATGTACAATTACACGCATGTGTTTCACATTATATGGGCTTTTACCAGCTGAGATTTAATAGCCACGCTAATTAAACACTTTCAAATCTGAATTAAGAGTGACGTAATTTAGCTTATTTGAAATTTTATAGAGCATCACTATCATCAAGATTTTGAAATACATTTTACCTCATTCGTCTCATCGTTTTCATCTTGAACGATTATATTGTAATAGTTTATTAACAAGCCGTAAAATCATCTAATATCCGTGATACTGGTTCATAACAATAATAATGCTCATTCGAGGATGGTAGACTTTAAATAAATGCAAAGGATAATATACAGCCTTTACCGATCACTATTATTATTACATAGATGTGAGATTGTTCTTAAATTAGCTGTTTTCAGCACGACCCCTGGAAATACTACACACTCGCTTCCAAACTTTCTTCCTCGTTGTCAGAAGCTGCACCGTATTCATCTTCTTAAATTTATCTTTCCCCAATTTCCAGCCAGTAGTACGATTTCAGTTTTATCTTGAGATATCTTCTATTGTTACTAATTTAGCGAACCACTAATATTAGCACACATATAAATTACAAGGTATTTGAAATGAGATGACCCTATATTATTGATATTTTATAGAAGCGGTCAACCCTGTAATTTTTAAACGTTAATCAAATAAGACAGATATAGAAACTTGATCGCACGCCTTCGCCCCCTTGCCGTAGCCCCCATGGCTGGAAATAGTATTATAATAAGCGGGCCCTAATTCTATCTCATGAGGCAAGTATAGGAACGTGTGTCTGCGCCTTGTCGTGGCCCCCTTAACGGTAAGTATTATTCTAATAAGGGGCCCTAATGATAACTTATAAGACAAGTATAGGAACTTGTGTTAGGGTCTGCGCCCTCCTGTCGTGGTCCCATTGTTGCGAAATTTGAGTTTGTGTCGCCATCTACTTGTGTATGGACTAATGAATATTTTCTGTAATAAAGGCGCCATCTAGTGGTATACTTTTAAACTAGCGAATGTTTTCTGTAATAGAGGTGGCGCCGCCTAGCTGTATATTTCTAGGACTAACCGATCCTATACGAACATTGACGATTGCGCCCGCGCACAAGACCCAAAGTCGGCGACATTCTCGTTATTAAATTATTACAACATAACCGTTCAAGATGATGATGTAAACGATGAAGTGGATGAGGTGAATGTATCTCAGATCCCAGATGATGGTGATTCACACAAGAGGAAGAGCGATGAGGTAGAGGAAAAGGACGCTTATCAAAACCTTCATCATAGCGACGAATCACGGTTGAAGAAGACCGATCAAAAATGTGATTAGATAAATCATGTATTGTTTTTTATAATATATATTCAATTTTTTATTAATAATCTTGTTTTCCTAACGGACGTTCGAACCTGCACGAACAATGCTATTGTTAAGTCGAAAGGACGGTTAGATGGGAAATTACAGTAAGTGTTAGACTCTTTTTTGCACACTGTAACTTAAACCAGACTGTTGTTTTTCTTAAATTGAGAGCTGGTTTTGCATGATTAAATGAAATCAATTTGGTATTTTTGAATTATGGTTGATTTTAGCAAACTGTAAGTTAGTCCAATCAGTAATTTTGAACTGTAAGCTGATTTTCGCAAGCTGTAAATTATGGTTTGATTGATTGAGATTGATTTGGTTGAGATTGATCTGCTTAATTGATTTGATTTGATTAATCGATTTGTTTGTTTGAGAAAGGGACGAGGTAGACGAGAGAGAGAAAGACAACAACGATCAACCTCTATTACATAAAACACGGATTAGTCCTTACAGCACTAGATGGCGCCACAAACAAACCCTAATTACTCCTAGAAATACTGCTAGATGGCACCACTTTAATTATTACAGAAAATTTTCATTAGTCATACACCACTAGATAGCGCTACGAACAAATTCAGATTTCGCAACACGGGGGCCACGACTGGAGGTCGCAGGCCCTAACACAAGTTCTTTTATCTATCTTACAAGTTAGCATTAGGACTCCTTATTAGAAAATTTCAGATTTCCCCGCTGAACAGATTTTTTATTCTAAACCTGGCTAGCCCAAGGACAACTCCAAGGCCAGGCCCAATTTCAATTCCAGACCCCAAGACCAGACCCAAGGTTAAACCCGAGGTCAGCCACATGGGCGGCCTTGGGAATTCAAAGGTCAAAAGTGGGCGTGGCCTACGACGTCACAAATAAGTGGAGAGTCCGTAATCTAATAGCGCTTTCTAAGGGCGGAAATTATATTGGAAGATAAAATTTCCAGTACTGAGATATCCATTAAATCGTTAATAAAGGGTATAGCAATTCTTTTTAAGCACTGCCTTACTACAACTTATTTTCAGTGGAATAATCAATACTATGAACAGTTTGACGGTATAGTCCTCTTAGCCCAGTTATATGAATTCTTCATTCTTATAAATGGAATACACCCTAGCATCAAGTTTACCATGGAAAAGGAAACTATTGGGCTTACCCTTCCTTGACGTACTAATACTTAAAACTAATAATGCACTCGCTTTTAAGGTTTATAAAAAGCTGAAAAATTGGTATAATTAAATCTTTAATGAATCGAGCAAAAAAATGTGTGATCCTGAAGATGAATATAAATATTTAACAAAATCCTTACAAGCTAATGGATATTCACTTAATGACATTAATATGTTATTACAACTGCTAGTCATAACCATAAAGGATAATCAGTGATTAATGTTAGTACTGCTATTCTTCCTTTTACAACTAATGTTACAGATAGAATTAAAAAAATCCAAATTAATCATGACATTAGGACTGTTTTTAAACCTAGTGATGTTTCAAACACATTATCATCTTCCGGGGAGTACAAGTTATCTGGTTCATGTGGAAAAGTATACGTTGGAACCAAAAACGAAGCTTTAACACAAGACGTATATAACGTAGATTTTATGGATTAGGTCAACCAAAGAAAGGAGAAATCTGCGGTAGCTGATCATGCTTTAAGTAGTTTAAATTACGACATTCTATTTGATAATACGGAAATCTTGTCAAGACAAGCTCATTATTATGTTCATTTACAACGTGAAGCTATTGAGATATATAAACATCCTAATCATTTTGTTAGGCAAGAAGAAAATCTCCGTTTGAATAGGTTTTGGAATCTTATAATTAAAAAGAGCCACAATGGTACGTCTTAATTTTAATTTTAGCTTTTAGTATGTAAATCTTGAATTAAATTCAACTGTATGTTAAACTACCACAGCGCTATAATTTAACGTATGTAGTGAAAATAAAAATGTAAAATTATGTAAGACACACTACAATGTGTTTTCACTGTAAAGTAACACTTACATTTATTAACAAAGCTATTTAATTGTTAGATTTGACTGGATCTTAATTGATGTTAAGGATCTGTTTGTGAATGTTTATATCAATTTCAAATTTAAGTTTTTCACAAGTTTACAATTATATCTTAATTTGATTAGATTTTGTTAAATTTGCTCTTCGGTTGTGACATTTTTCACCGTTAGAGGGTGTTCTGATTTCTCATTTTCAAGGCACTCCAACAATATTAAATTCATTAAGGATCTAGTTATTCTTTACTAAAATTGCATTGCAGGTGGATTTATACGTTTATCAAAACTGTTATCTTAGTAGCAGGCTTATTTTTGCGTTTTCAATTCTCATATTTTAAATATTTGTTTCAACATCTTATACATTTGTAAAAGATTTTATTACGGCTAAGGACGATAACAGTTACGTGTTACCTAGAAAGCTAAAGTATTTTAAATTTGTTAACGGTCAAAGCATCTTTTGGTAAAACCACTTTAATGTTTGTTAAATACATTATTAACTTCTGTGTTTTAAATACTGTACATATTTGTATTTGACTTTTTCATTACTCTGTAATTGCATGAAAATCTGTTAAGTAATAATGATAGTGATTATAATTACGAATATTGAAAATATACAGTTTTACATTAAAATATATTAGTATCACAGTAGGCATAAATCGCTTTAGAAACAAATTTCTATACAGATGTATTGTAGTTTACAAGACGTTTTGACGTCACTGGCGCTATTTCAACATGAAATCGGCTAAGTGTATAGTGTGTTGCCTGCTTATCACTCTGGTACCCATTAATTTCCTTTCAATTACACTGGTTAGTATTTCGGGGGTGTTGTTATTCTTCTGAAATTCTTAGGTTTGGTTTGTTACCTTTTGAAACTATGTAAGCAACTGTGTGTAGATACGTATTATTATATTCTATGTTAATAAGCTAATAAATGGATGCTCGTTGCGTTCTTCTTGTTTGTGAAATACGTGTTCAGAATTCACGGTATTTCAAGCAGGTTTAACAATATTTAATTACATAGTGTGTATAAATGGTTAGACAAAACAAGTAAGGAGTATTTACTGTATTAAGGTACCGTAATTCTTAAACAAACGGTATTGCTTCTAATTCAAGCATTTTTATGGCATAATTATCGTTTACAAATGGAAACTAAATCAAACATCATCACTCCCTTGATTAAGTAACGGTAGAAACATACAATTACCAAGTAAAGAATCGGTCTACAAATGAACCGTTAAATTACTTCTAAGATAATAAACATGAATATTGGGTTGTACTTACAAAGATTGCAGGCCAAAGCATAACAATGGAGAATGCTAAGTAAAGATGAGCCGTAAATGATCGTACAATGACAATTCCACTTAACATATATCTTATATAATTTTCAAATCTTTCTGATAAACTTTCCAAATTAAATGCGAACTCCCATATTTTATGTAAGTTTGAGTTTAAAGATAAAAAGGATTCGTCAAAAATAGTGTAAATAATTGCCATAATTGTTAGTAATAGTACTTCAGTTGGTTTGGATATGCCCAAATAATAGCCTAAAAAGTGCATTTTTCGTGTAATTCACAAGACCAATTTTAATTTTACAAAATGAACATTAAATTTAGTGTACTGTTAAAAATTTTTGACAGTCATTTTACATTTCAAAATGTTTATGATAAGAATTCTATAGCAACCCTAGAATCACACGCATTACAATAAATTACTGACACTTTAGAACTAAATAGAATATTAATGTTTCAATGTTGCCAGATCATTGATGTACTTTAGTTTGTAAAGATTTACTATACTTTAGAATAGTTAAATGCTACCGTTTAGAGGTCCATTGAGTTACCTAGTTTTTGAAAAATCGGTTCTTCCGTTTGGAAGCTACGATGCGACGAGAGATACAGAAATATACAGATACATAGATACACTCGTTAAACCTATCTTTTTTCGTCAGGGGATAAAGATTGAAAAATGTCCGTGTGACGGCGTGCGTGCGCGCGCGTGCGTGTGTGTGTAGGTGCGTGTGTGCGTGTGTGCGTGTGCGTGTGTGCGTGTGTGCGTGTGTGCGTGTATGCGTGTGTGTGTGCGTGTGTGCATGTGTGCGTGTGTGCGTGCGCGCGTGCCCGCGTGTGTGTGCGTTTGCGGTGTGTGTGTCTGTGTGTGTGTGTGTTGTTGTGGGGCGTGCGTGTGTCCTTGTGTGCGTGTGTGCGCGTTTTCAGATGTGTGTGTGTGTGTGTGTGTGTGGCTGCGTACGTGCGTGCTTGTGTGTGTGTATGTGTGTGTGTGTGTGTGTGTGTGTGTGTATGTGTACGTGGCTATGAGTGTGTGTGTTGGTGTGCGTGCGTGTGTGCGGTCGTGCGTAGATGCGTGCGTGTGTATGTGAGTGTGTGTTTGTGTGTAGGTGTGGGTTCGTGCGAGCGTGTGTGTGTGCGTCGGTGCATATTTGCGTTTCTGTTAAATGTTTGAGTTGTCTTGTAGTGTTTCCTTTAGGTACTTCCGGACACTAATTAAATTTTTTGCGTAATGTTTAGGGGTACTGTTATTACTTCCAACTTACTTAATAAACAAATTTTTAGCTGAAACCGAATATTTAACGTATTAAATGCAAAGACACGAGATAAAAAAAAGTGGCTTTTCTAACTTACTGTTTAACAGCTCTACTGTTATCACATTAATATCAAATTGTCCATTAGTGAAAATGAAATGATTTTAAAATAAATTATGTGATCCACCTACTTAGCCAGATTAGTTGAAACTAATACTTTGTAAGCGTTTCTTCATCAACCCGTTTTACTTAGAAATGTCGCCGGATGATGATCGAAAACTTTTAAAACCCAATTTGAAATGCTAATTATAATACTAAGATAAAATCTGAATTTGATTTTACAACTGTTACGTGCTTAATTGGAAAACCTTTCTTTTTGATAACGTTCGTCATTTTGTCAAATTTACTTACTAAAAATAGCAATTTACTCTTCGGTTGAATGCTACCAATTCACTATTTCGCAAATTTTTACGCATCTCTAATTGCATTTCAATTAACGTATGTAACTTTCGTACACATCTTTTACTTAGTTCAAATATAAGTGAGATTTAATACCTTCAGCGACATCTCTGAGATTTCGGATCATTTAATATAAAGCAGTTAAATAGAAACCTGGGATCTTATAAGGTCAATTAATACAAATACATATAATAAATAAATATTTTCCACACAATTTAATTTTGGCAACAATGATTTAAATAAAAATTTTCTCAAGTTTGTAAAATTGATTTTTAAGGTGTTGGCCAATTTTTCTTTCTTCCTTTTAAGAACTAAGAACGCCATTGATGGTGGATGTTGAGTTTCTAGAGAATTTTTCGTTTTTGGTTCTGGATGTTGAAACATCATTTTTTTGGGAAATTCTCACTTAAAGTAATACTCAATTAAGTACAAGTATTACTAACGCTTTTAAAAGGCGGATATAATTGAAATTATTCATTCGTCCACATCTTCGGCTTTCGAATATAAAAGCATTCAATACTAATTCTTTACATATAAAAACACTTGAAATCGAAATTACGTTGAATGTTCACTATCGGCTCTTTTGTCACCTGTAAGAGGTATGAACGGTCATAATTACTTAAACATCGTACTTATATCTACCTTCTTTAGCATCTCTGTACTACCTATGTAAGAGTATCTCTGTACCACCTACGTGCGAGCATCTCTGTACTACCTACATTGCTAACGTCATTCCTTCTTAAGTTTTCTGTTCACATTTTACTGTTACGTTACATTCAAATTACATGGTTACCGCTGGAAGGCGTAAGAGCCTTACTGACATCCATGACCATATACGTGAAAGCTGCTAGGTCATTGGAATGGTATTCGAAATTTGCAAGATCATATAAGTAATAGTTTCAACAATAAAGATATTTTTTTCTTTCTTTATCACCTGGTTACACGATTGTGTTTCCAAATTTCAATTACACCGAGGAGGTTCTTAGTGAATTTCTACAACGAAAATAAATGGACTGATATTATTACTTTTGTAATCAAATAATCGAAAATTGTTACCTCTTAATTAAATTTATATATTTATGGTACTTCCAGCAGTTGACTTTCACAAAATTCCTTTTATCTAAAACGGTATATGTGTATATTCACTAATTCAGTTTTGAATATTTTCTGCACACAATCATAATTAAAACTTTAATTGAATCATTCAAACAGATAGACCACACCTAAACAGTTTTAGTTTCCATTTTGACTAATTAATTCTAGCTTCTGTGGCTACATGCAACCAACAATTTAACTCCTACTTTAATTGCAATATACCGGGTGTAACGATTATCTGTATTACGTGAACTACTACAAATGTTAAACATTTAATTTTGTATGAATTTGTAATTTTTATCTCATAATCTTTATGTGTTATGTACATTACTTTTCTTGTGGACATGGTAGTTCGGGCCAATTTACTTCCTATAAATTTCTTGACTACTTTGTTTATTATTATAGTTATTTACTGTGGACCGAACAAGCTTTCCTATTTACTGTATACAGTGTGAAGCGTAAGGCAAGCACGTTCCTTAATTAAGTTCTTTATTATTATTTTTTCTTACTAAACATCCCAATGGGATTATGTGTTAAATTAGCCAATTCCGAATACGAATAGTAAGATCTTACAACGGCCGGAAGGGGGCATATACTTTTATTTTTATTTTAATTGAAATTTAAATTATAATTGTCGTGGGCACAAGTTGAGGCTCACTGCAGGCTCACTGCATAGGATGGCTCTGATGTAATTTTATGAGCTTAGAGTGAAGTGATGTAAATCATCTATCGAGCTAAATCGAAAGGTAAGAATGTTTAATAATGTTGGTTGTCACTATTTAGTTTGTCTGGAGAAAGAAAAGTGTAAAAATGAATTATTAAAAATAATTAATACTAATTTAGATACTTATGTATCAGCCTTTTTTTTATTTACTGCATATTTACAACTAGTTCAATAGTCTAACAGGCAAACGGTTTCACATAGTACATGACATGTGGGAGGCAATATAAAAGGATTACCCCCTATTACTAAATTAATTAGTCAGATCACTAAACTTTGTTCGTTTTAAGCGCCTTGTCACATCTACATTATGTAACAGATCTAGCACTAATACACTAGGGTGATCACTGATGCGGTTCCTCCACTTATTGCAGGAATCTTTGATTACATTCTTAATCCAAGGAACTTTCAGGTCGTTCCGTAATATTCGGTTATTCACATACCACTCGGCTTTTGCTATTGTTCGAAGTGTTTTGCGTTGAAAACGATGAAGTATCTCTGTCTTCGATGATTTGGCACACCCCCAGAACTGGATCCCGTATGTATAAATCGGTACTATTATGGCCCTATAAATAAATACACTGTTTGTTAAACTTAGCTGAGATTTCCGGCCGAGGACCCAAGTCACTTCCTTGACATGCACGTGTGTGTGTTGTGTGTGTGTGTGTGTGTGTGTGTGTGTGTGTGTGTGTGTGTGTGTGTGCGTAAAAACGTGCACGCGTGCGTTTGTGTGCGTGTTTGCATATGTGCGTGCGTCCGTGTGTGTATGTGCGTGCGTGCGTACGTGCTTGCGGCAGCACGTGTGCAGTCGTGTATGTGTCTGTGCGTGTGCGAGTGTGTACGTGTGCGTGTGCGTGTGCGTGTGCGTGTGCGTGTGCGTGTGCGTGTGCGTGTGCGTGTGCGTGTGCGAGTGCTTGTGCGTGTGCGTGGGCGTATGCGTGTCTGTGAGTGCGTGTGTATATGTGTGAGTGCGTGCGTACGTGTGTACTTACGTACGTACGTGCGTGTGTGCGTAAGTGCGTGCGTGCACGCATGCGAGCGCGCGCGCGCGCGCGTGTGTGTGTGTTAAGAAACTTTAATAATTTATATAGTTTTCTTTATAAAGCTTCGTAATTTAACAAACAAGTCTAGTAATTAATTAAGATTGAAAATGCTTAAATTGTATTGTCGGTATTGTATAGAATCGGACGGCTTTGGAGTTTTTTTTACGTTAACATGTATATGTCTACTATCGTCTTTTTTACAATGTGGACTATTTTCATTATGAAGGTATTAAAGGATGGGTGGCGTGAAAATGTAGACTCTCACCATTGTTATAGGTAGTTATCGTCCTCAGTGGTAATAAAATCTTAGAATTGATTAAACAAAGTTTATGAAATTTAAAGTGGAAACGCATACGCCTCTTATTAACATAACAGTTTGATAAACGTGTGAAGCCAATTATGAAAATCAATTTTAGTAAAGAAAACCACTGCCAAATTATCTTCCATAACACACACACGCACGCACTCACATATACACACACGACTTTTCTTTCTAATAATAAGTTTTTCGTGTTATTTAGGTCATGAAATGTCGAGAAGTGCAAACAAATGTTTGAAAATTGACATATCTTTCTCTTCATACGCAGTTAAGTATATGAGAACGTAATAACTAGAACCTTAATTAATTAAATATTGTTAAACTGCCTTGAAGATGGCAAATCAGAGCATCCTCTAACATATTTAACAAAATTTAATCAAATCATGGTGTAAGTATGACGTTGTGAACAACTCTAATTTGAAATTGATAAAAGCATGCACAAATAGAAACTTGATACCAATTAAAAATCCAGTCATGTCTGACCAGGAAATAGTTTTGTTAATAATTGTAAGAGTTATTTTACAATGAAAACGTAATGTAATACGTTTCATCCAGTTTTTAATTTTAATTTTTAATTTAACGTGTAATTTAAGGTCTAGGAAAAAAACGGCAAAAAATCGATGCATACCAAAAGGTAAAATTAAAATTCAAATTAAGACGTATGATTGTGCCTTTTTTTAAATGATAACATCCCAAAGCCTATTTCAATTTTTTTTTCTGCCTATTGAAGTTATTAGCATACTTGTATATCTCAATAGTTTCACGTTGTAAACGAACACAATAATGAGTTTGTCTTGACAATATTTCCGTATTATCAAATCTACAAAATCTCATATGTTCCTTACGTCTTGATTCAAAACTACAAGACGTAAAGAACATATGAGATATGTGGACTAGGTCAACCAGAAAAATCTGCGGTAGCTGTGCGTTTTAAATAATTTAAATCATTCAATTTGATAATGTAGAAATATTGTTAAGCACAAACTCATTATTATGTTCATTTACAACGTGAAGCTACTGAGATATATAAACATCATAATAACTTCAATAGACAAGATAATTTCCGTCTAAATAGGTTTTGCCATCGTATAATTAAAAAAAGCCACAATGGTATGCCCTATTTTAATTTTAGCTTTTGGTATTGTAGCGTCCCTCAGGTACTCTTTCTTGAAAAGTGTAATTTGAACATTTGCAAAAATGCAAATTCAAGAAACAAAACAATTGCTAAGGTATTTATCTTGACTTTACTGACAATAATGTTACTATTACTCAAATTGATTGCTTTCCTTACATGGGCTTTCCTGACAATAATTAAAAGGTTAGAATTTATTTGCTAGTCTGATATTTAATTACTCGCAAACCTCAAATCTGATACAACCAAGTGGCCATCTAGTGGAAGGTACGCTGTGCTATTTGAATTGGATAGGCTGGATGAGGTAAGTGTTGCATCATGAGGGGCAGGTAAAGAATGAAACTACTCAAATTAAAATTAACGAACTTTGCGTAATGGTGGTTCAGCCCGTTAATATACTATTGTGGGAAAGAACCACCAATAAAACTCGCTTTATTCATAAATAAGTAATTGGACAAGTACATTAATAAATCAAATAACAAAAAACAAGCAATATAACCAAATACCATTAAATTAGGACAAAGTGCGTACAAAAATATCACGTTAAGAGAAAAATGAGCAAAAAGCAGTTTAGTTACACAGAAACAAAATAAAAAAACTCATGTAGTCATGCCCACAGTGGTGTCATAAGTAATCAAAATAAAAAACACAATACCAAACATGTTGCCCTTTAAAACCAATCAATCAGGTCTTTAAGTAACTAAGCACATAAACGAATAAAGCAAATTGCGGTACACATAAAATACAACAGCAGTAAAATTGCACAGGTGATAGTAAGGTAAAGGACAAAAGAAAATAGACAAGGAATTTAATTTACACGTACACCATTGTTTAGTGACTACTAAAGTGCAGAATTCATACGAAACTTACAATGAAATATATATATATATATATATATATATATATATATATATATATATATATATATATATATATATATATATATATATATATATATATATATATATATATATATATATATATATATATATATATATAAGATAAGTTTATTGGGGAATGCAGTCAATTATGAAGGCCAAAAGTAAAAACCCTTTGTTAATGTGCCAAGCTTTCGGAATGCTTTATTCCTTTATCAAGACAAGCTACTATAAATATAATTAAATTATTTATAAATTAAATAACAATAAGAAACATACCTAACGTGAGTTAAATAATAAAGTTAAAAACAGAACTAACAATAGGAATTTGCAGGAAACTAAATTTAATTGACAGTGTGTCAATAGTAAAACTAAATGGAATGTGACATAATACAAATGGTTAGTTACGTATTACTTATATATATATATATATATATATATATATATATATATATATATATATATATAGAGAGAGAGAGAGAGAGAGAGATTAGTTCGCAGGCAAACAATTCTACTTTAACAAACTGATATAAAAACACTCATTAAAACAAATCCTTACAAGGGTGTTATGAATAGATCGTGGCGGATATATAAGTTTGAGTGCGTTAGAAAAATATAGCGCCCCTTTCTCAGGTTACACATTCATCTATGCAACAATAAAAACTAAAAATAAACTTCCAGGTGTTTAATGGCTATCTGGTCTCGGGAGTGTGTACTCACTGGCAATAGCCTTTTGCAATTATTAACTAGTGGTATCATGTACCCGTTCACAAGCCCACCTCAACACAAGTATAAATATAAACAACAAACAACAATGCTAATTTATACAAATACAAGAGTGAGGGAGCCCTGTACTGACTTTTATTTTAGCAGATTTCAGCTTAATGAGCCCGCGTGTCAATAAGATGACTTTGCAAGGCATTGCTCGATTTTTAATAGGTGATATAGGCTTGTAGAATCGTTTGCTGTCCGCCTTAATTTATATAAAAATACCTACTTACTTATACTTGAATACTTGATCACAGACACAAATCGTTAACATACGCGGTTTAACTTCAAAAAGGGGGACTGTTGTTTATAGATTAATATTTGAAAAACACATTACAACTAATTCCCGAAAGAAAAGAAAACTTAGTGTTGGCGAATTCAAAAGAAAATGTACACTCAAGAAATATTTCAAAGACAAAATGTTTACAATGAAGGTATTTAATTAACCAAAGATTGATCTGGCTCGATTGACACTCTAACTGTAACTGTCCTTCCGTCTAGTTTCCACTAAACATGTCTACTTCCGACAATCAATCCCCGTCTTTGAAAAGTGATAAAAACAAGAAGCATAAATTTACGTTGGAATAGTTTCATATTAATTATTGCACACCTTAATTTTAAAAGTATGCTTTCGTCCGTAACAAACCTTGCATTTAGGTCTCGAGTTTCCAAGTACCAAACAAAGACGTCATTGATTGCATTGTGTACCGACACAATTTATTATTACATTTGTGAAGTTTTTACCACAAGAATGTGCATACAGCGACTTTCAAAGCTTCGTCACACTACCTCAATAAAGGCAGTTCGAGCGAACATCTGTTTCTATTTTTTTTCAACCCTTACTCAAATATCAATTACGTAAAATACAGAAAATAAAATATCCAGAAAACATGATCACATTACTACTTAATATATAATAAAATATATCGAACACTGTTAACCTTTCTATCGCGGTAACAATTGCGATTTGAAAATGTTTATTATAATAATAAAATTTTCGCGGTCCGCTACCTACAGTATGTCTAGGTTTTTTGCTGTTTGCTGTTGCTTGTTTTTTTTTTCTTAGACCTTTACCAATTATGTGTTTTATTACCACTTCACTTAAGATTAAAAATTATATAAAACGTAGCATATTTTTATTTCAATGTAAAATAACACATTTATTAACATAATTGATGTTAAGTTTCAATTTGTGAATGCTTTCATCAAATTCAAATTAAAATTTTTCACAGCTTTACATTTACATCAGAGTTTGTTAAATTTGCTCTTTGATTATGACATTTTTCACTGTTAGCCTTCGACCGGTGAAGGGTGTTCTAATTTATCATCTTCAAGGTAGTTTAACTAGATTTCATTTATTAAGGAGCTAGTTATTCATTACTAAAATTGTATTTCATAGTCGGCTGTATACGTTTATTTAACAATTCTTATATTAATAGCAGATTAATGCTTTTTACTTCTTTAAATTTCATAAATTTGTTTCAACATCTTAATCAACTCTAAAAGATTTTAATACTACTGAGAACGATAACTGTAAGTGTTATCGTTTAGATTTGTGTACAAAATTCCTACAAAAATAAACCATTGAAAACAAAAAAAAGCGAAGTATTTAAAATAGGTTGCATATATATCCTAAAGATATTATTATTAAAATGATTTAATTTCTTTTAATTTCCATTTTGTAGATTGGAAGGTCGTGTGTTGTTCGCATCAGACATTTATAATTTTTAATTACTTAGACGTAAGATACCAGAAATACAGGGTGGCCCATTAGTGTGTGGAAGTGCAATAACTTACTTAGGATCAAAGATACAAACAAATGTTTTAAATAAAAGTTGTTATGTTTGCGCAGATACACATTTCTAAAATATTTTGAGATATACAGGGTGGTCAGCCTAAGCGAGACAACATGGAGCTTACTTTTTTTTATTAGGACACCCTGTATATTTCTCTACCGTCGAATTCAGCGCAAAGTTTTGCATCTAGCTCTATCTTTTCTTTTCCCATAAATTGCGACGTTGCCAAGCTGGAGCGAAAAATATGAAGATTTGACAAAAATTGGTGCACTATAAATGCTGCCACATAAACGTTACCAGTTTTAAGCAACTAAACTTATTTGGTAGGTATGAAGCTAAAGGATGGCTGAAATGTCTGAACATAATAGAAGTTTCGTTTGGGGTTCGGGGTGTTTTTTGGACAAGCATTAATTCAGGAGATTTCAATTAGCAAAAACTTCACTTTTTTAAATGGAACACCCAGTATATTATTTTATCATCTTGTAAAACTATTTTATCCCTTCGAATTATGTCTGTATAATGTGCTCTCTAAAATTGATTGTTTTTAAGAAAATTGCATTTTTAGTTTATGATTTAAAAATATTCATGTTTTTGACAAGCAAGCTCTGAATGTGACGTTTAGAGTACTTCTACTTTCTATAATTTTCTGTGACAAAATCAAACCAGTGATATTCTACCTTTAAAAACTGAATTAAGCAAAAATAACCTTACCAACAGATGAAATAAAAATATCCATAGTTTTAACAAGTAACCTGTGAATTTGACGTTTGCGCAAGTCAGAGTGATTAGTTATTATCTAGACGTCTTATAAATCTGTAGCTATTAAGAACGAGAAAGCATTATGAATTTTCCGATAGAAGAATTGACAGATATGATTTTTGTACTGGGTGCCAGTGATAAAAACTGTTTACTCGGACAAAGGATTTATCAACAGAGATTTCCAGATAGAATACAGCCAAGAAAAGAGACATTGGAAAATGTGCTTCAACCATTTACCAGAACTGGCAGTGTAACTTACGAAAAAAGCGAAAGGTTGAAGAGTGCAATAACAGAGGACCACGAGATGACCGTAATATTAAAAGTTTCGGAATATCCTCATATCTCGACACGGCAAATAACAAAACAAACCGACATAAGTTGTACTGTCGTCCAAAAAATTCTGTCTAAGAACAAAAGGCATGCTCACCATATACAGCGAATGCAGGAACTATTGGATGATGATTATGAAAAGAGGTCAACCTTCTGTAAGTGGGCAACAACAAATTGAGCAAAACAGAGATTTTTTCAATTTTGTATTATTTGCCAATGAAGCAACTCTTCATAAAAATGGGTTTGTTAATAGACACAATTTCCATTATTATGCAACAGATCAACTGCATTGTATATGGACTATCAGTCAGACAAGGTGGTCATTAAATGTATGGGGTGGAATAATTGAGAATCATGTCATAGGCCCATATTTTTTTGACGGAATGTTAATGGGAAAGTTTATTTAAATTTCTTACAAAGCGAATTACCCCAACTACTTCAGGTATTACCTGCTCATGTTAGTCGGCGAATGTAGTACCTACATGACGGGGCACCAGTTCATCATACCCAACTGATCAATACACATTTAAATAATGAATTTCCCGGACCATGGATAGGTAAAGGAGGACCCCTAAATGGCCACCTCGTTCACCAGAACTTACAAAAATGGATTTTTTTTGGTGGGGTTATGTCAAAGGACAAGTATACAAAACACCCGCGATTACTAAGGAAGAGATGAAGAATAGAATTAGAGAGGTTTTCGGAACTGCTGATGTCGATATGTTACTTGGTGTTAGTAGAGCTTTTGAAGATCGCATACAATATTGTATGAAAGTAAATGGTGGTCATTTTGAACATTTAATAAAATAGTTATCTAACGTTTTTAGTTCTTGCTTATTTGTTGTTAGTTATTTTTATTTAATTTGTTTATTTTGAGTTTTGTAGATACCCTATTTATTTTATTACATTTTGTAAAGGTAGAAAATTACTGGTTTGATTTTGTTACAAAACATTATCGAAAGTAGAAGTATTCTAAACGTCACATTCAGAGCTTGCTTGTTAAACACATGAATATTTTTAAATCATAAACTAAAAATGCAATTTTCTTAAAAACAATCAATTTTAGACAGTACAGGGTGTCCCAAATTGGATAGTTTTGCAAGGTATCTCGAAAACTAGAAGAGTAGTTAAGATGTCATGACTTATTTTTTGATTAAACTAACCATGGTTCAACCAGATCTTCAGTAGGTTGTTGCATTTTCAAGCTACAGGGCGATTTTCGAAAATTGCCAAAAACTATCTCTTCAAATATCTTTTTTATTTTAATAAATATCAAAAAAATGTAGTGGGACTTTTGATAGACAAACCAAAAGAGAGTCCAGTGCAGTGCACTATATTTTTTTAAAGGGTCCAGGTAAGTAGATATGACATAAACTTATGTTTTTTTTAATGGGACACCCTGTATATTTTGGGTCAGTTCGTTTCCATTTTTAATCCTCTTTCACCTAATATAACATATGACAGATATATTTCCTATAGTTTATGCTACCGGGTAAATTATGTGTCGCATATATCAATAATGTCGTTTATAAATACAACACTTTGTAAGTTTTATTATAATGTTGTTTATAATTTATTTTATATAGTAAATAAATGAAATATGAATAACTGTATGATTTTATCTCTCAAAGATAGGTAGGTATATGTTAAAATAATAAACATAAAGGAAGTTAGTAACAATTTTGAAGTAAATAAGGAAATACATAATCTCGGTTAAAAAAAGACTTACAAATACATTAAAAATAACACAACAATTGCAAAATTAAATTTCCTTGCCCAAATATAAAAACTACAATAAATGTTCAAAATGTCCTCCATTTCCTCGGATGATCGGTTGGCATCTTTTACGTACAGATCTTACAGTATTCAGTATTTGAATAGGTTTCATTTTTCTAAATGCCTCTTGAACACAATGTAGTAAATCTTCTTTGTTATTAAAATCATTCTTATGAATTTTATTTTTTAAAAATCCCCACACGAAATAATCAAGAGGGTTAACCTCTGGCGAACGTGGAGGCCACCTTGCCGGTCCATTGGTTCCAATCCATTGATTAGGAAATCTCTCATTTAAATAATCTCTTACAATTAAAGAATTGTGGCTAGGAGCTCCATCTTGTTGAAACCAGAACGTGTCCCTCTCAGCTAACACCTCGTCCTCAAGTATTTCAGTTAAATTTGTGTCCAAAATATCCACATACCCAACAGCCGTAAGTGTGTCTTCAAATATACAATATACCAGTTTGTTGTGGTTAAGAAAACAACTAACATTAAACCCAAATCTTCCTTGCCTCCTTATACCCCGCACTAAATTGGGATTTATATCGTTCCAATATAATTCGTTATGTCTATTGAATATTACCGCACTAGTAATGTGGGCTTCATCACTCCATATTATGTTGCAATAAAAAGTGAGATTTACGTTGCATTTACCAATATACCACTCAGCGAACTGAATTCTTCGTTGGTTATCGGTTGGACGCAATAATTGTCGGGCAGATGTCCGATAAGGTTTAAACTTATGCTTTTTTAAAATCCTTCCTGCCGTAGTTCTTGCAACACCTATTTCCTTTTCAATTTCCCTTAAAGACGTCTTATGTTTAGCATGTAGGTACCCCAAAATATTTATCTCTTTCTCTTCGTTGTTTCTGTTATAATTATTCCGAGGTTTATTGAAACATCCATGTTCTCGTAGATTGTCATTAAGCCTTTTAAAAGTTCTTACTTCAGGCTGTCTTCTTTCAGGGTATCTTTGGAAATACAATTCAGACGTAGCATTTGCGTTTTTTCCGCTCTCGATGTAGGCTACGAACATGTCATATTTTTCGAAATTCTCAAAATTCATATTTAATGTTATAGATAGCGACTTATTGCGATTATCAAATTTTGACACTTAAAAATTATTCATTTGTCTTCTTTGTTAAGATTTGATGGTGACAGTATCCAGGGCTACTTGATACGTATTACATTTATTTATGGCAGACCTTATATATACTTATTTTAGATTATTTATTGAATGCGTATATTAGGGATTCAACAAAAGCAATAATTATAATTAAATGATTACATGGACCTATGCAACTAACATTATTAACTTAAAAATTGTAAGTAAAAATAATTAAATATATACTTACTTATTATTATTATTTATTATGGATTGTGTGATAAAATAATACATTTCAATTCTTTTGACCACCGTATAGCAAAAATACCGTTCATTAATATTTTGTTTACTAAATAAAATAAATTATAAACAACATTATAATAAAACTTACAGAGTGTTCTATTTATAAACGACATTATTGATATATGCGACACATAATTTACCCTGTAGCATAAAACATAAGAAATATATGTCATATGTTATATTAGGTGAAAGAGGATTAAAAATGGAAACGAACTGACCCAAAATATACAGGGTGTCCCATTAAAAAAAACATAAGTTTATGTCATATCTACTTACCTGGACCCTTTAAAAAAATATAGTGCACTGCACTGGACTCTCTTTTGGTTTGTCTATCAAAAGTCCCTCTACATTTTTTTGATATTTATTAAAATAAAAAAGATATTTGAAGAGACAGTTTTTGGCAATTTTCGAAAATCGCCCTGTAGCTTGAAAATGCAACAACCTACTGAAGATCTGATTGAACCATGGTTAGTTTAATCAAAAAATAAGTCATGACATCTTAACTACTTTTTTTCTAACTCTTCTAGTTTTCGAGATACCTTGCAAAACTATCCAATTTGGGACACCCTGTACATTACACAGGCATAATTCGACGGGATAAAATAGTTTTACAAGATGGTAAAATAATATACTGGGTATTCCATTTAAAAAAAATGAAGTTTTTGCTAATTGAAATCTTCTGAATTAATGCCTATCCAAAAAGCACCCCGAACCCCAAACGAAACTTCTACTATGTTCAGACATTTCAGCCATCCTTTACCTTCGTACGCACCAAATAAGTTTAGTTGCTTATCACTGATAACGTTTATTTGGCAGCATTTATAGTGCACAAATTTTCGTCAAATCTTCATATTTTTCGCTCCTGCTTGGCAACGTAGCAATTTATGAGAAAAGAAAAGATAGGGCTAGATGCAGAATTTTACGCTGAATTCGATGGTAAACAAATACACAGGGTGTCCTATTAAAAAAAAGTAAACTTTATGTTGTCTCGCTTAGGCTGAACACCCTGTATATCTCAAAATATTTTAGAAATGTGTATCTGCGCAAATATAACAACTTTTATTTAAAACATTTATTTGTATTTTTGATCCTAAGTAACTTCCACACACTAATGGGCCACCCTGTATAAGAGGAAATGTGAATACGTTAGAAATCTGCGACTGAGACTTTTTCTTGTGTATTTGCTTATGAAAGATTACCTAGGATAAGGAAGTTACGTCAGATTTTTTTTAATTCGCCATAAGATTATCGAATAAATTTGATTACAATAGTAAATTGTTAGCATGTATACAATGAACCTACTCTCTTCGTTGAACGCTTAGACTAAGTTATTTTATAAGTAAAAGAATCGGATCTTTTTTCTTGTATGTATATAAAAACTCTGCATATTTTAAAATGGAGTCATCGGTTGAGACGTCATCTAACGAAAGACGTGAAAGTCCATTTAAGGTAGGACAAGAAACCAGTATTTGCAGAAGAACAACTAAACAAGTGTCCATTCTAGTTAACTAGAATTACTTAAACAATACTCATTCGAATCCGAACACATCAAAGAGATTCAACCTTTTTCTTCTGACGTCAAAATTCTACTACAAAATTCGCGGTTCGAGGTCGATTTTTGCGCGCGCGCGCGCATTCTCAAACTTGCCATTAGTTTTATTTGCAAACTTCGTGTTTTATTAACGTTAAGACAGTCCGCATTTAAACATTTATAATATATGTATTGGATAAAAAAAAAATCCGTGTAACGAAACGCTATTTAGACTTTTGTGGATTAGTGTTTTGGTAAAGTAAGAAAAAGATAGAAGAATAAAATTGTGCGCACTTTTTAGATTTAAGGTGAGTTGTTTTATTCATAACGCGTTTAAATGTTTATTTTTAGAAGTCTGTCCGCTGATCTAACTTTAAGGTAACCTTTCACCCACACTAAAATCGGTAGTTATTCAAAACAGTTGTCTTTTATGCATTTGTTTAATACCGCAATTAGCAATTAACTCATACGTGCGCAATTTTCTATCAACGTTTATGTAAACACACGTGCAGTTATTCCTAAGATCTGCATTTTAATTAAGCAAATAATTGATAAACCAATACTTTTGGATCAAACTTATTTTTAAGATTAATTTATTTTCTGCTATATTCGCGTGCTTTTAATTTGTAAGTGTGGTAAGGTTGGGCAGATTTTAGAAACGACATAAAGTAGGTCCAAGAAATTCTACTTTGAATTTAGAAATTAAATAGTGAGTCAACTCTCTATAGCCAAGGTTAGAAGTATAAATAAAGCTTTTGAAAAAAAAATGGAAACTGGAAAATGTTTTTTTAATATTCAGATTTACTGGCAATTAAGCATTATAATTAATGATTACAAAACGTGTTAATAAATTATTCACTTTAATATGCAAAATCAGCTTAATGTAAAATATGTACGTATTACATATACATATTTATATATATATATATATATATATATATATATATATATATATATATATATATATATATATATATATATATATATATATTAGTTGTGTTTGTAGAATTAATTATGAATTAAAAAATTACATAATTATGTAAATGTATCGGTTACATTTTCCGTCAGAGAATTTTAATTAATCCATCAGTGTGTAAAAGCAGAAACAGTATCTCATTTAGTAATATACAAAAATAGATATTAACAAAAACTTTGTAACTGCCAATTTTTTATTCTGAATTAAAACACAAAATTTGTGTCGAAACCATGAAAAGAACTACAATATCAAGGTTGGATTCATTCAGGTATTTTTACCCTTAAAAAATCGAACGGATAAACAGTTGCTTAATAATTAAAACTTAACGCAATTTTAAACAAAAATGTGTAATTTTTTACGTGGAGCCAGTTTAGAGAAGTTATTGCAAAAGTAGGAATTTCGTATTTCTGATCCATTATGAGTGTGACTCATGTGTTAATACATGATGTTATATTAAAATGATATAGTTTTATGTTAGAGAAATGCAACAAAGGTGATGTGGATTTTGATTTGATTTACTATGCGCGACACCTTCCTTTGTTTAATCGGATGCAGTAGGTATATAATAAAAAAATTATGTATACATAGGCTTACTATAATTTTTTTAAACAGGACAAATTTGAGAATTTTTTCAAAACTCATAACACGGGCGTCGCTATGATTTTTTCTGGGAAGGAGGCGTTAAAAATAACGAGAGTTGGGGAAGCGAATGTTTTTGTTCCGAAATATACATAAACTGAAGGAAAAAAATCAGGGAATTATTTATTTTCGAGTCAAATTATAAATCATATTTCCATATAATAGCAAATATGAACAAATAAAAAAAAACTACAATATACTAATATAAGTACAGGGTGTGGCGCGAAGAGCTTTGATTAAAAGTAATGGCGGATACAGTTATCTTAAAAATCTGAAATTACGAAGCTATAAGTTTTGGATGACGCTGAGTTCAAATATAATATTGTCCTGAATGTGGCACTTTCGGTTATACCGGAAGTAGACATCAACTTTGTTGTTTTAAGTGGAACCTAATATTTTTTATTTTATTTTCGAATTCTACATGAAATTCTAGATAAAATTTGTGCACAATGTCCTATACCAAAAATGAAGTATTTTCGAGATATTTCGATTTTTTTAGAAATTTTGAAAAAATCCTAGTCCACATTGAATAACGATATCTCCATTAATAACGAAGCTAGTGACGTAAAATTGTAAACAATAAACAACAAGCACTTGTCCGTTAACTCCATATATCCATCTCATTGATCTTTCATACAGGGTGTTTTAAACTTAGCCGCCAACATGCACAATTTAAATCATTTATAAGTCGCTTACTTTAAATAGAACACCCTGTATTTTATTACATTTTCCGCTGTATTTTTTTAAGCCAATTCGTTTGGTATCAGTATTCCCTATACCTAAATCCAATCACTTTTGAGATATTTCATTATCTTAGTTAAAACATAACACTTAATTATTTCAACATTAGTAAAGGGTAGGCCATGATTTCCATTATTTAAGGTGATATTTTGTTATTTTTTCATAAGTTATTAATTCTGAAAATTAACCAATAGCCTGAGTATTGTGGATATCATTAAAAACGTTGACTAGGTATTTTGTATTATTTTAATTAGATAACTTACAAACAAAAATAACTAAATGTAATGTTAAACAAATAAAGTTTTATAATAAGTGTTCAAAATTAGCACCATCTACTTCTAAACATTTATGAATCCTTTTCATTAAGTTATGTCTTGTAATTCTGGAAATATGGTCGGGTGTTACAGAATTGAAAGCAAGTAAGACTCTCTGCATCATATCTTCCTTTGTCGTAACAGGTTTGGAAAATACCTGACTTTTAATGGGCCAAAGTTATGAAGAGGTGCTCCATCTTGCTGATACCAATCTGAAGCCGCCTCTCCATTTCTTAAAGTATGTAACGCCGGTCGTATGGCTTCTTCTAAAATGTAGCAATATCTTGTACCATTTAAATTTTCATCATAAAATCTTAATGCTAGAATTTTATTGCACAAAAAACATTAAAACTCCAACTATCTTGGAAATAACGTTCTCTAACATGTGGATTTTCATTAGACCAAAAATGGGAATTATGTCGATTAAATAATCCGTTTTTGCTAAATTTTGCTTCATCACACTATATAACTTTTTTTATGAACTTTTCATCCTCTTGGGTCTTCATTAAAAACCATTCACAGAATTCTACCCTTCGAGGAAAATCACCTAATTATAAGTGTTGCACCAAATGATATGAAAATGATTTCCATTTGTGTTTTTTTTAAAATGCGATAAATTGTTCTCGTCGACAAAGTAAGATCTCTCTCACAATCTCTAATGGAGGCATTTGGAGAGGCCGTAAAATAACCCAAAACATTAATTTCGTTTATGTCACTGTCCACTAGTGGTTTATTTTTATTAATTTTTGTCTTAAATTGACCAAACTGACGGCAGTTTTTAAGCAATCTTCTTACAATATCACCATTTCCATTTGGTCGATTTGGATATCTTTCTGCAAAAACACGGCAAGTCCGTTCAACAATTCTATTACACTCGCCGTAAATAATAAGATTTAAAAAATCATCATTAGTAAATCCTACATTTGCCATTATTTACTATGAAATACAAACTGGTAAAGAAAACTGTCAAAACAACATAAACAATTAACGTTCTAACTATCAAATCTTTGACAGCCATGGCCTACCCTTTACTAATGTTGAAATAATTAAGTGTTGTTATGTTTTAGCTAAGATAATGAAATATCTCAAAAGTGATTGGATTAAGGTATAGGGAATACTGATACCAAACGAATTGGCTTAAAAAAATACAGCGGAAAATGTAATAAAATACAAGGTGTTCTATTTAAAGTAAGCGACTTATAAATTATTTAAATTGTGCATGTTGGCAGCTAAGTTTAAAACACCCTGTATGAAATATCAATGAGATGGATAAATGGAGTTAACGGGTTAGCGCTTGTTGTTTATTGGTTACAATTTCACGTCACTAGCTTCGTTATTAATGGAGATATCGTTATTCAATGTGGACTAGGATTTTTTCAAAATTTAAAAAAAAAATCGAAATATCTCGTAAATACTTCATTTTTGGTATAGGACATTGTGCACAAATTTTATCTAGAATTTCATGTAGAATTCGAAAATAAAATAAAAAATATTAGGTTCCATTTAAAATAACAAAGTTGACGTCTACTTCCGGTATAACCGGAAGTGCCACATTCAAGACAATATTATATTTGAACTCAGCGTCATTCAAAACCTACAGCTTCGTAATTTCGGATTTTTACGTTAAACAAAACTCTTCCATACCCTGTATAGTGTGTCCCCGGTTTGAGTTCAATAGGTTTGATGAGCCAGAAATTTTCGAATTGGAATTTCATATTTTGGTATTCCACCCTGCTTGATGTCAAACTTATTTTTAGTTTATTTTCAGTTTGTTAAAATCAAGTAGGCCTTTACATTTGAGCAAAAATCCGTTGTCAAATTTCGTTTCAGATAAAGTACCTTTTCCGTTCATAGTACGCCAAAGAATCAATAAGAAAAGTTATTCAAACAATTAAACTATGGCTCTATGCAAAATTTCACAAATATCAGCTCACTTTCATTAAATTTGAGTTTTTTTATTGTATTGTATGAACGAACAATCACGTCGTAGTTAAGCAAACAATTTATTGTCATTATCTTCATTTTCATAAACACCTTATAGATAAATAACTTGGCACAGAAACGAAAAATTTGTTTGCTACTATTCTCCACTCACAGAGATGACGCTAGGGTTGCTACTACAAGTTCTGCAATACCGACTAAAATTAGAAATATGGTTATGTTATTTACTGGCCAGTGTCGTGATATCTCATGATTTTACATGAGTTTCAATAATTTTGCTCTTCATCTCATGATCTAATGATTTAACTATAGAATCTCATGACTTTCGTATTTTGCGTTTTAACATCATTATGAATTAAACAAATACAATTTTACGCGCTCGAATAATAAATTATATAGTATGCATATCTTATTAAAAATATTTTAATACGCTACGCTACTGGACACCTCCGCCGCCTGTGCTGTTATTTGCTAACTTCAGATGCTTCAGTGGAGGAGATGCGTGATGCGCATATGCATGGCTAATGCTAACCCTTCGAACTCGGTTTTTTATGTAATTGGTTTTTACTACCATAGTTTAATTAAATTAGGTTGAGTTTTAGTTTCCTTTATATTATTGTTACAAGTTTATATTAAAATGTTATATAATAGTTAAGAGTTTTGTTTTCTTGATTTTTTTATATAAAGTTTGTCCAATGCAGTTTTATAAATTAGCGTATATTGAAGTAACCCTTACTTCCGTCATTGTTGCGATGTTGCCAATAGAATATTTATTTGTATTTCTTAAAATAATTGTTTTATTAATCGAATTTGGTTAGATTAGGTTAGAATAGATTCCTTCAGGACCCTTTATTAATGTTAATTCACATTTAAAATCTACATGAAAGTACTAATACCAAATGGCAACGCAGCGTGCAGAAGTCGGGGTTAATCCAAATATTTATTAAGAATAGTCTCATGATTTTTATTACCAATCTCATGAATTTCTAACATAGTGCTCATGAAAAATCAGAAATTTGATCTCACCACACTGTTACTGGCAAAAAATTATATTCTGTCTATCACTTATACATTGTATATGCAGAAAATATCTATATTTAGTAAAATAGCATTGATATAAATTATTTCAATGATTTATGAAATATATACTGTCTGTAAAATATCCGGTACTTGGTGCTTATCTCTTCTACACCACTGCAGTAAAAATGTATTTATACAACAAAAAGTACATATATATATATATATATATATATATATATATATATATATATATATATATATATATATATAAATTCTCTCTTTATGTACAGAAGAGTCTAAAGAAGAAAAGTAACATAAAAAAAATTTTATTTTTTACCATTTTCAGGGTTGAATCCTCTTAAACAAATTTTAGTCAGTAAGTAATTACTAATAATTTTTTTTTAGTATAAGGTTTTAATTTCTTATTGTGAAAATTTGAAGCTGCTACGTTACGAAATAGATATATTAAATATAACAAAATTCCTAAAATTCAAATTTCGTGGGTAAATTTTGATTCTAATATAGCGACAAGTTTTCGTCCAGGTTGTGTGAGGGCTCTTTTTTAAACTTTAGAATTTTCAGCAGTAAGACTGCCATTTGTAAGGTGTTGCTTATGGATTCTATTATACCGACAAGCTTTCCTCCAGGTTGTGTGAGGGCGCTTTTTAAATCTCTATAATTTTCAGCAGTAAGACAGCCATCTATAAGGTGTTGTTTATGGTTATCTTAGATAAACTGAAGTATTTGTTCTAAATTGATTACTTATCTCAGTAATTTGCAAATTACTTGTTCTTTAGTTTTTACTTGTTATGTAATGGACTTGGGGAAGCATCTTATGCACATGTTATTAATCATTTTCACGACCGATTTCCAATGGTGGCAATTTCTGTCAATGAAGTAAAAAAACTTGTGTGCAAAAGTTTACAGAAACTGGAAGAGTGCAAAATTAAAAAAAAAATAAGCTAGTTCATGGCAATGAAGATGCTGCCACACTGTTGGTGATAGAATACGTGAACACTGATAATCAATTATTTATCATTGAGAAAGCGGTCTACTGAATTATCAATAAGTAAATAGCACATCCAAAGAATTCTCAAAGAAAATAGAATTATACCACTTAAACCCACGTTCATTCATAAATTAAAAGCTGGAGACGATGGCCAACGATTGCTATTTTGTTTATGTGCTATAGAAAAGGTTTTGAACGACAGAGATTTTTATAAAAAAATATTTTTTCAGATGAGTCAACTTTTACAACTAATGGTAGGCATAGGTCTGATGAGAATCCACATTTTCGTAAAGTAGCAGTGAACGGTGCAAGAAAGTAATGTGTAGTGTGCAATAAGGTACGATAAAATTATTGGCCTATATTTTTTTGACACTAATTTAAACCAACATTTCTACTTGGAAACTTTTTTTTACCTGCCATGGAAGACGTGAATTTAGAAGATTTTCATTTTCAACAAGACGGATGTCCAGCTCATTCAACTCGTTTGATTACAAATTTTTTGAATCGGCAGCTTTCCTGAAAGGTGGATTGGATGACATGGTCCAAATATATTGGCCAGCAAGATCGCCAGGATTTTTATTTATGGGGTAATTTGAAAGTAAAGTTTATTCACATGATCTTCATGATAACATCGACTTATTAAAACAAAAAATTAGGGATGCTGTAGATGAAATTAACCCAATAATCATAGCGAAAGTATACAACGATTTTAGAATTAGGATAGAGAAGTGTGCAGATCTTGGAGGAAGCCAAATAGAGTAATTGTAGTTTAATTTCATTTTTTTTGATAAACTGTAAAAATTTGAATTTGAATTTGAACATTTCTAATCACCCTGTTTTCTCATCTAAAATTTGTCATGTAATCGTAAATAATAAAAAATATTTTTCTATTTTCTACTTCTATTACCAAAGCAGGCCGATCATTCTGAAAATATGCATAACGCCATAACTTTTCATTTTGAACAACTTTTCTTAGTAATACTTCGGCGTGCTATGTCGGAAAAGGTACTTTACCTGAAACGATTTTTACTCAACTGTAAAGGCTCGCTTGATTTCAACAAGTCGAAAGTAAACTAAAAAAAAGTTTCAAACAAAGCAGGGCGCCCCCCTCCCCGCAGACGTAGACGCAGAGGCAGACGCAGATGCCTACTCAGACGCAGACGCAGACGCAGACACAGACGCAGACGCAGACGCAGACGCAGACGCAGACGCAGACGCAGACGCAGACGCAGACGCAGACGCAGACGGAGACGCACACGCAGGCGCAGACGCAGACGCAGACGCAGACGCAGGCGCAGACGCAGACGCAGACGCAGACGAAGACGCAGACCCAAACGCAGACGCGGACGCAGACGCAGACGCAGACGCAGACGCAGACGCAGACGCAGACGCAGACGCAGACGCAGACGCAGACGCAGACGCAGACGCAGACGCAGACGCAGGCGCAGACGCAGACGTAGACGCAGACGAAGACGCAGACGCAGACGCAGACGCAGACTCAGACGCAAAAAAACATTGTTTAGTACTTAATAATGTAGGTTTTGTTTAAGATTTTTGTATTAACTGTAGTCTTAATGTATTATTAATACAACATTCTAAAAAACAGTGTTTTCTTTTCTTAAATAGCCATTGTTCTCAAAAACACTTAACTCGAGGGCTTTTAACCAAGAGTACCTTTTTTGTATAGAAAATATTGGCGGTTCAAAGACGTATGTCAAAATCTGATTTGTTTCAGTGGCTTAAAAGTTAGGGGGATTAAAACTCACAATGTACCTAAAATCTATACCACCGAGTTTTTCAAACACTTTTAAATTGTAATCAAAAATAAGGGTATTTTCAAGTAAAGCACGTGGGTAAAAGCTTTGAGCTGTATCTCAAACTGTTTTCGAGACATTGACAAAAAACGAAAAAAATTAAACTTTGACTCCCTATATCTCTTTCTGTTTGAGGAGATATGTTTATAAAAAAAAAGGCTTTTTTTATGTAGAATCAACTCCTTTAATATCGGTATACCACTAAGGAACACCCTGTATAGATAAACGCCAATCATTTTATAAAAATAAAAAATAATCAATTGCAAATAAAATAAAACGAAATTTGATTACTATCTGTGCAAAGTTTCCTACTAAGGTCTGTCCAGAAACGAAGCAAAGGAATAAATTAAAATAGTTCATTTATTTTACATATAAGCAGTACACGATTTTGTATTAAGTACTTAATAGATTTCTTAAACTAGTTTTAGGGTATACCGCTTCCATGCTATAGCGTTACAACGTAAGTTATTTATCAATAGCTTCTAATCCTTTAACAATGGGACGTACCTGTTGTTGAGTTCAATCACCCAATCAACCACGAAATTCTTTTAATCTGAAAACAGAAAAAAATATATTACAAATAAATAATATCCTCGTTCCTTCTCGTATTAATTAATTTCATTATGACATCTAATCAATATTACTTCAGTTTTATATTTTTTATCATAAAACAACCTAACGCCACTGGAATCTGCCAAACATGTCGATTTCTTCCTTCGCTTCGTTTCTGGACTGATTATAAATATGGTTAATTTGTACATAAAACTTGTATTAATAAAAGTAACAAAAGAAAACACCGAAATTAATTATAAAAGCTAAATGTGTGTGAAAAGTTCCACATGAATAATATTCATAAGTAGAAATGTTGTTCTCTAACCTTAAAACTACATAATGTAAACTATTTACGGTAAAATCCAAAAATGTTGTAATGACTGCTTAGTCTAAAACTGTCGTAATTAGTTCCGGTAGAGATTGATGCTCTTTCACCATGAACTTATGCTTTAGGACATTGATGCCTACACAAATATTAGAAAGCATTACTATACCACTGTTACTATGTGGGATTTGAGGAGAACTAACAATTAATAATCTAGCAGCTGGGTATTTCATTGGTGAATTTGTTACGCTTAATACCAGCGAGTATTCTTCAGAACTATAATGCGCTATGCATCATATCTACTATCAAAAAGAGTGACAGGAAACTAACTGGCCTGAGATATCAATGGCCCAATAGCGCTTATGCGGTGTAGTACATTTGAAAAATGGTGGTTTACCAGAAAAGTGTAGAATTAAAGTAAATGCAGTCCAGAAATTATTAACACTAGTAATTAAACGGATGGCTTGTAATGGTTCTTCTCATCTGCTACGCTGTTGTATGTCAATTTACAATGGTTCTCACGTTGGGCACCAATTTGTAATAGCTAGGGCTAGGATTTCTATGCATTTGCATGTTTTATTTTTGCTTACAGTAATCATATGCAAAGTGAAGTATAAACATGTTTTATGAGTATGTGCACCACATATGTGAATTTGAAAGTGCATATTTTAATGATTTTTCTAAATGCATGCATATTTCGTAATATTTTAATGTTAGTGCATATTTTGTACGTTTTTGCTCGCGTTTTTGCATTTTACAGTTACTTTTGCATGTAATTTAAAAATTCTTCTTTTAAAATTTATTTTGTGTTATTTTTAACATGGGAATTACCAAGAGGATTTATTTTTACAGTCGGAAGTATTTACAGATTATTCATCCTCTGAGTATTAAGTATGCTATTGTCCTATTGTTAATAACTGGAGGGTTATACCTTTTAGGTATACAGCTTTCATAAATATTTCCTGGACCATCCTACCTGCCTGTAACTGTTGTACTTGTTATTGTAATTTACATAGTTGAGTTCAGAACTTTGTGTCCTAAGGATGGGAAAAGAAAAGCGATCCGTTTCTGTAACTCTGCGAAGTTACGTTCGCGAATTCGAGGTTTTTACGACCGACGATAAAATATTATTTTGTACAGTGTGTGAGGATAAAGTCAGTGCAAACAAGCGGTTTCAAGTAACACAACACCTTGACACATTAAAACATCAAAAGTGCGTGGGTTTAAAAACTAAAAAACAGTCTCTGTTGCCGGGATGTCTTAATAATTTAAGTAGTGCTAGTAATAAATCTGGGGAATTTAATAAAAAACTGTGTAGTGCGTTTGTGGCTGCGGACATTCCATTAAGCAAGATTAACCACCCCGTATTTCGATTTTATAAGAAATTTCAAAAACCCCTATGCCTGATGAATCTACTCTTAGAAAAAATTACTTACCTAACTTGTACCATGATACCATCCAATTAAATAGAAGAGCTATAGGTGACAATTATATTTGGGTTTCGATTGATGAACCTACAGACAGCGTTGGTAGGTACGTAGAAGCTTAATTATTATTTTGTTAGATTAAATGGCTGATGTACTAATACGAAGGTTCTACGAAATCAAGAATATTTCTTTATCGAATACTCGTTTTTAAAATGTATTGTTCTTTAAATAATGATTTAAGTTTGTTGTTGCAACTAAAGATTTATTCTAGTAAAAATTTATTTTCAGATACGTTGCTAACGTTATAATAGGCATTTTAACTGGAGAGGCGAATACCAGTTCATATCTTTTAACCATGGATGTTTTTGAAAATACAAATAATTCGGCAATTGCAAAATTGTTTAATGATTCCATGGCTCTTTTGTGGCCCCAGGGTATTCAGTATGAGAAAGTGCTCCTTTTTGTTACTGATGCAGCACCTTACATGCTCAAGGCTGGAGCAGGCCTTCAAGTCTTATACACGAAGATGATTCATCTCACCTGCCTGGCACATGGATTACACAGAGTCGCGGAAAAAGTGCGGAAGTACATCCAAAAGTGAATAATTTAATTTCAAACGTTAAGAAAGTCTTTCGCAAAGCTCCACATCGTATACAGGCATTTAAGGAAATAGCACACCAAATACCACTGCCCCCAGAGCCTGTAATAACAAGATGGCTGTCTGCAGCAGAATATTATTCAAATTACTTTGATACAATTAAAGAAATTGTAAACATATTTAACAAAGATGATGCACTTTGTATACAAAATGCACAAGATGCAGTTAATGCGAAAGGAATTAAAGAAGAACTGCTGTTTGTTTTTTCAAATTTTGTTTGTTTGTCAAAAACAATTACTTTATTAGAAAGACAAAGTTGTTCAATTTTAGAAAGTATTAATCTGGTAGATAATATTAGTACCTCTCTTGCTAAAGTTAAAGATCCAAAGGGCCTTGCAGTACATAAAAAAATGAAATATGTTATAGAGAAAAATGTAGGTTTTGCCTTAATTAGAAAAATAGATGACGCAATAACTGGTCAAGCTACTATCGCAGATGAACTGAAAGAATATAGTATAGTCGAATTGAACAATTATAAATACGCTCCAGTTACATCTTGCGATGTTGAAAGGAGTTTTTCCAAGTATAAAAATATTTTTACAGACAAGTTGTATTATCTTTTATAAATAAAATAAATTAATGTGATTATTTTTATTTTTTGATTTCTTTTTCAGAACTGCAAAACGTATATTTTCTATAAAATATTGCTTTTAATGCATATATCTCCAATTTTAAGAGCATGTTTAAGTGCATATTTCAGCATTTTATAGTGCATAAGTGCGTGCATATTTTGGCATTTTTAAGTGCATACAAATCCTAGCCCTAGTAATAGCCCTAATGTTGAGATGACAATTTCTAATGGGCGTTACGTTGGGTGTCGATTTGTGTTTTAATTTGTGAAGATATCATTCATTTGTTAATACAGAAATGCAGCAACGTTTGCTTACAGCAATATATAATACAGCAATTCTATTTCTAGGTTAATATTTCTTAATAGTAATATGCAAAAATAATATTTCTTAACAGCAGTGAAAGAAATATTATCCGTCCAGTGTTGTTATTCAAACATATTCAAAGGGGAATAAAACACAAAGATATCGTTTTTATTGCACTGTTAAAAAGTCTTACTTTGTTCCTTCTTAATGCTGATGACGTACTATTGCGTTTCTAGACTGGCATTCGTAGTATTTTGCTGCTCCTTCCGTAAGTAGATGTCTGGTGCCGTGTCTTCTTTTGTTCCCACAATATCATGTTTACACCTTTGTTGTGGATTAAGACTGTTGCAATTTTTTTTCCAACAGTTTTATGATTTTGTTGATAACTGCTGGATATATTTAGAGTCTTTAATGATCACCTTAATTATTTAAATATTTTAACTACAAAAAGCTTGCGATAACAAACAGCAAATGAACCACAAATCGCAACGCTTTCTTTTTTGTAAACATCCATAAATTCTAGTTATAGTTCTTTATATGTTGATTTACCAATTTGGATTGATTATTGTCTTTTATCTTTATTACTCAGTATTAAACACAATTGATGATCTCTTCTGATACGTAAAAAAGCGTTATTTTAATTATTACGTCACCTTTAACGGGATTTTAAATTATTGCGTAATCTTTTTTATTATCACCAATTTGACAATCGTTGCACTTTTTATTAAATCAATAAGGAAAGTATTATTTATATTTCCTTATTACAATACTACCTAGCTAAATTCTTTGGTAATTTCACAATTTATAAAGCAGCGTGCTGCAACAACAACCTCCTAACTTCAAGTAATTACTCACAAAAAAATGACATTCATTATGACCGCGTCTTGTTCTCCCTCTACAAAGCATTTATGCTTTCGCCAATTTGCCGAGTTATTTAAATACTTTCTAATTAAATATGTACATACTTATGAAAACAAATTCACATTTTTTCATCTCCACATTAATTACATTTATACATCAATAACAAACGATCATTTCTTTATCTAAAAAATAACATATTATAAGAATAACTATTCAATGTCCTGTAGCTTAGCGCGAAATTTGAATTTCTCGTACATCCAGTACAGGTTTGACATAAACAGAAAATATCTGTTTGAGATAAACTTAGTGGACTTCAATTAACCCAAAACACCACACGTTTATTTTTGTTTCGTTGAAGGAACCATAGCAACCCTTTTCTCTTAATTACTTGGAAAAGCATATCAGGGAAATAATGTGCTAGGATAACGGAAAATTGTAAAGGAAATTAGATATAATGGAAAAATTTTAATATTAAAATAAGCGTAAGTAATTTAAAATTGAGAACGTATTAGACAATAGCGGGGACACTTGAGGTGAAGTAAATTAAATGATACTGGGGCATTTTTAAAACTACATTGCGTGTTACAAACTGCGCCCACTGACTTTATTTTGGAATTCATTCCCGTAATCACTTTTCCTAGAGAGCTTATCTACCAAAGCTTCCATTTGGGTTATTCGTTGATTGGTGTTTAAAACATCTCTGGGTCTGACAACCGTTTATGGTGTAGGAGTCGGAGATTTAGTTTTAGCGCTAGGTGGGGAGTAAAACTGTGGAAAGCATTTTGTTTAATGTTTCTCACGTCTCCATTTGGACGAATGAAATTTCTACGTTATCTGGTCGGTCTCGCTCGTCAGATAGAATTAAAATCAGAAAACTTTATAGGCAGCTTTCGATTTCGACGATCTATTTAATACTAACACAACACAAGAACATAGTTACGTATACCTACCAGGGTCGAGCTGAATTTATTGAGAATAAGAAACACGGTTAATATTTTTTACGGCTTTATTTTAAATATGCTCAAAGTAATTCCCTTCAACACTGATACACTTGGCCATTCTTTCTTTCTTCTTTCAGAATGCCTTCAAAATAAGCGTGAACTGCGGCATCAATCTCTTCTTCAGACGAAAACCTTCTGTCCCGCAAATTCCTTTTAAGCCCAAAGTCGCACATTGCTAAATCAGGCAAATACGGTGCATGTTCTATTACTTTTATATTTTTTTCAGTCAAAAACATTTTTCAGTATACCATTTAGCTGTAACTGTCTTTGGTCCTTCTAGCTTAATTGCCTTTACTAAGCCTACACTTCTGAAGAATACTGCGTACATAACCTTTGTCATAGCTCGCTACTTCTTTGTCATTGTTGGAGTTTCCTCATCTTCGTGAATCCATACACGTCCCTCTTAGCGGGTAGGTACGTCGAAAAAGGGTATATAAGTTTCGTCACCTATCACTATTTCGGATTATTTAGGAGGTTTAAAGTTTCAGGACAAATTCTTACACGTTCTGCTTTTTGGAAATCAGAAAGGTAACGCGACACAAAACGACTAACCACTTTTTTTAATGCAGGTGATCGTGTATAATTGTTCTGACAGCTGAGGATTCAATCTTGAGTTGATGCTCTATTACCGCATAAGTGGCTTTATTGTCCTCTTCAATTATTTTTTTAACAGCAGTAATATTTTTGTAGGTAACAGCCGTAGGAGATCGCCCTGCTCCTTTTTGATGCTGAACATAATTCCTTTCCCGTTCAAATTCCTTATGCCATCGGTAAATTGTAGCCAATGAAGGTGCTAGTTCACTAAAACCGAATCTAAACTCTCTTTGCACTCATAAGCTTAAACATTTTTTAAGATCATAATAAATCATGATTCGAACATGCTCTCTGGTTAATTCCATTTTCTTACCTTAAGAAATTAATAACTTGAGTTACAATCAACGTAACTTCAACAGCAAAACCTCAAATGACAGATAAATAACTACTCTAAATTACAATGTATGTTTTGTTTTTCAAGGACTATTAAATCTTCTTATTCTCAGTAAATTCAGCTCAACCCTTGTATAAAAAATTTGAAGGGGGCGTATATTTCTACCCTTTAAACTAATAATTTAAAAATACAGATCAGGTCATGTATTCTCTCAACGAAATCGTAGGTTATGCGAAATTATCACATTGTTTCCAAGCTTAACGTCAGATTTGCGACAAATTACTCATGCGTAGAAATTACATAATCAAATACATATTTGCAACCTATGGTTTAGACCGTGTTGCCAACGAAATTGGTTTATTAATGAAGATCTTGCACATCCTTGGTTCTAAAAGAGATATATCGAGAAACACATTGAGCACATAGTTTTGTACGATTTCCCAATGCAATTGATATGTAAATATGTATTTCGAAGATTCCTAACCCTAAAAGGTAATCAACATAGGAGATATATAAAATTTTGTTCTGCCCATTGCACAAATAGTTTGGACCAATGAAATTGGTGTATAAATAAAGATTTTGGGCATTGCATACCTCAAAAGGTGACCAATATCGTGAGCTATAAAATTTGGCTCTTGCCCACCAAAAAAATAGTTTAGTCCATTTTCCTAATGAAATTTGTGTATAATAGAAGTTTGAGGTATTACAGACCCAAAATGATGACGAATACTCGGAAACTATACAATTTGTTTTTTTTTGTCTATTAAGCAAAGTTTTGATTTTTCTCAATGTAATGGGTGTATAAATAAAGATTTTTGGCGTTACGAAGACATTAAAACTAAAATTCAGTTCATGTTTATCGAAAAAATAGTTTGCACCGTTTCCCAAAGCAAACGGCGTATACATAATTTGGAGCATTGCAGACTCCAAGCGATGGCTAACACAGTAAACCTATCAAATCTGGTATTTGTCCATCGATCAAAGGTTTTGGCCGTTTTCAGTGAAATTGGTGTATATATAAAGATTTTTGGTATTACTGAGACCAAACGCTGACCAACCCGCAAACCTGTAACATTCGATACTTATTCAGTGAGCAGACAGTTTTCCCAATTACAGATAGATGTCAGTCATTATATATGCCAAACGGTGGTCAAGATCGTGAAACTATAACATTTGGTCCTTACCCACCGAGAAAATAGTATTTACCGATTGACCAATGTAATTGGTATGTAAATGTAGATTTTGGACATTACGAAACCTAAAAGATAGCAAATCCGTAAAATTTTGATCTTTCGCACTGAACACAGTTTTAACCGTTTCCCTAATGAAATTAGTGTATAAATAGAAATTTTTGGCATTACAGACACCCCACGATGGCCAACACTGTGACACCATAAAATGGTTCCTACGCACCAAGGAAATATAGATTTTGGAATTATTAATCCGAAAATATGGCCATATAAACGGAAATTTCGGTTATTACAGACCCGAAACGATGATCAACACTGTGAAACTAGAAAATTTGGTTCTTTCCCACCGAGCAAAGTTTTGACAGTTTTCCTAATGAAATTGATGTATAAATAGAGATTTTGGGCATCAGAGACCCGAAATAATTAATATATATATATAATTAATCCTAAAATGTGACCAACGTGGTAAATCCATAAAAATTTTTTACCCAATGAACAAAAACTTTTAACGGTTTTCCTAATAGTAATTGTGAAACTAAAAAGTTGGTTTTACCCAAGGATTATCGTTTTCCCAATGAAATTGGTGTATAAGTACAGTTTTTTAGCACTACAGACCCCAAACGATTACCAACACTGTGTAACTATAAAATTGTGTACTTGGCCACAGAGCAAATGATATTGACTGTCTACCCAATGTAATTAGTGTATAAATGTAGATTTTGGGCATTACAGACCCTTAATAGTGACCAACATTGTGAAACCATAAAATTTGGTAGCAAAATAAATAGCTTTCTCCATTATCCCAATTAAATTGGCGTATAAATAGAGAATTTTGGCATTACTGACCAAACCTGTAAAACTATAACATTTGGTTCCCATCAAGAAAATCGTTCTAACCATGTTCCCAATGAAATTTGTGTATTAATATAGATTTTGGACCTTAATAATCCTAAAAGATGACCATCGTAGTAAATCCATAAATTTGTTAGTCCAATTAACAAATTTCTTCGGCTGTTCTCTCGATAAAACTGGTGTATAAACAGAGATTTTAGACAATACAAGCCCGAAGGGGTAACCGACTCCGTGAAACTATAAAATTTGGTTTTCGCCCACCGAAACAACTTTTGACCGTTTTCGCAATGAAATTAGTGTATAAATAGGGATTTTGCACATTATTTTGACAGCGTTCCTAATGGAATTGATGTATAAATAAAGATTTTGGGCATTACAGACCCGAAATGGTGATCAACATGGTGAAGTTATAAAATTTGGTTCTTGCCTACTGAGAAAAGTTTTGATCATTTTCGCAATGAAATTGGCACGTAAATAAAGATTTTGGGCATTACAGACGCCGAACGGTTATCAACATCGTGAAACTATTCAATTTGGTTCTCGTTGACTGACAAAATCGTTACTTCATTGACATTGGTGTAAAGGTTTTGGGTGGCACAGAACCGAAACGATGGCCACTTGGAAATTATAAAATTTGGTTTATGTCTATCAACAAAAAAGTGTTTGTCGTTTTCCCGTTGCAATAGGTCTATAAAAAATGATTTTGGGCATAACAGACACCGAGCGATGTGAAACATTACGAAGCTATAACATTTGGTTCTTGCCCAACGAGCAAATGGTTTTCAACGTTTTCCCAGTTAAATGTGTGTTTAAATAAAGATCGTTGGCACTACAGACGCCAAACTATGACCAGCACTGTGAAACTATAAAATATTGTGCTTACCCACCAAGCAAACAGTTTGACCGTTTTTCATTGAAATTTGTATATAATACAGATTTTTGGCAAAGGCGCCAAAAGATAACCAAGACTTTAAAAACTATTAAATTTGGTACTTGCTCACCGAGAAAATAGTTTGATCAAACATTGTAAAACCTTAAAAAATCCCACTGAGCACTTGACCGTTTTCCAAGGGAAGTTGGTGCATAAATACACATTTTTGGCCTTACGCACGCTAAACAATGACAATACCTTGTAACTGTAAAATGTTGTCCTTGTCTACTAAGCAAATAGTTTTGACCATTTCCTAGTCAAATTCTATAAAACTGTGTTCTTGTCCACCGAGCAAGTAGTATTGACCGTTTTACCAATGCAATATATAAATGGACATTTAGGTCATTACAGATCCCGAACGATAATCAACTTTGTGAAATATTAAAATTTAGTTTTTATTCACTAAGGATATAGTCCTGACCGTATTATTAGTGAAACAAGGTTTGAACAGCCAGAAGAAAACGATTTAAATTTTTTTGGATGTTGACAGAACCTCTTCTGAGCATAATGTTTTCATGAAGCGATTTCCCAGGAGTCTGTTCATGTATATTTCTGACTGTACTAACAAAGGATAGACGTACTAAACCAAAAGAAATATTTCAAGCTAACCGACATGTATGAAATTATGATCGTACTTGGATGTACATTAGTGATGACATATAACAGAGTACCGATGTTTTCAAATTATTGGTCTAATAACGAATCTCTTTGCAATCGTATTAGAAATGAGGCAATTGGGCAAGATAGGTGCATGTTTCTGTTGTCCAAAGTGTATTTTACTAACCCTGAAAAACCTTGATTGCTCCAAAACATATTATGTTGACGAAGCAGAACGCCTGGAAAAGATAATTTTTAGAAAATTATAAATTGAAAAACCATCCCATTGTACGATTTAAAAACCCCTTAAAATACTTTTATGTAAAAAATCAAAGTCAAAGTTCTTTAAAATTATAAGTGCTTTATAGGTCAGAAATGTCGCATTGCACCCTCCTTTTGCAAAAACCACCCGTAGAATACTTATAATTTTTTATGTTGGCCAAAAATGCATTTTTCAAATCTCATTTCATTTTAGTGTCTCGCCGATGAAGTCGTGGGCACTATTAAATTAGGTCGACGATTTTCACCCCCCCCCCCCCCCAGGTGCCGAAACGGATACGTGGCCTACAATTTTTCAGTATGAACATTTCTAAGGTGGGGAACATTCTTTTACGATAGTGCGGGAGAGGGGTGAGAAATGCTAATTTATTCAAAAGTCACTTTTTATAGATGTTCTTAAGGTTGAATCTTAACCACTATCTTTAGTACTAAGATTTTATAATATTAATAATTTTAGAAAATAAGATTACATATATATATATATATATATATATATATATATATATACATATATACATAGCATGCATAGTTTTAGAATGATTGTAACAAAATAAAAAAAATGTGACTAAAGGCGCTCACCTTCCAACAAAGACTTATTAGATTATTTTTTTTTGTATTTAAGGATTTTAATATAAAAGTTCACTGAATCACTGATAAAATTAAAAAAAACTAATAGATAAATCATTATAGCGTATTTACTTTGAAAAATTCATTAATAACCAAATTTTCATATGAGAGGAAAAAACTTTTTTAATTATAACAAACATTTCTAGCATATTTTATATAAAGCCCCAAATAGCTCTAAATCAACTCTAAATTATAGCGTCCTTACTTTTTGTAGATTTATTAATTTGCCCAAAACTCTTAATAATTTTTAATAATCAAATTGTGGCATGAGTTAATTAAACTTTTTTAATTAGGAAAAAACATTTTTACTATGTGTAATATGAAGCTCCATATCGCGCTAAATCAGTTCAAAATTTTAGCGTCTTTACTTTTGGAAAAATTAAACACGATACATATTCATTCTCAGAAATTTTAGCCCGCGTATCCGTTTGGGTTCTTGGTGTGCAATTCGTCGGCGTAATTTAATAATATCCGCTACTTTAGCGGCGGGGCGCTAAAATGAAATGACATTTGAAAAATGCATTTTCGGCCATCATGAAAAAAAATCTAAATAATCCAGGCTTTAAGTTTACTTCATTTTATTATTTAGGGGTAGTTTTCTTAGAGAGGGGGTATTTTTTTAATTCTTTGAGTCTAATAATTTGAGAGCTCTAAACCAGTGTGACCTTCGGTATCTCAATTTTGTTTATTTCCGCACGATGCTGCTCGCTTCGATACAAGCTGGCAGCGGCCCGTTTTTTTAAAAAACTAAAAAAGCTCCAAATAGCTCCAAATGTTAGAATGGGTTCGATGCTATCTTGTATGTTTTCCGTATAATTGCAGTAGCCAGTCCAAAGAAAGTCATGGCGCAGTCCTGATAATGGTCCTATTATACCGGATTGAGTTTGGTGAGTGATAATAAAAGTTATTCGTGCGATTATATAGGGTCCTACAATAGTGCGTCAGGCATCCATAACTCCTCTACCAATTAAGTTAGGAATTTCGAAGGCAGACCTATACTGTACATATGAGTGTATTTCGGGAAAATATTTTCGCATATACAGGGTGGTGCAAAAAAGTATGACGTCGTAAAATGAATTTTTTAATGATACACTTAAGATTTTCAAATCAATCACTCTGTATATTATTCTATTATCTAATGCAGAATTTAAATACAAATATTATTTGTAACGAGTGTATTAAAATTCTAGACCGCTATCAAGATATTTACCAAAACCACAAATATGCCCATTTCTTTAGTAAAGTATTAAAAAAAATTTAGTCAGCCATGGATAAACAACAATATTTATTTAACAAATAACTTTGACATTACGATTACGAAATACATAAGTACTTTAGCGGATAACATTTTCTTTTAACAAATGAATTTTTCAAAGGAATGGCCCATTGACATGATTTTTGTATTCGGGAATAGTGATAAAAATTGTTTTTTAGCAAGTAGAATGTATGAGGCTTGGTTTCCCGAAAGGTGCCATCCAGAACCAATAAGCTTTAACAGACTGCTCTAGCGTTTTATTGAAACAGGGAGCGTTGAATACAAAAAGGAAGAAGAATTAAAACGGTTGCAAATGAGGAAAATCAATTAGCAGTTTTGTTGACGGTACAGAAAATCCAAGCGTTAGTCAGGCACGTGTGGGAGAACTTGAAAAATTCATCATTTTCATGCATTCAAGTTTACCAGGCTCTGAGTGAAAATGACTTTCAGAGTAGAGTTGAGTTTTGTGAGTGAGCTCGATTCCGCCTTTAAGAAAATCCATTATTTTCTGATGAGGCCACATTTCACAACAATGCATGGTCAATAAATGTTTGGGGAGGAATTGTTGGATCACATGTGGTAGGCCCTTACTTTTTAACGGTCACCTTACGGGTCAATTGTATTTCAAATTCTTAACAAACGATTTACCTGTCTTGCTTTTAAATGTACCACCAAATATGCAGGCACAAAATATGTGGTTACAACAAGATAGAGCTGCCTATTTTTCGCGATAAGTCCGAGCTTTGTTAGATAGCACTTACGAACATGGTTGGATTGAAAAGGGGAGGCCAGTAGATGGCCTGCTAGGTCGCCCGATTTAACCAAACTCGACTTTTTTCTATGGGGTAAGTAAAAGATCTTGTTTATACGAAACATCCAACAACTGAACAGAACATGCGACAAAGAATAATCAACGCGTTTGCAGCAATTACACCCGCAATACCCGTGATGTAGAAAGGTCTTTTCAATCAGGAATGGACAGATGCCTTGAACACAATCGATGACATTTAGAACAACTTTTAAGATAAATGAGCTACTTTCAAAATTATTTGTTGAATAAAGATTGTTGTTTTCCATGGCTGACTAATTTTTTTTTTTTAATATATTACTAATAACATGGGCATATTTGAGGTTTTTAATAAATATCTTTATAACGGTCCAGAATTTTAATACGCCTCTAATACAAAAAATACTGTTTATATACTATTTAAATTCTGCATTAGATCGTGAAATAATACAAAGGGTGATTCATTTGAAAATAAGAAAAACTGTTATCGTTTTTAATTAATTAAAACTACTAAAGCAAATTAAATAAAATTTTGAGAAACAAGAAAGAACACGAAAAAGAACTAAAATAAGCAATAAAAAATACAGGTTGTACCATTAAAAAATCCATTTTGTCGTCATACCTTTTGGGCCACCCTGTACATGTGAAAATATTTTTCCCGAAATACACTCATATGTGCAGTATAGGTCTGTATTCGAACGAAATTCTTAACTTAATTGGTACATGAGCTATGTATGTATGATGCACTATTGCCGGACCCTGTATATTCGATCTATTGAATTGTGATCTATATTAGGTAAGGTCATTCTTTCCCTTACATATCAAAACTAGGGAGGTTTTACACTTGACTTACTTTAAAACAGTCAGAATAGCGTACTAATTGCTTCAGGAATATAATTCTGCGTTTTCCATTTCAGCTCTCCTAAATAAGCAAAACACATGACCGTTGAGTATTAACTTTTAACGTAAACAAACTAAAGGAGAGCAACAGAAAAATATACTAAATGCACCAGATGTAATCAAAAGCGTCGATCTAAATCTAAAATTAAAATGAAGGACAAACCTTTAATTTTTTAAGCGGTAATAAAGAGTTATCAACGTGTATGAACTTAAATATCCTCAATTGAACAAATCTAATTATTTTACTAACATAATATTCCAATTTAGAAATTGACGTTAATCGTTAAATTTGATTAACGATTATTTTATTTTTATTGATATCTAACTAAAACGCTTTAGCGTTGATTGAATACATAAATCAATTAGGTCAAACAAAAATAGATCACAGCAGGATTTCCTTAAAACGGTCTTATTTACGTACGTTTAATAATTTTTAATTAAGAAGAGTTGGAGTAATTTTATTATTAGTGTTTTACTTAAATATTAACGTTTGTTACGTAACATATACATTTATTTGTTTATTCTCACGCTTATTATTTATTTAATCGTTTCCTCCTAAATATGCTTGAAATGCGTTTAAATCTTTGACCAGATGACTAATATTAACATACATTGCATATTACACAGGGTGATTTTTTGAAAAGGTTCAATCGGCTTTATTTTTCTTTAACTAATAGATAAAAAATGCCAAAAATCGATTTGGTAGTATGTGTAGGGGACTAAAATGATTCCAGAGGTTTGGCAAAACTACTTCTCCGCCATCTTTTTTTTTTTAACACGTTTATTAAAGATTTTAGATATTAACAATTCATGGATATTACATTTTACACTTAATACTATATACAATATAAAATACTAAATATAAAACGTGTATGTGTTGGTGGTGCACTGCTCAGGAGTCTTCGTCCTCTTCAACGCGTGGAAGTGCGTGGATTGTTGGTTTTCGTGTGTTTGGAACGCCTGATGGCGGTGTTGAGTGCGTTGTTGTTGGTTATTCAAAAAAAAAGCGGATGTTGTGTGGTGATGCTTTTGGATTGGTGTGTTCGTTGTGTGAGCTGTCCTGTTGCCGCTAAGTTGCTTATCTGAAATAAAAAGAAATATGTGTTACTAAAGTGTAACACTATCGATATTTACAGAACAGAAATTAAGTAATTAAAAAAAATCGATACTAAGTACTTATCTCGGGCGCCAGACTTCGATCCGGACCGTCGTGTGTTTACCCTAAAAGGGTATCCACCTCTTGACTGTGTGAGAGGACAACCCCCCACAAGTCAGTCGCAGATTCCACCTTAGCGAGTGCCTCTGCCACCATACGGATGACAGGTAGGGCCTTCTTCATATTGAGCCCTCCGAGGAAGGTCAATAGGGAGTCGAACCCTAAGGCAGATTGATCGGGCGGAGTAACGGTAGCGGCGGGAGCCACTCTCGGTACTTCCGCCTTCTCAGCCTTGCCTGCCGTCGCACGGGCGTAGCTGACTCCGGTCCGAGTCGAGGAGGGCGCCGGCGGTGTCCTCTTCGGTGGTCGCTGCGGTGCTTCCATCTTCTTCCGTTGCGGAGGTCGAGGGAACTTCGGGCATCACGGTAGCTTGCGGGGTGGTCCCCACCGCAGTTAACGCACTTAGCCCGGTCGGTACGGGGTAAAGTGCATTGACTGCTGTGGTGATCACCGGCGCACTTCACACAGCGTGCTGCCGCCCTGCAGCAACGCTGTGCGTGACGGAAACTTTGACACCGGTGACAGTGCCCGATGTCGGATTTCCGCCTCAGGTCCTCGACGGTGACTCGGAGGCGGGCGGCGTGCTTCACCTCCCGAATCCTCTTCTTGTCCTCCTCGCTCGGTAGGTGTACCAAAACCAGGGGGATCGCTCGGCCTCGCTGCTTCATCCTAAAACAATTCCTTGCGTCGTCAAATCGGAGCTTACATCCGCTTCGGATAGCTCTACGGGCACGCCACGTATTACTACCTTGGCAAGACGCTCGCTCCTTGCCTGATAGGTGTGGTACGGCGTACCACACTTATCGAGATACCTCATCAGCCTGTCTCGGTCCTGGAGTGAGGCAGGCTGTATCCGGATTCCCTTGAAGGTCGCCTTGGCCCTGGTGAAGGCGATCTTCTTCCGGTCGAGTTCGCGGGAGAAAGCAACCCAGTACTCCCTCTGACGAAGGATTACCGGGGGTACTTTCTCCCTGGTCTCTGCTGCGGCGGTCTGCTCCATCGCTGTGGTGGTGTCCGTATACTGCTCCAGGGCGTGGTACACGTTGCTCGTCGGTGGCGGCGTAGGCGGGCGGACGGTCGCCTTCTTCGGCCTCTTCTTCTGCGCCACGGAGTTATCGGGGCTGGTGGATCCAGGACGGGGGTCTTCAGTTCTTTTGTCTTCGGTGGCTACGGCGGCGGCGGCTTGAGGCGGCGGTGCTGCTCTTGTTGTTGCCTCGGCTGGCCGGGCGACGTCTTCTGCGGGTGGTGCTGTCTTCTTCGGCCTTCTCCTCTTCTGAGCGGTGGCGGCTGATGGCGCGTCGCTTCTGGCGCCCTTCCACGGAAGTGACAGAAGCGACGGTATCGGGCTGGCGGTACTTGTTGATGGTAGGTTGCCCGGCTTGCAACCGTACCATATCTCGCTGGTGTCGCTGGCGTCCCCGTGGAAATCCTCGATGTTGACCCAGAGGCACCCGTCGTCGTCGTAGACCTCTCGGCCCGGTCTATGGCGCGGCATCGTTACGTTGATACCGGCCGATAGAATCGAATTTAATTTAATTACTTGCTAATTACAGAGTAATTAATTCTAACTTAACGACCTGCTCTGATCGGATACCAGAACAGGAATGTCTCCGCCATCCCACCCTCCTTAATTTTGAAATCGTAAATAGCACCTGCCTCACCCCACTGTGAAACATTATTGGAAAGCTCTTGAAGAATGCTTTTCATTTAAACCATACAAAGGCACATTAAGATAAACCATGCAAAACGTATTTACCAAAAACTGATGTAGTTTAGCCACTTAACAATACTTTTTAAAATACAGGGCTTTTCACGATGAGCGTTAATAAGACGTTTCTGGCAAACCAGACAACGGATCAACCTGAAAATTGACAGTGTGCATAAATTAATATGGTCTATACGCCTAAAATATTTTAGATGATGCGGCGTTGCCGCTTCTACTATAAGGTAGCGACTCCTTTGATTTTTCAAATGGGACACCCTGTATATAATATCATATTATGATTTTCTATTACTTTGTCAACAACTTCATGTACTATTTCCCTATAGCTATCTATTACTGTTTAAGAGATATAAATTAATTTCGATTTTTTTTACAAAACATGTACTTTTATAAACGCTGATAATCTTGAACTCTCTGGTATTAAGACGATCAAATTCGAAATGGAGTGGAGTGATACCATGAGGATCTTCATTTCGAGTCATATTTTTATTTGCCTCATACAGGGTCTTTAAAAAATGTAGATACTTTGTTCACATGAAGAAAGGAGTGAAAGTCAATTTTTTCAAATGGAACACCCTGTATATTTACATATTTTTGAACTCTACATCAAATTTTAGATTGACTTTAATCAGATAATTCTATTACGATTTCGAACCGTTTTCGAGACAAACTGTTTCAAACAGAGACTGACGTGGTTTCCTTGTATTCATCACTTATTTTTGAAATTTAACAGATTTCGTTCGATGTTCCTTCATCAGTCACAGATAATACAATGAATAAATAATTATTAAAATACTCTTCAACCATCAAATGAAACTTCTCTTCAAACAATAGTTTTATTAACGCTGAAACACGAACTGAAAATAATTTCATGAATTAGTAAGTTAATTCAATTATCAGTGTATTTCAGAATGTGTCCGAACACATCTCCACCTCTACTTAAACAAACATGTAATTTCTTCAATAGATTTTCATGTGTAGCGCTTCTGATTAAGTCTGGAGTTAAACTATTGAAAGCAGTTCTAACTCTCGATTTCATATATTCCATTGTTGTTACTGGGTTGGAGTAAACCATATTTTTAATGAAACCCCACACAAAATAATCTATTGGATTGCCATCTGGTGTTCTAGGAGACCAACGAAAAGGTCCATTATTACCAATCCATCTGTCTTCGAAGATTTCAGTTAAAGCTTCGCCTACTGAACGAGAATTATGGGGTGGAGCACCATCCATTTGGTACCATACACGTTCTCTTCCTGGCCTATTATTTAAAATCATTTGAATTCCATTTCTCAGTAAATCTTCATATTCTGTTGCATTCAAATTATCATCATAAAACTCGATATAAAAAATTGACTCATTCTTTATGGCACAAAATACATTAAATTGCCATGTTTATTGACAACCCCTTTGGCGAACGACATGAGGATTTTCTGGCGCCCAATAATGACTGTTGTGTCTGTTGAAAATTCCATTTTTTGTAAACTTGGCCTCATCCTCTTGAGTCTTAACAAGTAACCATTCAAAGAATTCCACTCTACGAGCCAAATCAGTCTCTTTCAAATGTTGGACACAGTAGAATTTATAGGGATGCCATTTGTGCTTATTAAGAATGCTATAAATTGTCACGTATGGTATACCCATCTCCCTTTCAGCCTCGTGTAGAGAAGCATTTGGAAATGCATTAGAAAATCCCAAAACTGTTATGCCATTGTCATCATCATCCACTTCAGGCTTTCTACGAATGATTTTTGGGCGAAAGGTTCTATTCAACCTACAGTTTTGTAGTAGTCAATTTATCACATTATTATTCGGCTTCGGAAGTTGTGGATATCTTTCATGAAATGCTCGTCATGTTCTACTTGCAATTCTATTGCACTCACCATGAATAATTAATAAATTCAAGAAATCTTCATTACTGTAACCTAATCTTGACATTTTTCTGTTATAATTAGTATCACAATCAGTCAAAACCACCAACAAAAGTTTGACGTTTCAAAATTGGATCATTTATTTTTCCAAAACACACTATTAAATAATATTAATTTGCAATGTTGTACGGTAGAGACACTCGATACCTCAATGCATACAAATTGTAACTTTTTCTAAGGTACATATCAATTTCGAATTGTCTGATTTGAGACTGTTCGAAAAGAAATTGTATTACGTAGTATAAAATAGATGTGAAATCTCAAAAATAAGTGATGAATACAAGGAAAGCACCTCAGTTTCTGTTTGAAACAGTTTATCTCGAAAACGATTCGAAATCGAAATAGCATTATCTGATTAAAGTCAATCTAAAATTGAATGTAGAGCTCAAAAATGTGTAAATATATAGGGTGTTCCATTTCAAAAAATTCACTTCTTTTTTCATGTGAACAAAGTATCTACATTTTTTAAAGACCCTGTATGAGGCAAATAAAAATGTGACTCGAAGTTCCTCATGATATCACTCCACTCCATTTCGAATTTGATCGTCTTAGTACCAGAGAGTTCAAGATTATCAGTGTTTATAAAAGTACATGTTTTTTTTTTTAAATCGAAATTAATTTATATCTCTCAAACGGTAATAGATACGTATAGGGAAATAGTACATGAAATTGTTGACAAAGTAATAGGAAATCATAATATGATAGTATATACAGGGTGTTCTATTTGAAAAATCAAAGCAGTCGGTACTTTATAGTAGAAGCGCCGCATCAATCATCTAAAATATTTATTCCTACTGTCAAATTTTCAGGTTGATCCGTTGTCTGGTTTGCCAGAAACGTCTAATTAACGCTCATCGTGAAAAGCCCTGTATAGGGTGTGAATGAGACCATGTACCAGGCCCTCATTTTTTTATGTTTAATAATATTTTATTGAAATTTGAAGCATGTATGTAAGAAAGGCCTGTTGAATTATTGACTAAATCAAAGTTTTAATATCACTTCCGGTTCGACCGGAAGCGTCATTGATTTTCTTATTTCAGGTATCACCCTGTATATTTTTTCCATATTATGATTTGTCTTGACGTTCTGAGTACAACGATGTATCATAAGTCCATATTTGATTTCAAAATGGCGGTATATGGCCATTTTAGCATTTTCGAAAAGTTGGCCATGAAAAATCAACGAATTTACAAAAAAATATTTTAATCATGAAAACGTAAGAATGAATTGTCATTGACTTGAAACTGAACATACCAATCATTTATTATGTTTTTAAAGTTATTTTAAATGTCAATAATCTTTATTCATTTTTTCTTAATAAAACGAGCCCTATTTCCTACGTTTAAATAGGGATCCATATTTTTTCTTAAATAATTTCGAAGATTATTACTTATTCTTCAATGTTATGAAAAAAATCAAGACAAATCATACTATGGAAAAAAACATACAGCGTACTACCTAAAATAAGAAAATCAAGACACTTCCGGTCGAACCGGAAGTTAACCTTTTCTTGCACAAGTAATAATCATTCATCCAGCGCAGTTTTACGTCGTTAAAGTTAAACTTTGCGTCCCTATCGCATAATAAGCTAACTTCGTAGCCGTGAACCTCTGGATAAATGAAATTTTTCTTATGCTGTAATTCAGGTTAATCATATGCTGTTCTGCGTCGCTGAAATAAAATTTTGCCCTTCTATAGAACGTATTCAAAATATTACACCGATGCGAGTAACTTCACAGCCGTGAACGTCTGCATAAATTAATTTTCTCTTATGCAGTAATTCAGCGCTAATTATGCGCTATTTTTCGCCACTAAAAGGAAATTTTGCGCCAACATAGGAATTGCGACAAGGATGTAAATTAATCATTTCTTACACCATAATTCGGCATGTATTTTGTCACGTTTTACATCGCCCCAATAAAAAACAAGTTATTGTAAAAATTGCGCCACTCTGCCCTTCTAAAATAAAATTTTGCATCTTCACAGGAAATAAGTTATTTCAAAAGTTACGTCGTTTCTAATTAATCTTTTTTGCACTATAATTTGGCACCTATTTTTCACGTTTTCAAGGTTAAAACTAAATTTTGCACCTCTATAGAAAACAAGTTATTGTAAAAATTGCATCAACACGGCTAACTTCACAGCCGTGAACTTCTGCATAAATAATTTTTTCTTGGGCAGTAATTAAGCGCCACTTTGCCCCGCTAAAATAAAATTTTGCATCTTCACAGGAAATAAGTTATTCCAAAAGTTACGTCGACAAGGATAACTTCATGTCAATTATAAATTAATCTTTTCTTGCATCCTAATTTGGCACCTATTTTTTCACGTTTTACATCGTTAAAACTAAATTTTGCGCCCCTATAGAAAACAAGTTATTGTAAAAATTGCATCAACACGGCTAACTTTACAGCCATAAACTTCTGCATAAATCATTTTTTTCTTGTGAAGTAATTAAGCGCATGTTATGCGCCACTATGCCCCGCTAAAATAAAAAATTGCATCTTCACAGGAAATAAGTTATTCCAAAAGTTACGTCGACAAGAATAACTTCATGTCGATTATAAATTAATCTTTTCTTGCACCATAATTTGGCACCTATTTTTTCACGTTTTACATCGTTAAAACTAAATTTTGCGCCCCTATAGAAAACAAGTTATTGTAAAAATTGCATCAACACGGCTAACTTTACAGGCGTGAACTTCTGCATAAATCATTTTTTTCTTGTGAAGTAATTAAGCGCATGTTATGCGCCACTATGCCCCGCTAAAATGAAATCTTGCATCTTCACAGGAAATAAGTTACGTCAACACGGACAACTTTATGTCGTTTATAAGCAATCGTTTCTTGGACCAATATTTGGCACCTAATTTTTCACGTTTTACATCGTTAAAACAAAATTTTGCGCTCCTATAAGAAACAGGTTGTCGTAAAAAGTGCATCAATACGGCTAACTTTAAAGCCGTTACTTCTGTATAAATCATTTTTTTCTTGTCCAGTAATTAAGTGCCAATTATGCGCTACTTTGCGCCGCTAAAATACAATTTTGCATCCTTACAAGAAATAAGTTATTCCAAAAATTACGTCAGCAAAGATATCTACATAACGTTATGAATAAATTAATCTTTTCGTGCACAATAATGAGGCAACCACCATGTGCTTTATGCGTCCCTCAAATAATATTTTGCGGCATTAAAGGAAAGAAGTTATTGTAAAAGTACACTGATACGGCTAACTTCACAGCCGTGGGCTACTGTATAAATCAAATTTTTCTATACAGTAATCAGGCACAAATTTTGCAAATAACGTCATAGCCTTATGATTAAATTAACCTTTCGAGTAAATTATATACTAATTATAGACCGTTTTGCGTAAAACAGCGGATAATTAGTGTGTAATTGCTGCATGGTAGTGGACAAGCAAATTATGGATTTTAAAACGTAGATGTGTACATTAGAATATTTCATTAGTAATGTATAATGATAAGCATATTTAAAGAAAATCAAAGGAGTTGGACTACACTTGAAGTAGAACCTAATTAATTTAATAACACATTTGAATAAATCCGTTAGAGCATAACAAAGAATTGATTTATGTAGAAGTTCACAGCTCGGTGAAGTAAGCCGCGTCGAAGTAATTTTTACATTAACTTATTTCTTATAGGGGCGCAACATTTAATTTTAACGGAGCATAATGGGCGTCTAATTATTGTGCAAGAAAGGCTATTCAAAGTTCACGACCGTGAAGTTAGTCTTGTCGATGTAATGTTTGCAATAACTTATTTTCTATGGGGGGCGCAAAATTTAATTTTAGATGTGTAACACGACGCATAATTGGTTTCTAATTTCTACATAAGAAAAAAATGATATATGCGAAAGTTCACGACTGCGAAGTGTGTCACGTTCTTTCCCATAAAGGCGCAAAATTTTACCGAGCAAAATGGCGCCTGATTGGTGCCTAATTACTGAATAAGAAATCAATTATTTATCTAAAAGTTTGCGGTTCCGTGGAGTATCTTTTTATTTTTAACTTGACCATCTCCACACACCTCCGTTTGTCAGTTTGAGAACGGCTCTCTTTAATTTATCAACGCTTTCGTTTATATGAATAGTACAAAGTATAATATTATTTCTTACTTACGTCCACTTAACCAATTTAAAAGTAACAAAAGTGCATAACTTTAGATGTGACATTCTGTTTAGAGGTATAATTGAGTTCGTTACAAGGATGCAATGAATCAAAGTTATATTTTTATCAATGTTAGCATTCTAAAATAATAATGCACTTATGTCTCACTTTTGTATAATGCATTTAATGCTTTATACAAGATATACGGTTTACAAAACATTTTATGATACTAAAATAATAGATAAACAAGCCATTTAATTTTACTACATTCGGACAATAATTAAAATACTAATCTTTTGAGTTTTTTTACTTATATTTTATATAAATTTAAACGTTTCGTTAAAATTACAGTTATCTTCCTCAATAAATGCTAATAGCTTTTCGAATTAACTGAAATGTCAAAATAAATTTATGAAATATGAAAACGCAAATATATGCTATATATATATATATATATATATATATATATATATATATATATATATATATATATATATATATATATATATATATATATATGTATATCCCTCCATCGGGCGCAACTGATCTGAGAGATTACCGTTATACAAACTTGTTAATAATTTACGGTTCCGCATTATCTGGCAACCCTGCGCTCGTCTATCTTCGTCTTCTGAGTCGTGAAAACGCCAGCCACGTTTGTGTCTTCGTTACATGCGGCTGTGCTGGTTAGCGCCATATTTAATCTATTAGATTCATTACGCCCTATCTCGTACTTTTGTGTATGTATTACAATATATTTTCTTGTTTCACATCATTGTTTGAAACTACCCATAATAACCTGTAAATAAACATTTATTGCTATATTGGTCTGAAAAGATTCTTTTTCGTTGATAATATATTAGATTCTTTGCGCCCATTCAGTGTTCACGTTGTCACGGTGATTTTTTATTTACAGTTATATATTTCTCTTTTGAAAATGGGATGAAGTAAATGCCGAAACACTAAGAAAAATTGCTTATTTACAGTCGGATGATGAAGGCAAAATTGAATTAGAAAATGAAACTGATACCGATCAAATCGAGGAACAGATCTATAATTCGGACACTGATCAGACTTCCTCCTCCTCTGGAAGTGATTCCGAAGAATGCGAAATTTCATGCGATTATTTCGTAGGGAAAGATAAAACGCAATGGAATAGAACTAAATTTTCACAACGTGTGAAGACTCGACCGCAGAACATTATAGTGAGATTACCGGGTGTAATTGGATCTGAACGAAATGCAAAGTCTGTTCTCGATTGCTGGGGTTGTTTTGCATGTAACGAAATTCTGAACAAAATCGTGGATTCTACAAATCAATATATTTCAACAATCTAAACAAATTACAGCCGAGAACGAGATGCCAAGTATACAGATATTATCGATTGCTGTATCTGGCAGGTCTGCTACACAGTAACAGGCAAAGCCTAGAAGAGCTATGATGAGATGATGGCTATAGAGCTTAATTATGAACTTGAAAAGATTCAAGCTTCTTCTTCAATGTATTCGGTTTGACGATATGGTAATTCGTCGAGAACGAAGAAAATTTAACAAGCTTGAACGCGAAGTGTTTACATCGTTTGTTGAAAACTGTAAAGCCAATTACTCGCCTGGCACAAATGTCACGATTGATAAGATGCTTGCTTGTTTCAGAAGAAGGTGTGCGATTAAGCAATATATCCCCTCAAACCGTACAGCATTAAATTTTATTGCCCTAATGGATGCAAGGGTCTGGTATTACTTCAATCTGGAAATATACCCAGGAAAACAACCAGAAGGTCCATTCAAGATAAGCTTCATGTCTGCTGATGTTGTCAAGATACTGGCAGAACCTATCTATAATACTGGCCGTACCATAACAGCAGACAACTGGTTTGCTGATCTGGATCTGGTCTCATTTCTTCAATCCAAAACACTTTCCTACGTAGGTACCATGAAAAAAAATAAACTACAACTTCCGCCCGAGTTTATTTCAACCAAAGGCAGACCTGAAAAACTAAGTTTATTTGGCTTTCAGTTAGTTTCATTGTACCTAAAAAGGGCAAAACTGTAATTTTAGTATCAAGCATGCATTTTGATGACTTAATTGACGAAACAACAGAAGATAATCGTAAACCACAAATTATAACGGAATATAATCTGAATAAGGCGGGCGTTGATTTGGTGGATCAAATGTGCGCAACTTATAATGTCCACAGAAACACACGCCCTTGGCCTCTAGTAACATTTTTCACGATGCTAAATATCGCTGGAATAAATGCCTAAGTTATATACAAAGGAAACGGAAAAGAAATGCCAAAAAGAAAATTTTTCTGAAACAGCTTACCGGGACGTTGGTTGCTGAACATGTGAATCGTGGACAAAAAAAAAGAAGGGGAATTCCAACTCATCTTCAGCAAAAACTACAAAAGTTAGGAAGTGCTACCGCAACACAAAGAGAAGAAGCCTCTGGGGAAACTGGATCTTAGGCAAACAAGAGGAAAACTTGTGCACCTTGCGCTCAAGATACAAAAAATATTTTTGCAGATCATGCAACAAATTTTTGTGTTTGGAACATGCAAAAATTATTTGTGAAAGCTGTTGTGACTTACAGTTGGATGTAAACCAAGCCGATGCCGAAGATTCCGAATAGTTTATTTCATGTATTGTTATCTCTTTGTTATAGTTATTAATTTATCTTTTACATTAGTTTTTGAAATACTCACATTAATTAAAAGGTTTTATAGATTAATGCTATAAATATCAATTTTTTCACATTTTGTTCATTCGCTCTCCTGACTCCCAATAATCATATTTAGATATGAATGTATTAGATGCATTGCGCCCCATCTCGTTATTTTACAATCTCGCCCGATGAGGGGTTAATAAAGGTATAAAGTATTAAATATAATTACGCTACCTTGAAGATAACAAATCAGAACACCCTCTAACGAGCGAAAGCTAACAATGAAAAATGTCGTTATCAAACACCAAATGTAGCAAATTTCATTCAAGCTATGATGTAAGTGTAAAGTTGTGATAAACTTTCATCTGAAATTGATAAAAACATTTACAGATAGAAACTTGACATATAAATTAAAGATATAGCCAAGTCTAACAAAGAAATAGTTCCCAGTTATTAATAATTGTAATTTCTGTTGTACACTGAAAACAAAATGTGCACGTTTAATATGATTTTAATTTTAAGGACATATGTTAAATTATTGCAGTGCTGTGGTAACTGAACATATTTAATTGGTTAATTGGTCTAGCAAAAGACAACAAAACCCTAGACATACCAAACGTATAATTAAGACGTACCAGTATGCCTTTCTTTAATGATAAGATGCCAAAACCTGTTCAATGGTTGAAAATCGTCAAATGTCCGATTTACATCTACAAGAAAATTTTAATTTTAGAAGTGTCTACAGTAACAAGCTGTACCAGTATTTTTGGAGCGCGATGGTATTATTAGTACTTTTTGGAACAATCTGACAAACGCCGCATTCTAACTTCAAAAATGTTAATCATAATTTTAATCCTTGTTGAAATAAGTATGTCAAAATATACAGGCTGTAACATTAAAAATTGTCACACTTGTATAAAGCACCCTACACAGAAACTAATATATCAGAAGTGCGAGATTTGTTACATTGTAAAACATGTTTATAAATAATTTTTTTTATAAATGCTATAGATCGCCAAATAAATGGTTCCACACTTGTGAATAACCCTGTGCATTAGGGTGGAGTGAAAAAATTTGTTTTTAACAAACTAAAACGTAATAATCCAAAAAAAAGTTGCCTTTAGCCATACTGAAACTACCGCATAAATTTCAATAAAAAATGTGTTGAGGTGCCCCAAAGCCCTTAAAAAATTAAACTTTGCCGTAATTTTACAATCTTGAACAATAATAGTATTTTAGTGGAATAGTGATTTTTATGCTTTGCAGCATGTATATAATTCACATAAAAAAATTATTTTGTTAAAATAAAGTTTTAACTTATAACTTTTACGGAAATTAAAAAACTTTACACATTGTACTGATCAGAGGTTTTACTTTTATGCACTCAGGGACAAAATATCCCGAAAACTTAATCTTAAAGAAAGAAAATTTAAAACGACATAAACCATAGTAAGTTTTATGTTTCATCTGGTTGTTAAATTGTTCGGGCCTTTTAATTAAGAATGCCATTTTAATATCGGGCATTACCCCCTCTGGCTTGAATAACTGCTGTCATACGTCTTCTCATGCCCCGGATCAGGTTAGCAATGTCTTCCTGAGTAATTTGCATCCATTCTTCAATAACTGCTTGTCTCAATTCCTGTAAGTTTTCTGGTCGCCGCTGTCTGTTCCTAATACGCCGCTTCATCTTGTCCTACACGTGTTCAATGGGATCGCACAGCATTGTCATACATTAAAAGAGAGTTGTTGCCTATATATGGACCAAAGGCACAACATGATTAGCCAAACATTCTCTTATACACCTGTTCCACTTTCAATGACAACTAACTCAGTACGAGTATCCATAGATATTCCTCCCCAAATCATTACTCCGCCATCCCCAAATGGTGAACTTTCAGAAATGCGGCACTGTGAAAAACGTTCTCCTCTCCTTCGTCAAACTCTTTCACGTCCATCTGGTGAGCGCAGAGAGAAGCGGGACTCATCTGTGAAGAGGACACAGCTCCATTGTTCATTACTCCAAGCCATGTGGTTTCGTGAAAAAAGTAATATTTCGGTGTGATGCCTTCTGAGCAATCTGGGCCCACTTGCAGGTCTAGCCGACATCAATCCATTTTCCTTTAACCTTATTCCAACAGTTTTTTGCTGAAATCGGACGTGCATGCATGGTACGAAATCGGTGGGTTACAACCGTAGCCGGCAAGTTGCGTTCTCTAAGGACTGTCAGTACCATATGCCTATCTTCATTTTGATTTGTGCATCTCGGACGACCTGAATTTGGCCTTCTGGTGTATTCCCGTGTCTCTCTAAAACCTTTTATTGCATCATGGACTGTACCTCTAGGCAAATTCATTTCATTTGCAACGTAACGTACACTACATCCATAATCATTTAAGGCTATGGCTCGAGTCACATCTTCGGGCCGCATTGTTCCAGGATGATGTAAAAACTCTATTTACACTGAAAATTCGTGTAACACAACAGAAAGAACAAAAAAAATAACACAAAATGGAAAGTCTGCAAGTTCCTGATTTGCGCATACAGTTTGTGGTTCAGGTCTCATTTATTGAAAACTTATTTATACTTCCCCATGGCAACACAATACATTGTTAAATTGCATAAAAAAATATCTAATACTATAGATTATATATTACAAGTTAAAAGCAAATATAAAAGTGTCCGGGATTTTTTGTCCAAACTGTGATATGAATATTAATGAATCATTATTTATGTTTTAGTTACTTTTAACCCTAAGAAACATAATAAAAGTAAACCTATGTGTTTGGAATAAAGAGTAATTATTGTGCGGGATATATGTTTTGTGGCTAACCGTCAGTTGGTACACCTGCCGCCTGGCTTTGTTTTGTTGTGCCACTTTCAGTGTTGTCATCACATCACGAAGTAGTCTGTCTAGGTTATGTTTGTTTGTGTTGTTAAACCAATGAGTTAATTTGAAGTTGTTTTAAATTATTAAGTTAATGTAGTGCTCTTTATAAAATAAGTGATATTTATCTTATTAAAAATAGATAGAGTAAAGACAAGAAATATGACAGAATGTCGTATATTTGGTTTCCCTCAGGAAACAAACACCTCTTCCAACGCACAAAGAGGTAAAGCGATGTTATTTGTTGGAAAGAAATTAAATGAAGCAAGCTAATAGTAAAGAGCCAACAGTTGGTGACATTTCTGAAAGTGTAGCTGTTAAATTAGAAAAAAATATGGTGAAAGGCTTCGCTTCCAATCGTTTCGCATAAGAGAATTTTGCAGCTAATATCGGCTTATCATGAAAAGTATAGATGTGTTATGTTATTCAAGGATCGTAAAAATATCCTGTTATCAGGAAAGAGTAAAAAGGTTTCAAGATCATTCTTTAAACTTATTTGATATTTGCAGCTGTAAATGTACTGACTTTGTTCAGTGTTGTTGTGAAAAAAATGCTAAGGTCTCATAGGCAGAGAGGGATTTTCGCATTAGTCAAAGGAGTGAAAGACAAATGTTCATTGGCTCAGTCGATGTTGTTATAACGAAAAAAATAATTACGTCACTTACTAACACATTTAGATGGAGAAACTACAGGACCAGATGGGGTTTCATGTCCTATAGGTAAGCAAGTAAAAGAGTGTGAAAAGTTATTTATAGAAAATTTGGAACCTGTAGATTCAATATTGCCAGTAGTTGATGATAAATCTGATCTAAGCACAGATCAAAAGTGTCTCTTTGATATGTTGACAGCAGTTACAGAAGTCCTGCTGACTTAGCAAACAAATATCCAGAACACATGTCACATATCAAGGTGGCTCACAGCAGCAAACAGGATATTGCGTTTGCATGTTTCTACTGAAAGTCCTAATGAAATTCTTAAAGCACTGGTCACTGTTGTGGTAACGGTTTATGGTCTTATGTGGTTCGAAATAAAAACAAATCCAAAGTGCATAAGTGGAGCTAAACATGTTATGAGTACTATTGAAAAATGTCGTTACTTAAGTGACAATTTGAAAAAATAGTTGACCCCGTAATTCAGCATAATGCCCATTTTGCGCACCCGGAAAACATCATACTATGCATGTTAAGTGATGAAAGAAGAATCATCAGAGACTTGAGATACCGCAGAGTTTTAAAAACTTGAACTCTTCAACTCAAGAACATCATGCGTTCCTTCTCAATTCCACCATTGAAATTCGAGGAGGTCAAGAACTATGAAGACCTTATTGACTGGAACTCAGTGAATTTGATGGAGCCTTGATTTTTTTACATAGCCTAAATAAGCTGCTGGCCACTCGAACTTACACATAGTGATCTTTAGGCAAAATTTAAAGTTAAATATTTTCAATAGGAATGCAAATTTTTGAACGCGGCTTGCAAATTTTAAGAGCTAGTTTTTTTCGAATTAAGCTGCATAACGTATATTTATCGTAGGACCATAGGTTTATTATATACGGGGTGATCAATGAAGTCATGCAAAAAATCAAAGTTTGTATGAGTGAAATTTCCGCAAAAAATTTTTTTGGTCATTGCAACATGGTTCGTTACTAAGGTAACATCAATATCTCTAGACGTTTTTGTCAGTTTTTGGATTAAGGCCCCTAGACCTGGCACACACTACTCAACATAAAATTTGGGTAGCAAAACTTTTAAAATGCTATAACTTGACATTGCATTGACGGTTCTTGATGGTTTTTGGGGATTTGGAATCCTTGTTTCACGTAGATTTTCTATGGTATAAGCATTTTATTTGAGGGTTAAAATTTACACATTATACCGGGTCGATAATAAACAAAAACGTAGGGTACGACGCCCTCTAAGGTTTGGCATTATTTAAATTTTTGTAAAAATAAACTCTCACCTCAAGTTGTTATTATTTAATGTTCTTTTCACTGTTCTGTCCGAAACTCACACCCCACTTTGTTTTCTCAAAGAGTCATTCAGTTTTTGTTCACCCCCATGCCCATAATTATGATCGGGTGTAATTTCTACGCGACGCGTCAATTTCAAAGTAGGCATTGGAAAAAAAATTTGTTGCTATGGAATTAAAAACTGTTAACATTATTTTAGAAATAATGTTATAATTTTGTAAATTTTAATTAATATGAGGCGTTTAAGCACGGCAGAAAGGGAAAATTGCATTCGACTGCTCAACGAAGGAATGTCAAAAGAGCAAATTGCGCACATTTACAATGTTAGCCGAAAGGCAATTTATAATTAGTACCGTCACGTCGAAACTACTGGTGATCATAATTATGGGCATGGGGTGGACATACAAAAAAAAAAACAAAGAGCCGAAAGAACTTTAATGAGAGAAACTATGCAGAATAGAACAAAGAACTCTAGAAAACTGAATGACTCTGTAAGACAACAAACTGGGGTGAAAGTTACGGACAGAACAGTGAGAAGAACATTAAATAAAAACAACTTGAGGTGAGAATTTTTTTTCAAAAACATAACATAATACCAAACATTTTAAATTATAGAGCCCGTCGCAGAGCAAAATATGTGCAGTTATTACAACACCATAGAGCGAATAGGCGGGCATGGGCAAATCGGCATGCAAATTGGGGTAATGCAGAGTGAAGCCATTGTTTATTTACTCACGAAACAAGATTTAATTAGTTTCACTCCGATGGGCGAATGTTAGTTTGGAGAGAGCCAAATCAGCGATATTTGGAGGAAAATATGGCCCCTCAAGAGGCATTTGGTGGCGGAGGTGTTACAGTGTGGGGAGGTATCATAAAAAATCGTAAAACCGAGCTATTAATTACCAACCAAACCGTTAACGCTACTGTTTATCAGGAGGAAACCTTGGAACCTATTATTGTTCCCGTTGCTCGAAATTACGGCTCAGAATTTCTATTGGTGGATGACAACGCTCGACCTCACAGAGCACGAAGGATCACAGAGTTTTTGCAGGCACAGAACATCAATAGGATGGACTGGCCTGCAAAGTCTCCGGATCTTAATGTCATCGAACACGTTTGGTCTTATTTAAAACTTAAAAGTAAGATCGCGTGATGTACCCCCTGAAACCATAGAAACGCTTAGTGAGGCCATTCGTGAAGAAATAAATAATCTTGTGGATACTCTACCAAATCGATGTCGGGAAGTAATACGTCGAGTAGGAGGATCAACAAAATATTAGTTTCTTTTTTTTTTTTGTTAATGTACCTAATTTCGGGTAAATTATTACCAAAGATTAGGTATTTCAAGATAGGACAATTGGCATTTTTTCATTGATATTTGCCGGTTGCTTTCAATGGTCTCCTCCTTTTAACCCGTTGTTGCCAACAATAACCCAATTTCATTGTAAACTCCGAAAATGCAAGGTCGCAAGTCCCATCTTTGACGCAGTGGATTGAAAACAAAAATTAATGGACAGACAATTTATGTTTTTCAGGGAAATTTTTTTTTATTTATTAAAAATTAATACTTTAAATTTTTAAGATCCTTAAAATTTATCCAAAAATTTAGATTTTTATGAAATCTTTTAAGTACACTGGGGTAGCTCAGGTCATTTTTTGATTTTAATGAAATTTAAGTGGTGATTTCAGCTTGGCAAAAGGTAACTTTTTTGGACTATTACATTTTAATTTTCTAAAAATAATTTTTTTCACTCCACCCTACTGTGCATTATTTTTATTGAAAATTACAAAGACTAAACTTGAAAAAACGATTATGGCAAATTTTCGCATTTTTTCATTGCTTTTCTTACAAGGACCCACCCACAAAAGCAAATATTTTAAATATCGAATTTCCGGTAAAAAGAAGTAAACTGGTTCACTACTTGATTGAGGTCATAGAAAATTGTAAGCATACGCATTAACTAGTAGCGTACACGTATGGTATAATGACAATTATTACACTCATTAGAAAATGTAATTTAATCCTTTCACGTACGTTTTTTTTTACATTACAACGACATACGTTAATGTTGACTAAAACTTAACCTCATTTTTTGTGTTAGACGTGAAAGATGGTTGTGGTTTATTACTCAATTACGTAAGATAGGTATCATTATTGATCGTTAACAGACCGGAAATTATCATTTTATAACCCTTCGTACGATTAATTAACTGGATGTTTACCTACCTAATATTTGAATATAAAAAATTCAACGCTTCAGAGAGTTTTATACGCATTTTAGTATATTGTATAAGAAATATGAATGGACTTTTCTGCTATTCTGAATCTAAAACCTTGACCTTACTTCATAAAGATCCCTCTGTTGGTATTTTAATGAAAGGCGCTATTCATGCCTTTAATGTCAAGGTGAAAAACGGGCAGTAATGACCTAGACACGATTACGTCTTTAGGTATAATTAATACCCCGGAGAGTTAACCATTTTAGCAGTTTATATAAGGCGAGCCACTTCCTTACAAATAATATGTATGACGTTATCAACTATTTTAATCTGTAAAGAACTGCAGTCGATTACGTTGTTAGGAGTATAAATATGTGGCCACACACTCATTACTTCAATTATCAATTTTATTTTCAAACGTTATAAAACTATAAAACGAAATGGATAAATAGAAATGCTTAACAATTTTTTGTCGTCGTTAACGAAATTTGCTGTTTTTATATTTCTACGGTTTAAAATAAAATAAAAATAACTAGTTTCATAATATACAGCTTTTTTACATTGATATTTCAATCACTGAAGTTGTTGGTATTACTGAATACACAATGTAAATGTGTCATTATCGGATTAACCAGATAAAACAGCAACCTCTCCCTACTTTCTGTGCCTAATAACATAATATACAAAAATCCAAGATTTATAGTAAAATATTTTATTAATATTTATTGTAAAGGTCCAATTATTTAAAGTTGGGTTTAGCAACAGATCACTTCACCTAAGTGATTATTAATATTTTAAGCTTTTCAATGACAGATCCTTGGACAAATACACTTGTACTGACCTCTTTTGCTGCATCGTTGCTTTTGTATGCCCATCACCATTCTATAGCATTTACCATTTTGATATTTTAATTTAATTTAATTATATACTCTTCAACCACGATGGTAAATGATCGATGGTTCCCAGTTTTCGTTTAGGGAATTAGTATTAGCAGTAGCGATCCATTATCTTCAATGTCATTGATTTTCATTTTTGACAGTTCGTGGCATCTACATTGTTCAGAAACACCAAAGAATAAAACAATCTGAAAATGTAGCCGATTAATAATGTAGGTATAAATAAAGCATGGTAATCTTTACCCTTGTCACCAGATACTTCTCATCTGTAGCATCAAACACGAACTTAGCAAACCGTTTTTTAGTTAAAACTTTTGCTTTCTTGGGTATAGAACTTTCCCCTTGCTCCTTTAGAAAAGCACGCTTCAAATATTTCGTGACATTGTAATGTATGTTTGAACGCCCTGTATACGTATTTTTTTCTATTTACTCGCTTTCACGCTAACGAAATTTGTTGTTTTTATGTGTCTTCATAAAGTTAAATTAAATTGATATATCGTTTGCTTTATATTGTATTTCGGATTAGAATTTGTCGTATTTAGCTTAAAGTGAATTTCTTTGTTAGAATTAATTTAAAATTAGGATTGAAATTATATAAATTTCCGTAAGGTTTAAAATTAAAAACGCAGTTTGTGATTGAGATAAAATTTCAAGTTGGTTTTCATATTCAGTTTCTGGTGCCAAGATTCTGTCGCAGTACAGTTTACCGATTTATTTTCAATTAAAAATTATCATTATAGGAGAAGGCAATATTTAGCTGAGTTACAATAAGTAGAAAGGAAAAATAACTTAACGATAACATTTTGTCTGGGTTGCTGTGAAAGCTGACGTTGCTTTTGCATTCTGAGGTACCCTTTAGGATTACAGTTCGTAGCATGAGGTAATTTCTCTTGATCATTTACGGGAAGGGGCTTATCGTTTCTACCGCGTTTTATAATTTGAATGTATGAGTAGTATGACTGGATGTCGTTTTTAATATCAAGTATGGCGTAACTGAAGAAGTTTTGAATTGATGTCCTCAGTATTGGAATGATGCCGTAAGGGCCAAGGCTCGTTCGCGCTTTCGTATACACGAGGGTTGGTGCGTGGAGTTGGTGAAATATTTACGCCTTCCTGGAGGTTAAGTGAAGCTATCGTGGAAATTTGTTGTTTCGTTACCCTTAATTGGAGGATTATTTTGTGTCTTCTCGCCTCCTGGAGTATCTATCGTATCGGTGTCGTATAGCGACATACTATCGTCCGTGGAATTTGGGTTTAGTGTCGAATGGTGCTGACCTTAACTCCTTTGAAGTTCTTTTGCGCCTGGTGTGCGGATCAAAAGTAAATAGTTCAAGTAAAGTAGATAGTTCTAGCGTTAATTGACGTTGACGGCTTCGTGTAAATGGCTGTAAATAAAGAAAACCTTTGGTTTAGTGTAACCGTAATATCGTTAATAAGATTTAAATAAAGATACCGAATTTTAAGTTTGAATGAGTACAGCTAATCAAGTAACGCTTTGTTAATAGTTGTGCATTTACGTTGAATTAAATGAAGAATTAGTTAACGTGGTTTTGGTGAAGTCACTGTCATAAATTAAGTTCGAGTAAATTTGAATACGATTTGTCGTTTGTGGAATTTCACATGGAAAGCATACCGTAATAGCCCACTGTCGAATTATTTAGTACCTGTTTTTTTATTTTTGTGTTTATATGGGAGGATGCAAACGCTTGCTTATGTAAACTATCGTACAAAGGTCCTGCAGGCAATTTTGGAAACAGGCGTACTCATCCTCACAATGTATTGTTTACATCCTGATTTTTTTGTTGCGCAAATTCTGTGTATCGAAAGTTTATTTTACCGATATTTTGTATTATTTCTGTTGTAATTAATGAAAGGAATTTGTTTATAATGCATGGTAACTGACCTTAAAGCGCCTTGCAAGCGCCGAGTGAATTTTATTAGTTTTATTCTAGATTACTTGTTTTGGAATTGTGAAATTTAATGTTTTCGTAGGTAACTGTATCAAAATTTGAGATGTAAATGTCATAATATACGATCATTCTTGTTGTTTATAAGGTATAACTGTTTTATTGATATATATATATATATATATATATATATATATATATATATATATATATATATATATATATATATATTAATCTTTGTGATTCGTCCTCTGTGCTAAAATTTTGATGGAAAGTAATACCCGAATAGAAACCTTTTGATTCACATTTAGGATTGCTAGTAATTGACATTTAATGAAAGTTATTTGTAATTAATTAAAGGTAAATTTTTGAATAATGACATTTATTATGGTTTGACGTAATGCATTTAGATAGCGTAGTATGAGTTTGCTGGCCGAACAGCTGATTGTATTTTTTTATGCACACAGGGGTATCTCGAAAAGTTGCGAGATATCTTTGAAGTATTTTTATAGGTTATTGTTTCTTAGGGCAGCTAGGTAACTTATTTTGGAATTTAGGTATTACTTCCCGTTATCGACGTTTGATAAATTTTAGAACTTCATAGATTTTTTTTGATCGTGTTTGTTTAGTTTTGTGGTGTTCATTTTAATTGTAGGATTAGTTATTTTGGGGTAGTTAAGCTAATAATTTTTGACGTAGATTTATCGAAATATTTAGCGACTTTTAGATTTTATTTCGCATTTTGCGACATTTATATTTAAAGCTTAAGATCTTATTGAAGTTTAGGTGAACCTTGAGTTAATATGTTTGGAGTAGACTGTGTAGAAGTAGTAGATTTTTGAGTGAATGTTTTGGTTTCCTGTTAGGCCAATATAACATCAGTTCATGACGTTTTCCAGATATAAAAGATTTTAACAGGTGGCGCCTTTTAGACTTTATCTATAGATTTTGACGATTTTTGGAGTTGCTACGAGTGCCTTTTACGATCTTTAAGTAAGAACCCCGCCCACGCCACAGAACTATGCCGTAGCACAAATTACCTTCACGGACTGGATGCTCTAGTGAGTATTTAGCATGTAACAACAACATTTTTCTTGAGATTTAACAATGCTTCTATCATGGAATAATGGAATAATGTGACCATAATGAGGAGCTTTTTCTCGTTTTTAACTAATTTCGAAAAATAGCCGAGTAAAACATTTTCGGAATGCACGGTTCCTTTTTTCTCTACACACCATATCAAAAACCTTTGGTAGGACATCACACTCGATTTGGATGGTAACAAATTTTTGATTGACGCTTTTGCTGCTGCAAGAAGTTTGGGCGGAGTGCATTCTAATTCGGAATCTGACATGATCGTCAGTTCCTTTTTGGAGTTATTTGGCGTGCGTGCGTGCGTGTATGTCCGCTTGTGTATGTGCGTATTGCATGTGCGCCTGCGTGCCTGTGTGCGTGTGTGTGTACGTGTGTGTGTACGTGTGCATGTCCGTGTGCGTCCGCGTGAGCGTGGTTGTGTGCGTGTGACATGGTGCGTGTGTGTGTGTGTGGTGTGGTGCGTGTCTGCGTGTGTGTGATGCGGTGCGTGTGTGTGTATGTGAGTGTGTGTGTGTGATGTGGTGCGTGTGTGCGTGCGTGCGTGTGTGTTATGTGATACGTGTGGGTGTGTGTGTGAGTGTGGGTGCGTAGGTGCGTGCGTGCGTGCGCGCGTACGTGGGGTGTGTGTGTGTGTTTTGTGTCTGTGTCTTCGTATGTGGTGTGGCGTGGTGTGATGTTTGTGGGTACGTGCGTACGTGTGAGCGTCCGAGGGTGCGAGCGTGCGGGCGTGCGGGCGTGCATGAGTGCGTGCGTGAATTTTTTCGATAAATCAGTGGTAATTATCATTTTTAATTTCACATGCGTGTTTTACGCCGGTAAGTTTACTATACTTACCATAATTGTTTGCTATTGTTAAAATCAAACATGATTGGTGATTACTTACCTTTTTACAGAACAGTAAAAATAAGTATTTGTATCTAGGGGAACCGTGACGATAGTTGGTGAAGCGGATAACGAATTATTAGCGACGTATACAATAATAAAATTATTAGAAGGTCTAAATATTTTATTTAATAGTTTATAATTTTGCCTACTAAAATATAAAAATTTAATGTTGTATTGTAAAGTCATAACATGATTATTTACTATTAAATGTTTGGCATAATTTGATGTGTCTGTGTGTTCATGTGTGCGCATGTGCGTGCGTGCGTCAGGCGTGCGTGCATACAAGCGTGCATGCGCGAGTGCATGTGTGGGTATGGGGTCTGTGAGTGTGTGGGTGAGTGCGTGTGCGAGTGTGGGCGTGAGAGCGCGGGCGTGCGTGCTTGGGTGCGTGCTTACGTGCATATGTGTGTATGTAAACACGATACCGGTCAGACCGTTTGAGCAGGAGTAACGAGATTTGACATACCGTTATTATGGCAAAATGTTAGCTGTTTGTTAACTTTTTGTACGTGTATGACTACCAGAAGTACTTGTTCACCTACACATTTGTCAAATTTTTTCATGTAAACTAGTCTATTCAATGAACCCATAAATTGAAATTTCTTACACGCGTGAAAGACATTTAGTAACTATTAGTTATGAAGTCTTAAGCTCATGGAAGCACTAGAAACGGCTTTTAAATAAAAAAAAACATAAATTGAAACTTTTAACATACATTTTCGGCTAGGATGCGGCAGATTAAATAAAAATCATGAAACACGCATGTATACGTAGCTTTAGCTTGATTTCGAACTAAAAATAAACAAAAATAGCAAAAGTTAAAAATCTGTAACTATTTAATAGTACGCCGACGATATACTTTAGATATAAATGGATCTAATAGACATACGGTCAAGTGATCAGGCTAGTAATGCAAACAATGAGAGTTCTGACCTCCAACGAGAAAGTTATTTTTCTTTTGTTAAAATTATTTCTAATTTTTATTTTAATATACCTTAAACCACTTAGAAATGTTGTTGTAAATACAGAGCATGGGACGCTACCTACGGAAATACTTGAAATTGAATCTTAAAACAATATTAAAATACATGAAAATGTAAACTTTCACCATTAACATCCATATACTTTAGATATAAATGGATCTAATAGAACACTTACAGTTATCTTCGTCAGTAGTAATGTTTGTTAAAAATTGTTAAAGATGTAGTAAACAGTGTTTTAATTTTCAAATTTGACAAAATTGTTTACTACATCTTTAACAATTTTTAAAACATGACATGGGACGTACTGTACGAAATTATTGAAATTGACACCATTAAAACAAAAAAATATGTATTAATGATAAATAAGTATTTTAAGTAACTTATCGTGTGTTTTGTTATAGACTAAACTTAAAGTGATGAAAGACAAGTAAAATATATAATACAAAAATTAAAAAATTATTATTAATTTTATTAAATACAAAGTTTACCTCGAATCAGATTTGAACCTACGACCTGTACTTTGCTAGTGTACCGTGCTAACCAACTGCGCCATCAAGGTTCAAGCCCCAATCGATGTAAATTTTGTCTTTATGTATGTAGAACTGATGTCAATTCCAAATATAATGAGATTACAATCAAGTTGCTTATATTAATGGAATGTGAGCCTGCAATATCGCAAGGATTCACACATACCAAAGCAACTTGACTAATATTAAATTATAATAAATGCAAAAGAATTAAGTTTCCCTAAAAGACTGGCAAATCAACTTATTTGAATAGTAATACAATAGGCACCGTTATCTTAAAAAATCAAAAGCGAAAAAAGTGCAGAGTAAGGAGGCCCGAATAACAGCACAAAAAGTAAAAATGAAATTCTTCCGAAAAACTGGTATAGCAACTTATTTAACTGGTAGTGCAGTAGGCATCAATGTTGTGGAAAATCAAAATAGAAAGATAGTCTATAGACGTAGTAAGGGAGTTCGGAGAGTGACTGTATAAAACATTACATTTTTCATTATTTTAGCAAGTATAAGCATACACAGAATACAAAAAAATGAAACAAAGTAGTAAACATGTGCCAAATGTTCAACACATAAAAAGAATGCTTCACTTCTTGTCCAGATCATTGTGGTACAGTTCAAAATGTTCTTGTAGTTGGTTGTACATCTTCTTTTTTTATTTTGTTTGTAACAAATGACGCAAGTAACACGTTTTCTTCTCTTTCCTTCTTCCTTGATACTACAACCATACACTTTCTCAGAATCTTTGCGGTTTTGTACGCATTGCTCCTTTTGTTTTGGATATTTAGGGCTGTAATGTTCTAATAGTCCATCACATAGCATTTTTGCAATGTCTACCAGGCTAAATATCCTTGCCATTGACCTGGGTGTAGATTGCTTTTGCATTGCGTACCATTCTCTGGATCATGTGAAACCCTAATGTCTTGAATCAGGAATGGTTTTTCCGAGCACACTCATAGGACTCAATGTCCTGGTCTATTGCATCCACGGCTTCCATGTTGAGATTGTAGTGCTCAATGTGTTTTATATCTGACATATCTGACATGTTTTCTAATGAAACAAGACTGCCCGGGTTCAAGATCTAATAAGGTTATTTCGTTTGGAATACCTCTATCCTTTCTTATAGTTCTTGTGACATATGTACTCCCTTGGAGCAAAAATTCGGCTAATCGTAGTGAAGGATACCAGTTGTCTAATATAATCTCATGTCCCTCTAATAAATTTGTGAAAAGATGCACCACAACCTTTTCTGATGTGAATTTGGAACGTGATCTAAATGATAGATATTTTTTCCAATATATAAGCATAAGTTATAAGTATATCATCTAAATTCAGGATCACTTGGACAAAGACAAAAAATTTTCATGCCAAAACGTGTTCGTTTGGATTTTATGAATTGACTAAAATGCAATCGCTCTTTATACAATAAAAGACACTCGTCTATGGCAACCGTTTCTCCAGGGTCTATCAACCCCATACAGACTCCAAGCGGCAAAAAACATAGCAATCCGGGTAAGCAGCTTTACTAGGTCGAAGGAACTTGAGAACTGAAAAAAAATCTGTCGTGGCTCTTAATATAAGTAAAAACGTTTGGTCCAGCAAATAAAAATGACTTCTGGTTCTAATAATCATGAATTCTGGGATACTTTACTATTCCCATATACAAACATAAGCTTATAAATGCGTACATTTCCTCCACAGTCACTTTTTTTCAGTTTAGATTATAGACCCGAAAGTGTGTAACAAACACTTCACGTTTGTTAATAAAATTTATGTTTATTTAGGCAACTTAACATGCATTGCGTGCAGTGTGTGTTGCATATCATAGTCGCATGGAAACAAGCATAGTCGTTGCACATTTGATACACTTGTTCATGCGCAGACTGCTTCAGCGACTCTTTTTGGTGATATTTTTAAGGTGGATGTAGCGCATCCATTGTTGCTTTGTTAAATTTTTTAATAAGTGCTGTATAATTTGTATGGTAAGTTATTAAAAAAACTATTATATAAAGCTTGAGACGTTAGCTTTTTCAGGCTCTTTTTATTTACTTCTACTTTACGTTTTACTTTATTTCATTTATCCGCATAATTACTTAACCAATTGCATTTTACCGTTAGTTACTTTACGGTAAATTTACGTTCAACCAATAATGGCCCAATGTTATTATGAAGTGGAATTTTAATATCTATTAAACCAGCCAAAAAGTTTCTAAATTTGGGGAATTTGAATGCATCCGAGTCCAGTTTTATTTCAACTCCCATGTAAAATTTACGCAACGAAATTTTACAAGCGCTGATTCAGCAAGCCACCTCTTCGGAACCAACAGAAGTACAGTATAATCAAAATGAGGTATTTTATTTCTATTAATAATTCCATAAATTAGATGTACTTAAGTAAAATAATCGTTACTAACACTAGCTTTAAGATGTTCTTCTTTATAATCAAGATTTAGGTTGTTTAATAATTAGTTTCATAAACATTAGCCTATGATGTATCTCATATTATAATATATATATATATATATATATATATATATATATATATATATATATATATATATATATATATATATAACTATTTCTCGACAAAGGGACATAGTAAGTCCCCTGAAACGTTGAATATTGTATATTTTCACGTTAATAACACAAGTTGTTCCGAATAATGTCTTTATTGAATAATACTTAATTTGAAGAAACTTAACTAACAGCAATATATATATATATATATATATATATATATATATATATATATATATATATATATATATATATATATATATATCGTTATTTTAGTATTATAAATAAAAGATTTTTATTCCTTTACTTGGCATGGGCTATTCGAAAATCTCCCATACCTACGGGCGTAACATTTTCATCCTCGATATCCACATCCCACTCGCTTTCAGCACCCTCGCCACTAGAGTCATCAGGGGAAAAATTAGATTGACTTTCACTCATTATGAAACAGAGAAGACGTATAAATTGCATAAAGCACATGAAACAGGATACAACGTCCAACTGGTTCACAAAGCCCGGACGCTGTTTAGTGTAGTAGAGTAGGGATGGAAATTACTACTGGCTTCTTAGTTAAGTTTCTGACTATACCAACTCGCTCAACAGAGCTGGTTTGTTAATACCACTTTTTAATTTGAACAAATGTTGTGTTGCCACCTACGGATTCATTGGTATTGTGGTGGGTATTAGCCATGTTGCCATAGGTTTCAAAGTAGTGTATCAAAAAAATTTGATACATTATTCATGAACAACTTTTTTGAGTTTAAAAGTCGTATTATTCTGTGTAACTTTTTTACCGAAAACTTCCAACAATTTGAAAACCGTTGAACTTAGGCGGAGTGGGACATACAATGGTAGATTACTACAAAATTAAGCGAAATATCGATCAACTCACACGTCGAACGCAACATACTAGTTTATCTTCAAGAGACTAATAAGTATCATTCGGAGTGATGACTAATGACAAGCGTGCGACATTCTGACTAATTGTTTCTATCAAAATCACATTGTCCTAGCCCCATTATTAGTTTCTATCTGAAATTTTCTATCAAAATCACGTTGTCGTAGCCCCATTATTAGTCTCAACTTCAGTCTCGTTATGAGGTTGAAATCAATAATGGGGCAAAGCGTATGTGATTTGAAATACACAAATAGAAGACAACTTAAACTATCGAAATTGACAATCATAATGACAAGTTTATTAGTCTCTTGAAGATAAAATATTTTTACTTTTCTCTTAAGAACCCGAAGCTATAAAAAGTAGGGGGTTCTATTTCGAGTTCTGGTATAACAGAAAGCTTTTTCGTAATTTTATCGGTTCAGTCTTCGTGGGACACGTGGTATTTCTTTCACCTTACTTTACTTTGAGTTTATCCATAGAAATATAGAATAATTTAAATATTCCTTGATTTAAATGAGGTGGAGGTTTTTGTAATACAATTCTTGTTTTACAAATGTTCTGCGCTATCCAATGCTTTAAACGCTTAACGTACTCACCCGAGTTAGCTCGGGTTAGTCAGTCCACCGTTTCCATTTTCGCTAACCCGAGCTAACTCGGGCACATAAAATTTATAGTGTTGCCATTGCACCTACCCGGTTAAGATCGTTCCACTACCACTACAGCTTCCCTACTGGATTTGCCAATCGACTGAATTGTTGTTGCGGCGCGATTTTAAATTAGTATTTCCTCTGAAGTGAGACAAGTGCGTTATTGTAGCGCTTGAGTATTTTCTGCACTCCATGCACGTGAGAATTATTTTTAGAATTTATAATTCAATATGAATTCTGATGAGGAAACGTTATATGGTGATTCAGATAATTCAAACATCGAAGAAAATAATCAAAACAGTGGTTCTGATACCAGTTTCGATATTTATTCAGATATTACCCCAAACTCCAATGATTCTGTTGACATGCCTGCTGTGCGTACTTGGTACGAATTACCACCTAATGCCGCAGCACCTCCAGCTTTTCCATTTACGGCTCTTCCAACTATAAATGCTGACTGGAACATACTGAAGTTTTTTGAGCATTTTGTGGATGGTGACTTGATTGGGCATATTATAGTCGAAACCAACAGGTATGCAGAACAACAAAAAAGAGGGAAAAAAATGGTATCCGGTAACTTCTGAAGAAATTAAAGTGTTTGTAAGTCTTATTATATTTCAAACTAAAGATATGGAAGTATTGGTCCAAAAATCCATTACTTGCAACATCCTTCTTTACAAAGATTTGAGGCAATAAGCCAAAATGTTCATTTCTCGTACAATGAATACCATGTTGAAAGAGAACATCCAGACCCGAAATTGAATAAAATTTGGCCCATATATAAAACATTATCTACAAAATTTCGCGATGTAGTAACTCCTGAAAGGCAAATTACCATTGACGAAAGGCTTTTATTATATAAAGGACGGCTTGCTTGGATAGAATATATACCCCTCAAACGAGTTCGATTTGGAATCAAAACTTATCTTCTGTGTGAGTCCAAAGGTGGTTATGTTTGGAACTTTATACTGGAAAGCAGGTGAATCTCTACCCGACTTACCAGTTACATCTCAGGTAGTGATGGCTTTGTCACAGCAAGTGCTAAATTAAGGATATTGTTTGACCATGGACGATTAGTATAATTCGACGCAACTTTCTGACCTACTTACTTCAAATAAGATTGATGTTTACGAAACGCTAAAAACTTCAATAAAACAAGTACCAAAAGAACTAAAATCTAAAAAGCTACAGAAAGTAGAATTGATTGCATTCCAAAGAGGCAAAGTGTTTGCACTCAAATGCAAAGGTAAAAGGAAATTAATTATTATTATTAACACAAACATTTGTGAAGAGGTAAAGAGAAGATCGCAGGTAAAAGTTAAGCCTAAGGTTGTCCTCGAATATAATCATACGATGGGAGGAGTCGATCAGCGTTTAGCAGATTACAGCCATGAAAAACACAGACAGAGAAACAGGGGGAACAATACTGCAAAAAAAATATTTTTTCATTTGTCGGATTAGGCTTTGCGGAATTCTTTTGTATTGTTTCGCAAATCTGGAGGAACCAAACCAGCCTTGAATTATAGAATGAAGCTCATTGAGCAAGTAAAAGAGAAATATCGTCTACCTGAATTCTCCTGCAGACAAGACTGCCTTCGGCACAACTCCCTCCGCTGAGGCTCACTGAACGCCATTTTCCTGAATATATTCGACGAACTGAGAAGAAAACAAATCCTACACGTCAGTGTAGAAGATGTAGCAGAGTTCGAGATGCACGTGGCAAGAAGATTCGAAGAGAAACTAGATATTACTGCCCTGATTGTAATGTGCCGTTATGTGTTACTCCGTGTTTTGGAGTGTTTCATACTGTTACAAATATTTAGAACTGGTATTATTATTATTACTTTAGACTTTATATTTCTTATGTAATATGTCAATGTTTTCTTTTACCTGATTTTTTTAACCCGAGTTAACTCGAATAAGCACATGAGCTATAGGGTAGCCGGGGGTAAAAGTCCGCAGTATTGAGGAAAATTGCGATAACAACAAAACTTTCTGACTAATTATTTATATACTCACTCCGTAGTAGCTATAATATAATGTTCTTATTTTAGAATAGATATAAGCGTTTTAAAACTGTTTGAAAAAGTCTGAACGAGACTTTAAGCTCTTATTGAAATTAGGATCTTTGACCCATTGAATGGGGCAAAGGTCCCATTCGCTGGGGCAAAAATCCGCAACCAACAAACGTGCGAAATTAACCCCATCGCTTCTTTCGATTGGTTAAACACAAAGAAATTAACCACAAAGAAACTAAACAAACTTTGTTCGGAAAACAAACAAAAACAAAACATTTTCAAGCAGCAGACGGTGCGCATTCTTCTACACTTTCTTTGGTTAAAAAAAACTAAGGTTTAATAATCTCGATAATAAAAAAATACGAACACATTTCAAAAAATTCAAGTCTAAAATAAAGTTAAATCACTTAAATCTGTTGGAAAATTAGGTCTTTAAATCGTGATGAACTGCTTAACACTGGCTTGGACAGTCTTCGCACTAAGTCAGTTTGAGAGACATGGGATTCCTCCTTCGTTTTTGAAAATCTCATTGTCTGTGGAGTCCTTTTATAAAATAATCCTTGGAACCCCTTATCAACGCAAGCTACAATTTCAAAGAAGTAACAACGGAAGGTTGACTTTGTCTTTCCATCAACTTTTACAACTGCAAAATCGCCTGGCTTAATTTGAGATGCGCAGGAATCTTCCGATTCATTGTCTGTTGTGAAATTCATGTCGTCAATGCTTTCATGCTATTTTTAGGGGATTCAAACACATTTCTTAATGGCAGTTTTTTTCTTTTTAATAGATTCTTATCGTTTTTTTTTTGCTTTTTCTAATTCCTCTAAACCATCCTTATTTCGGGTGGAAGTAAGAATGGGGGAATTAAGGCTTCTAGGCGAACGTTTCCTCTTTTTTGAAAGCTTTGGCACTGGGATTATATCTGCAGGTGACACCAATAAATTTCCATCAGGTTCTTCCAGCTCTGCGTTATTATTTATTTGCATATTTCCTGGCCCAACGTTACTAGCTTCTAATATTTCTTCCCTCTCGTTGGTTATCTCCAAATTTCTTTCATCTTTTCTTTGGTCATCGTTAGTCGTTGTAGCGTTAACATCATCCGGGTCCGCATCGAACTCAACAAGGTTACAATCGCCGTTTTGATCTTCGTCAACGGGGTTGATATTGTCGTTTCCGAGGTCCTGATCTGTTACAGAAGAAAGCAAAAAATCCTCTTCTTGAAATGTATTTTCATCCAAAGGATAAATGCCTGTAATTCAAAATCCTTGTACAGCTTTATCTAAATTAGCTGTTTCTATCTTCTATCTAAGGGCTGAGTTTTATGGCTGCTATGGGGTGGAAGACTGAGCATATGAATGTGATTCTTCTTTGCGAAAAAAATAGCTGCTAGAGACGTATGGGAAATGTAATTATCAAGGATCAATAATACTGGGGTCTCAGCTGATGGATTAGTCTGGCTTCGAAAATGCCTCAGAAAGCCAAGAAATTTTTCAGAATTCATATATCCAGAATCAGTCACTACCATTATTGAACCTGTGGGTGCATCTTTCAGAAGTAAGGGATGTCTTTTTCGGGCAAAAATAAAAAATGGTGTTACATAACGTTCTGTTATATTCATACAACAGGCTACGATTTTCCCTTGTTCTGCTGCAACGTTTTTAGCAACTCCTCTCTTGTCAGTGGGAGCTACGTGCTTAGGCAGTTTATTGTTTGGAAACCACTTTCATCCATGTTATATATTCTATTCGGTGGAAATTCGTATTTCTGAAGTATTTCCTTTAAATTTTGAAAATAAAAATATCCCATGGTTCTTCCTACGCTAGTTTTTCTGGGAGCACGCAAAGATAGTCGGTTTCTTTTCATAAACTCTCTCGTCCAGTCTCTTCCCGCCATTTTGGTTTCCTTTGAAAAACGGTGACAAATTCCGTTTTTGTCCGCATATTGAAACGCAAGAAAATGCAGAGATTTTAAAGTCAACCCATAAAAGCGTAAATCCAAAGCCTTGCAGTGCTCTACTATTTGTCTTTCTTGTTCCTAGTAAAGTTTTACTAAAGCGTCCTAGAGATGTTACTCGGTATTAGCTTTAAGTCGCTTTCTTTTAGTTGACTCGTCGAAACCAACCATACGCGCTATTTCTCTTGTAGAAAGACCATCTTTTCTTAATAGTCGTACTTGGTTTAAAATTTCGGGCGTTAGCGGCTTTAATACTTCGTTTTTGCGTTTGTAATTTCTAATGACAAAAAATCTAGGTAATTTCTGTTTTAAGTACATAGGTACAACAAATTGGGGTAAGTTACTTCTATTGAGAATAAAAGGTGGGACAGAAGTTCGCACAGGATCTTTACCCCATACCTTCTGCGGAATTTTTCCCATTTTTTTAATTTTTTGCTGTGGTCTTGTGTTTTCCATACCAACATAATTTAATGTAATTTCGTAATATGTTAAAACTGTACAATATGTAACTCCAACATCAGGGTACATTTCATAAAAGTAACCAATTAACAAAATATTTACAAAAAAATCATTTGAATACTATGCATAATTAGATCAAAAAATACAAAAACAACACTAATCTCATTGTTCGAAATGGTCAGTGACAATCCACGTGGGATTCACTTGTGTGGTCATAGGATTACTAAAGCCCGCATGTGTCTTGATTATCACGCCCGCACAATAAACGGTTTTTGAGAAAATGGCGTGCGGATATTTATCCTCTGCAGACTTTTACCCTCGGCTACCCTATTACATACATGTTTGATTTTTGCAAAAAAAAACATTTTTTTTACTCTACAATTTCTACACTTTAATATTTCTACAAGTAGACCATAAAAATGAAATAACAAAATATGATAATTATATAATTAATTATAAAAATTTTAAAATATGCATATATATGCACGTATTTTTATAAAAATATGCAAGTTAAAATACAAAATATGCAGTAAAACGCAGAATAAAAGTTTAAAATATGCAATAAAAAGCTGATATTTTCTACATTTTTAAAATTTAAAACTCATTTTATTATAAGTTTTTGTTATGAACGAATAAGTTCAAAGGTAAATATGTAATTAAAAATTATTATTAATTTTATTAAATACATAAATAAAAGTTTACCTCAGTAGGATTCGAACCTATTATAATAATTTTAATTAAAACGCATTTAATTACTCTTTTTAGATTATAGTAAATGTTAATTGTAATGTGTTTTTCTAAGTTGTCTAAAATAAAAGATTGTCTTTTGTCACTTAATATGTTTTTATGTTGAGAAACTTCTCAACGTCGACTGATATGATTGCTGCAATTTGAATTTGCAGATTTTTGTGTTCCATTGTTATTGAATCTTCATGTTTACCTTCCAGTACATTTCTAATTTTTTAAGGATCTCGAATCCTGCATTTTTCTAATCACATCTGTAAATTTTTGGCGGATACGTTCCTACATCCCTTTACGTGTTGGATCGAATCTTCAGTTTGATTCAGTAACTCAATGGAATCTACAAGTTTCATACCTTGTGTCTCGAGAATTTTATTGTCTTTGCAATAAAGGCGTAATTTGATTTTATAAATGCTAGATTCTGGGGTAATTCTTGATTATCTAAAGCAAATTTTGCCTCGCGAATAGCGACAGAATCACTTGTAAATTCAAAATTAAATTTTTATGGAATAAAATTATCCGCATAAAATACCGCAGCGTCTAACCAAGTTCACCTAGTTATAATCGGCTGAGGTGGTAAAGGTATGCCAGGAAGATTCTCTTTGTATCGTTGTACTCTAAGTGGTGCTTTTAAAATATTTTCTTGATTGTACTAATTAGAGTATTTACTGTAGGAAACTGCAAACGTATTTCTTCAGCAACTCTATTCATTGCATGGCTAAACAAGTCAAGTTAAATTTGGGAAAAAACTTTCAAATTTTGAGCGGCTTTTAGCATATAAGGCGCAGCATCAGAGACATTATCTACGGAATAGCATTTGGAAGGAAAAACTAGTCAATATTTCATTTACAAATCTAGAAATTGTAACGTTAGTTTTTCTAGTTCTCTAGTTCCTATTAAATACGATTGTCCTGGAGAATCTTCATGTAACACTCCGATTAAGAAGTTAGCTATGTAGCGGTCGGTAACATCTGTAGTCTCGTCCACAACAAAATATATGGAATTATTGCCAATAGTGTGTTTAATGTCTTTCATAACTTCTTCGTACGCCATATTTACATATTTTTTCTTAAAGTGCTCCTGTCAGGTAACTTTCTACCACAGTACTTTTCCAGAAACGAATTCAAAGTAGGATTTTCTAATTTAGAAAGAGGTATATTTGCACTTATAAACGCATTGCATAAATCAAAATTAAACTGATTTATATCTTTATCAACGGAGGTTGATGCAAACGATTCTCGTAAAGTGATTTGAGATTTAGACGATGATTTAAATTTTTCGTAGTTACGTTATGCAAACTTGTAGTTACATATTGAGTTATTTGAAATTTTTTACAGGTAACCTAAAAGCAATAAAATATAAAAATCTCGAAAGGTACTTATTGTTTTTATAACAATTTTGATACATATTTTCTGCATTTTTAAATGCACGACTAAACTTTTACGTTGAGATAAAAGATCTTAAAGAAAACATTAAGAATTCAATAACGTGTTGTTGCTTTTGAGTCTATAAATTTTTCTAACGTTACCATGTACTCACAGTTTTACTGCAAACTCGGCAAAACACGTTATCTTTGTTATCCGCATTCAGTTCGGGATACTCCTTTATCCAAGAAGTAACATTCGGCTTTTCTTTAGGCATTGTTCAACTACTTTTCACTCACTGTCTTAATTTAATCATGTACAACCTGTAACTGACTACATATCCCTCTACCCAAGATTACTAAAATCACTTAAGATAATAAAAACATTCACTTGCAAAAACGCTGAGTCAGATTCGCGCTAATCTACTATCAAGCACAACTATTCTGTAACAAGATACATTTTATTTGTGGCAATCATGACACCACGGTCGTCTGCGTAAACGAATACGTATAATTTCATGAACTTAAATAATATGTATAAATACGCTAACTTGATAAAATATGAACCACAAGCGAAAAATATGCAAAATATGCATAAAAAATTTGGCTCAAATCACTCTAATGAATGTGATTCGTAAACATAACCAAACAACGACCTTCTCATATCAATAGATAAAAATATGCATTTGCATATAATCCCAGCCTTATTCATAATAATATAAAAACATTGCTCTTATGGGGGTTTGATGTGTTGTCTAACTATCTATCGAGATCCCCCCGTAAGCGGTTAATAATTATTTCCAGCAAGCAAAAATTGCAACATTAATTAATCGACACTTAAAAAATACTTGTACATGTATTTATAACTAACCGTTAGAAAAATCTCTTAATGTTCGTGTCTCTTTTATTAATTAATGACAGTTTACCGATTAAAACACTTCAAAACTGACTAAGAAGATAAATATAGCAATTTCGTACTTTTTTTTATACCATTTGCATTTTCTTTATGTAAATACATTTGCTGCATTTAAACTTGAGAGAGACATTAAAATTAGTTCAAGTACAAAAATACTTATAACCCTGTCCTACATTAAATAAAAATAAATGTTGTGTCATTTTGTATACTCCTAAACATAATGAAAACTTATTGCTTATAATTAATTACTTATGGATTCAACCTAGTTTTTTTGTGCCAGACTTTGTAAACATTTACTTGAAAATACCAAATTAGAATTAGTAATTTGAATACCTAGTTTTCATTTAATTATTGTTTCAGATTCGACACGATGACGCTTCTGAAGACGTTTTGCTGCTGTGGGAGTCTTAGAACAGGCACTATTGTTGCAGGTGTTGCAGGAATTGTAATTATCTTTTTATAGCTTTCGTTACTCTTAATTAAATTTCTAATTATTACAGATACTTGCAATTATTGGAATAGTAGTAATATTTACAGTTCCAGTTGAATTCAAAACAATCGTTTTAGATTGGTTGCCTAAACTCGCAGGTATTATGATGATATCTATGCTGTGATGGTTTTAATAATTTCTGTTTTAATTTACAGTTCAAATTATTATGGTTATTAATTTTGCTATGACCATTTTGATCTCAATTTTACTTATTGTTGGAACTGTCAAGGTAAGTTTGGGATGTGCAAGAATGGCACTTTACTGCTTATTAGTACACATTACTTACCAAATAAATCACAAAATTGTTTGTTAATTTATTTTTAATTATAAAGGTGGGAGGAGGTATGAAATCACTTATTATAGAGAGTATTATCAAAATATTAGGCGAAATGTCTTACGTGTTAATCTGCATAACGTATATTCCTGAACATTTTTTTTTAGGATAATTACATTTTTATTAACTTTGAACACTTTTATCAACAGGAATAAAAAAATTGCTCGCGCAAACCATCGCGATTTTTTTTATTTTCTTCATTGTTCAACTATTGTTTATTAGAGAAAAATGTTTTGAGTTAAAAATGTAGTTAAAAAAGTGACCGTGTCGAAAATATATTAAAAGTATGACATGCAAGTCATCAGTTCGTGTATTTAATTTAAAATATGTATTATAAATGTTTTGTAACTGTGGTCTCATATTAAGTTAATCGGCGTATATCCACAGTTTTGTTTTGGTAGCGCGACGTTTCGAAGCAGACTCTACTCTCAGACTTAGTCACAAAAGCACTGTTTCGCATTTGAATCGAATTCAATTGTCTGAATTATCTCAAACACTTGACCACTCTTGGATTCGAACATGAAAGTTTGTACTCAAGTCTGGTACCTTTCACACTAAACCGATACATATCTTTATTACTTTAACTTCTCCTTCTTCTGATAAATGGTAAATGGGATCTGCCGGAACGTTGCAATTGCAAAATCTAGTTCTTATCAGAATCTCTATATAAATACATATACAGGGTCCGCCTTTGGGAGCTGATCCTATGAGTATCTGCTAAACCAAACTTACTATAATTTTGAAAATTTGGTGACAGGGTAATGATGTTAGGGCTAACTCATCTAAAATATTTTCACGTTCGTACCACTTCCGGTTATACGGAAGTCGGTACTAGTCGCTTATTTTAAATGGAACACCCGTATGTTAATACATTTTTGGATTATATGTCAAATTTTAAGGTAAGTTTATTAAACAAACTAGATACGAAATTTCAGTCGTTTAAAAAAACATTTTTCTAAAAAATTGACAGATGCGGTCTTAGTAATAACTCGTTAATTGTTCTGTTCCTGTCAAACCATTTGAATAAAACTTTGAGGTTTGTAGGCAAAGGTTTATTGCAACAGTCTGCAAAAATGTCATTTGTATTTATCATACAAAATAAAATTATGAATATCTAAACTTGACTATCAAAAATGCAAGTTACTCAAAAAATCAAATGGAAACCCTATTTTTATTACTTGATCGATTTAACGTCAAAAATTAAGGTAAGTTTGTTTAAAACTTTATTTGCCTAGTTTCATACTTATTATCAAAAAGTCCCATTTTAAAATTTGTGATAAAATGAGCTACATACTTAAATCTAGTATTCCTTGTTCGTGGTCACCATGGAAACCAAATAATTGAGATAAAGAAAAATATTTGAAAAGTTACTGCAAAAATTATAAAATTGATAATTTTCTGATTCAAAAGTCATTTTGCCAAATAGAAATTTTCTAAGTTATTTTTTCAAATTCGATATACAACATAAGTGTAAAATTTAATACTTATGAGTAAATCGAAAAACTACTTTTTACTGCGGAGGTAATACATGCTTATCAGCGCATCATTACACGATAAAGATGCTTATTTATTTTGTTTTCTTTGTAGTCACTAATTTAATAAAATTGTTGACAATTTGTGTTTTTCTTGGTGAAATGGCTCAACTTGAATATTCTAATACAGATTATTTGAATTTAATTTTAATTCACGGAGAATACCATAGAGTTGTAAAACGAACAGTGAGAACATTTATCGAACGCTATCCTGAGCGCCCCGCCCATCAGCAGATACAATAAGACGTGTGGTTCAAAATTTGGAACAGTTTGGCACATTTAAACACTCTGCGCCTCGCAAAAAACTGCTTTTGATAACGAACAGAATGAAGTTATAACTTTAGGATATTTCGTGCCTATCCTGGTAATTCCATAAACGACGCGAAACAGATATTGGCTTAACACCAACAACTATCAGAAGAATTCTTAAGAAACGTTTAGACCATACTGTTTACAATTAGTTCAACATTTGAAAGAAGCGGATTTCTTGAAACGTATCGAATTTTGTGAAACAATTTAGCCCAAAATACAAGAAATTCCTAATTTTTGACTAATATCGTATGGACGGACGAATCTAAATTTACAAAAATGGCATATTTAATCGCCGAAACTCGCATAGTTGATTGTTGCGATTTATGATTGCAAATTTAATTTCTAGCAGAAAATTATCTTGAGATATTAAACACTCGAATTCAACTCCGATTAAATCTAGAAAGGGAAAATTTATGGTACCAACAAGACGGTGCGCCCCCTCACAACACCAACGCTGTTTCCATGAAACTTTATGAAATTTTTTAAGATCGTTGGTTGGCCAATAATGGTCCCTTTCCATAGCTACCTAGGTCACCTGGTCTTACGCCAATGGATTTTTATCTTTGGGGTCGAATTAAAAATATTGTTTATGCTACACCACTAACGACTAAAGAAGATTGCATTGCAAGAGTGCAAAATGCCTTCAATTCTCTTTCTCCACAAGAAATTCAAAGGGCTACAAATAAAGCCGTTATAAGACGGGTTCAACAATGCTTCTAACGGGCAACATTTTGAACATTTATTGTAAATTAATTTGCATTTGATCACGAGCAAGAAATACTAAATAAGCGACTTTATCGTGTAAGAATGCACTGATAAGTATGTAGTTACTACCTCCGCAGTAAAAAGTAGTTTTTTCGATTTACTCATAAAGTATTAAATTTTTCCACTTATGTTGTATATCGAATTTGAAAAAATGACTTAGAAAATTTCTATTTGGCAAAATGACTTTTGAATCACAAAATTATCAATTTTATAATTTTTACAGTAACTTATTCAAATATTTTCTTTATTTCAATTCTCAATTATTTGGTTTCCATGGTGACCACGAACAAGAATATTAGATTTAAGTATGTAGCTCATCACAAATTTTAAAATTGGGACTTTTTGATAATAAGTATGAAACTGTTACGTTTAGGCAAATAAAGTTTTAAATTAACTTACCTTAATTTTTGACGTTAAATCGATCTGAGTAATAAAAATAGGGGTTTCCATTTGATTTTTTGATTAACTTGCATTTTTGATAGTCAAGTTTAGACATTCATAATTTTATTTTTATGAAAAATACAAATGTCATTTTTGTAGACTGTTGCAATAAACCTTTGCCTACAACACCTCAAAGTCTTTATTCAAATTGTTTGACAGGAACAGAACAATTAACGAGTTATTACTAAGACCGCATCTGTCAATTTTTTAGAAAAATGTTTTTTTAACGACTGAAATTTCGTATCTAGTTTATTTAACAAACTTACCTTAAAATTCGACATAGAATCCAAAATGTATTAATATGGGGTGTTCCATTTAAAATAAGCGACTAGTACCGACTTCCGATATAACCGGAAGTGGTACGAACGTGAAAATATTTTAGATGAGTTAGCCCTAACATCATTACCCTGTCACCAAATTTTCAAAATTATAGTAAGTTTGGTTTAGCAGATACTCATAGGATCAGCTCCCAAAGGCGGACCCTGTATATTCAACATGAACAACATGAGGATCTTGAAAACGGCACTCCTTCACATTATTGTCACTTTTTGAATTCTATTAGATGGCGTTTTCAAATTCTTTATTCGATGTTTCGTCTCCGAGAGACAATCATCAACTTTATTTTTTATATCGCCGCAACCAACGAAACACCGTGTATTCGATAGTATTTTTATTACAAATTTAATCATGTATTACACATTGTGGTTTAATAAAATAATATCTACTTATTTAACATTTTAGTGAAACTTTTAACTTAGTTTTATTGCGTTGATATCGTTGTTATTTGAATTGTACCCATTTTAAGTTGTTTTATTACCATTACTTCGTGGGTTGTTTTTTGGTATTGTTTAGTTAATTTAAAATCATAATTAATCAATAATGTATCTATGGAAAGACGAAATTTTACAAACGAAGAAAAGTTCGATATGTTGACATGCTACATCTTGTCCCATACAGACTGTGTAGTTACTGAGCTGATGTATTTGGATACATATCCTGAACGAAGTCAACCTGGTAAATCCATATTTAGACATTTGGAATCTAATTTAAAGAATTCGGTTCATTTAGAAAACCTGCTCTATCCGTCAAAAACAATCTGATGACGAAAAGCTAATACCGTTTTACAAGCCGTTGTTGAAAAACCTGAACTATCGACAAGAGAAATTGAACTTCTTACTGATATAGCTAATTCTACAGCACAATTTATTTTAACTAAGAATAAGTTTCATCCATATAGATTTTGAGTTTGTCAAGGTCTTTGCCCAGCTGATTAGGAGCGGCGAGCAGGTTTTTGCGAATGGTATACTAGAAAATGTGAAGAAGATCTAAATTTTACTTTTAAAATAATTCGCTCTGATGAAAGCATGATAACCAACAATGGGATTTTTAACCATCGTAACAAACATTATTGGGCAAAACAAAATCCTTATTTAAAAACGAATCAAGACATCATAGATTTGGATTTGATATGTGGATGGGCGTTTTGGGACGAAGAATAGTAGGACCTTTTATTTACCACAACAATTTAAATGCCGAACGATATCTGAACTTACTAAGGACTGATTTGGAAAATGCCTTGAATTACCTATAGCACTTGTTAACAACGGTTGGTTTCAAAAGACGCTGCCCAGCACATAACTCAAGAAATGTATAGGACTGTCTGTCATTGCGGTTTACAAAAATTGGATTGGAACTTACAGTGCAGTAGCTTGGCCAGCCCGATCACCCGATTTAAGTCCATTGGATTTTCTTTCGATGGGGTTACCTGAAACACCAAGTGTATGATGGGATCTTTGATAATGAATATTTGTTATTATCGGTTATGGCAACATTTAATACAATTTCGCCAGAAATGCTAGATCGTGTTTTAAATTCTTCAGTAAAGAGAACTTACCTATGTCTAGAAAATAACGGCAACCTGTTTGAACAGTTATTGTAATTATTTAACTTTAGCTAAATAGGTTTAAAAATTGAAGTTGTTAAATTTGTACATAAAAGGCATTATTAAATACTAAAATTAATCCGAACTTTCTTAAAATTAGCTTCAAAACCATAATGTAATACATGGTTAAATTCGTAATAAAAATACTATCGAATACAGAGTGTTTCATTGGTTGCGGCGATATAAACAAATAAAATTGATGATGGTTTCTCGGAGACGAAATGTCGAATAAAACATTTGAAAACGTCATCTAATGGAATTCAAAAAGGACAATGACGAAGTACCTTTGTTCTTGAAAATCTTAAAAAAACGAAAAATCGTATTTTGTTTTACATTTCGGAAACGATAAACAATAATGAACTTTTGCCTAAATTATACAACAACAATGTATACATTTGTACGTATAAAATGCAATGTTGTCAAGTTATTTAACAAAATGTATCTTTTCCTGAATCTAAGGTTAGCAATAAAAATTAATAAGTTGAGATAAATTATTTCAGGGATATAATTAAGCTAGGTATTGGCTGAAGATTTGAGAAACGTAAGTTTGATATCAGTGTATTCAGACGCCTCAAATCACAAAGAAATTAAACTTATTCCTTTACTTGTCAGATATTTTTCATACAAGAATGGAATACAGGTAAAAATTATTGAAGTAAAGGATTTGCCAGGAGAAACGTCTGACATAGTTACCGAATATATTGTAGACGTAGAATATAAAAAAACTTTTGGGTTACAGTGCTACGCGGTGGTTAGCGTTACGACCAGCTATTGAGCGCGCGTTGGAAATATTTCCTGCATTAAAATCGTATTTTGCCTCTAATGAAAAAACTCCGACAATTATTAAAAATTATTTTGAGAATCCTGAAACCGAATCTTGGCTTTTCTTTCTCCATAATGTGTCGTCAATGTTTCATAACACGGTTTTAAAGATAGAAGGACAGGATATTTCTATGTTGGAAACAAATATCAATTATAAGGACCTTAAAACCAAAATTGCTGACAGGATAGCAAGTGTGTTTGTGCCCCTGCAAGTTCGCCAAAATTTAAAAAGGCTAGAAGAAGACGGCTTAGTTAAATCGAATATTTTCAAAGAAAGAGTGATGGAATTTTACAGCACATGTTTTCAGTATCTGGAAGAATGGGAAGGCCAAAATCGAGAAGTTTAATTGGATTACATTAAACATGAAACCTACGCATCAAATGGTTCAAGTATACAGTGACTATTTAATTCAACATTATCCGGAAATAAATTTAATTGAAGATGAGCTCTTTGATGAAATCTGTTTCATTCAGCGCTACACTACAGATGAGAAACTTGGGCATTGGAAACAAAATTGTGTTTCGGTATCAGATAGGTGGATTGAAATTTTTAAAGCCTTTAAAGAAAATGATGTGTCTAATAGTATTGGCAAATTGGTAGAGTATTGCCTCTGTATGCCAGGAACTAATGCACCGACCGAACGGGTTTTTTCTTTATTAAACAACATCTGGACTAGCGAGAAAACCAAATTGAAAGTGGAAACAGAAATCCTTGTTGATTGTCAAAAATAATTTAAATGCAACCTGTATGGAATTCTATGAAAATATACAGGAAAACAAAAATTTGTTAAAAGCAATTCATTCGTCAGAAAAATATAAAAACAAACTAAATTAAATAACTCCTTATGTTTTATTATGTTATTATATTAGGTATGGCTTATCATGTTATGTTATGTTTATTTTGTTTTATTTTTATATTGTAAAATCATATTTTAGTTTTCACATTTCTTGTGTTTAAATAAACGCAACATTTTTTGATGTCTAAAAGTTTTTTATTTACTTAGGTATACAGTTGGGTGAATTTATAAAATTTTGGCGCGGCTGGTCAAAATTCATGTTGTCCTGGTTTCAGGTTAAAAAAAAATGGTCACCTTAGCGTAACTTTGCTTAGATTTTCACAGCGTGGGGATGCAGGTGCCTTCCATACTATACATCCTTTGAATAGCTGGCACTAGATGTCTATGGTAACGGCCTTAGAACTATTTGCAAATTAGTGCACGTGAACTCATCCAGGTTATGTTCACGATTAAATTATCTCTTAAACGGTTTAGTGTGTTTTGTAAACATTCGGTAAGTTTTACAAAATAAATTAATTTTCCTATTGCCACTGTACCCTTACGCATTAATGTTTCTGTTCCCGAACGGAAACAATGTGCACATAGCCTACAAAATGTATATAATAAAATTGTGACATTGAACAATATTTTTGATCTCAGCATAATGAATGGTGTAGCAGCTATAGCGCCCAGGACCTTCTATGGGAAACACAAAGTTGATTATTGCGCTGTCAAAGTGATTTCTTCAGACAGTGAAGATTCGGAGTTGTCGGATAATGAAATTGTAGATCCTATACCTAATAAAAACGTATTTTTTGTTACGCCTGATAATCAAGACAGTTCTTCAGATGATTCTGATAGATACATATCTTCAGCCCAGTTGGCTAAAAAATTTTAGTACCTATAAAATAGCAAATTTTTCGTACGACTCGCAATGATGCTGAGGTTGAATTTGAAACTTTACCTGATAGCACATTACACCTATATAACCCATATAAATTATTCTGTCATTTTATATCTAGTGAGTTGGTGCTTGAAGTTGTTCGTCAGGCGTGTATTTATAGTACACAATGTCAACCAAACAGACCCTTTGCAACATACCCTGAAGAGATCGAACGGTTTATGGGTATATTATTATGGATGTCTATAATTCGACAACCAAAAACACGTTGCTATTGGTCTCCACAGACCCGAATACCGCACATTGCTGATGTAATGCCTATAAACCGCTTTGAGATGATGAAAATGTTCATACATTTCAGTGACAAATCAGAAAATTCTAAAAGCATCGCTAAATTCTATTGTTCCTTACCCAGGTATAAAACGCGTGTGATCAAATAACAATAGATGAATTTGTGTCGTGCGAAAATTATTCTTTTCAAAGGACGCAGTCGCTTGAAAACCTACAACCCTAAGAAACCCCACAAGTGGGGCTATAAGATGTGAAATTTGGCAGGCGTAACGGGGATTACGTATAACTTCGAATTATATGTTGGTAAACAAAGTTACTTAAATATTCCAGATATACCGGATTTAGGCGCAGCAAGTAATGTGGTAGTATGAATATCTCATATAGTTTCGTCTAACAAACATCATAAAATTTATTATGATAATTAATTTTCAAGTCTTCAATTAGTATCCTATTTGGCAGATCGAAAAATACATTCTGTAGGTTTAAATCGCCTAACCAATTATAAACCTACAGCAGAGAAAGAAATGAAAAAACAAAGACGTAACGGAAAGTACAGGAGCAATTGAAAACACAGAAATACACGCTATACAATGCTTCGACAATAAAGTTGTATCACTGATTTCAGATTATCGTGGCATTGAACCATGCTCGAAAGTAACACACTGTTTTCGTTTCGAAAAGATTAAAAAGACATCGATTGCCCAGATATATTGCGGCAGTATAACATGCACATGGGTGGGGTTGATCTCTTAGATTCCCTAATAGGACTATATCCAATTAGAGTGAAAAGTAAAAAAAATGGTATCATCGTATTTTTACTACATGCTGGATTTGGTTGTTTTAACCGCTTGGTTACTTGACAGAAAAATCAAGAAGCAACCTGGAAAACAACACTACGCCGCTAGTTACGTTCAAAACTATTTTGGCACAGCAACTCTGCTGTCTGGGAACTATTGAACAAGGGAATAAAGTAGGTCGCCCCAAAAGTAGGAGTACAACTCCAGAAATCGTACCAATTGCAGCATTGACCGATATAGACAACAGAGATGATGAGGTGCAAGAAGGAAAAATGTCCCGGAAAGGGTAAGGTCAAATGCGAAAAATGTAAAGTTCATCTGTTTTCATGAAAAAACCAACTGCTTTCACTGTTCCATGTGATTTATAAAATTAAAAACGTAAAATCTTTGTACCTGTTATATAATAAATATACTTTTAAGGAACGGCGTAAAAGTTTTTTGTACTCATAATGTTCCCCATTGGGCACATAAGCTTTTTTTTTTCAAAGATACTATGCTTTTCATGACAATTTCTAACTATAGCTATGTAGTGTTACTAAAGGGGTTACAAAAAGCAGAAAAATTTTTTAGACAATTTTGAGAATTTAAAAAAAACTCATGCAATAGAGGGTTAAGTTGATTGGCGTATATCCACAGTTTTGTTTTGGTAGCGCGACGTTTCGGAAGCGTACTCTACTATCAGACTTGGTCACAAAAAGAACTGTTTCGCATTTGAGTCGAATTAAATTGTCTGAATGGTCTCAAACACTTGACCAGTCTTGGATTCGAACTTGAAAGTTTGTACGTACAAGTCTGGTATCTTTCCCACTGAACCGATACATATCTTTATTACTTCTAACTTCTCCTTCTTCTGATAAATGGCAAATGGGATTTGCCGAAATGTTGCAATTGCAAAATCTAGTTCTTATCAGAATCTCTATATAAATACATATATAATCAACATGAACAACATGGGGATCTTGAAAACGGCACTCCTTCACAGCATTCTCACTTTTTGAATTCTATTAGATGGCGTTTTCAAATTTTTTATTCGATGTTTCGTCTCCGAGAAACAATCATCAACTTTGTTTTTTTATATCGCCGCAACCAACGAAACACCCTGTATTCGATAGTATTTTTTATTAGGAATTTAATCATGTATTACACATTGTGGTTTTAAAGCTGAAAAATTGGGATTTTCAATTTTACATTTTTCATATGATATCAGTTAGTATTAGAAGACTTAGATAAAATAATGCTTTTTTAACATTTTATTGAAAACTGTTTAACTTAGTTTTATTGCGTTCATATCGTTGTTATTTGAGTTGTACGTATTTTAAGTTGTTTTTATTACCATTACTTCGTGGGTTGTTTTTGTGGTTTTGTTTAGTTAATTTAAAATATCTTGAAAGAAGGCAACCTGGTAAATCGATATTTAGACATTTGGAATCTAATTTAAAAGAATTTGGTTTATTTACAAAACCTGTTCTATCCCATCAAAAACAATCTGATGACGAAAAAGCTAATACCGTTTTACAAGCCGTTGTTGAAAAGCCTGAACTATTGACAAGAGAAATTGAACTTCGTACTGGTATAGCTAATTCTACAACACAATTCATTTTAAATAAGAATAAGTTTCATCCATATAGATTTTGAGTTTGTCAAGGTCTTTGACCAATTGATTAGGAGCGGTGAGCAGGTTTTTGCGAATGGTATACTAGAAAATGTGACGAAGATCTAAATTTTCCTTTTAAAATATGATGCTCTGATGAAAGCATGATAAACAACAATGGGATTTTCAACCGCCGTCGTAACAAACATTATTGGGCAAAGCAAAATCCTTATTTAAAAAACGAATCAAGACTTCATAGATTTGGATTTGATATGTGGATGGGTGTTTTGGGACGAAGAATAGTAGGACCTTTTATTTACCACAACAATTTAAATGCCGAACGATATCTGAACTTGGTAAGGACTGGTTTGGAAAATGCCTTGGATGAATTATCTATAGCACTTGTTAACAACTGTTTATTTCAACAAGACGCTGCCCCAGCACATAACTCAAGAAATGTGCAGGACTGTCTGTCATTGCGGTTTACAGAAAAATGAATGGGAACTTACAGTGCAGTAGCTTAGCCAGTCCGATCACCCGATTTAAGTCCGTTGGAATTTCTTTCTATGGGGTTACCTGAAAAACCAAGTGTATGATGGAAGTTTTGAAAATGAACAGTTGTTATTATCGGTTATAGCAGCAGTTAATACAATTTCGCCAGCAACGCTAGACCGTGTCTTAAATTTTTCAGTAAAGAGAGATTACCTATATCCATAAAATAACGTTAACCTATTTGAACAGTTATTGTAATTATTTAACTTTAAGTAAATAGGTTTAAAAGATTGAAGTTGTCAAATTTGTACATAAGAAGATATTATCAAATACTAAAATTAATCCGAATTTTTCTTAAAAATTAGCTTCAAAACCATAATGTGTAATACATGGTTAAATTCGTAATAAAAAATACTGCCGAATACAGAGTGTTTCGTGGGTTGCGGCGATATAAAAAAATAAAATTGATGATGGTTTCTCGGAGACGAAATGTCTAATAAAAAATTTGAAAACGTCATCTAATAGAATTCAAAAAGGGACAATGACCTTTGGCTCTTGAAAATCTTTAAAAAAACCGAAAAATCGTATTTTGTTTTACATTTCGGAAACGATAAATAATAATGAGCTTTTGCGCCCTAAATTATACAACTTTTCTCTAATTTAACCGCCTATGTATCTCTTGCCGTTTTCAAGATCCCTATGCTGTTCATCCTTATCTTGGTCTCGTTATATATATATAAATTTTTTTTTGGATTTTTACGCGTTTTGGGCCATTTCTGCCCATTTGAGACGATTTTTGGAAAACAAAAAAAACACTACACTAATACAACATTAAATTCTTTAAATTTTTGCTTGTTTAAATTATCAATTACATTGTATTGTGAGGTCATGTGTTGCACACGTCAGATTTTTTTTTCTCGAAAACGAAGTAAGGTACGAACAAATAGTTATATTTGTAGCCGCTTAATCAGCCAAAAATGTAAAATTTTTAAAAATCAGTGGCGCATTTTTCTTGTCAATATTATTTGTGGGCAACTCCCGGGATGCCACTGCAACTAATAGTTATCATCTAGTTAGTGATAACTTTTTAGGTCACATGTTTATGTAAACTTTTCTACTTGAATTTAGTTCAGGAATGCGCCTTTAATTATGGCCCATAATTAAGTACACCTTGATTTATTTTAAGGTTTCCGTGTGTGTTAATATGTTCAATATCTCCTTCCGAGTGTTGATACGCGTTGTGGTTTCTCCTTTTTCTTGTCCAGATCCCACTAGCCATTATTTAGTTTTCTTTGATCTGCTTCTCGTAACTTGTGTTAAACTAACTTCCTCTGATTTTTCCCTCTTTTTATATAGTTGTTTTTCTTTCTGCTTGCCTGCTGCCTGTTGTGTCATTGGTCTATTTGTTTTCACTTCCACTTTTTCTGTTTGTTCATTTTTTATACCTTTTACTGTTTTTGTTCTTGTCACTACGTTATTCTTTAATATACGTTTCCATGTTTTCAGAAATCTTTGTGGGTCGTCCCTTGTGTTTAAGTTTTGTTTTTAATTCTATGGTCTCTCTTATTATTCGTTGCGTTTTTTCTCTATGTTGGCGATTATTTTGGCATTTTCGAAGTTGGGGTTATGTGATGTCTCCTGTGCGCGTTGAGATGTAGCTTGTTTTTTTGTCACAGCATTAAGGTATTCTTCTCTCCTGGTGTTCAGTCTGCGGTTGTTCTGACGATATATGTTTTGTTGCAATCTGTACAAGGTGAGATACACTCCTTGCCCTTCCAGCGCTATCTTAGTTTTAGGATTAGATAGTATAGCGGATATATTCCTTAATGCGTTGAATATTGCTTGTATCTTATATTTCTTTAGTAGTTTGCTATCCTATCCGTGGTTCGTACGATAAAAGTGCCAATTACCTACTTTAGCTAGAGTGCAGGTTTGTATGTAGCCATTTTTAATGTTCCAGTTTCAAAGTCTTGCAGAAACAGATATGCAATTGCTGGTGACAGTGGTGACCCCGTTCGTGCGCCTTCCATTTGTTGGTACCGTTGCTTCTGGTAAATGTAGTAGTGGTTCCTGGGGCTGTGTTATGTCAAATTCATCATGTCCTCTGGATCTCTACATGAAGTGACTTGCATTCTGTACGTAAGGTTCCACTCCCTCGGTGTGTGATTGCAGTTGAGTCGCTAGTTTCGTAGCTGTTTGTTGAAGTGGTGATCCAATACTGCTAACAATCGATCTCAAAAGGATCTCCGTTCTTGTGTATTTTCGGTAAACCATAAGATTTTGGGAATGATGATGATTTTTTCCGTGGAATAATGTGTTGTAATTCTGGATCGATGTTTGGTACCTTGATCTTCATCATTATAGAATCGGAGTTAATTGGTTGATAGCCCGGTTCCGCTAGTAGCTTTGTTATTTTTCCACTGTAGTGGTCAATGTCTATGACTACCGTTGCGTTTCGATTGTCGGCTGGAAGCATTATTATGTTTTTGTTTTCTTTTAAGGGTCTTAGAGCCTGTAGTCTGTAGGTACGTGCTTATTTGGTAGTTGTGCAGTTCTCGGTACTCTCGTTCCATCCTTGCGGATTAGTTCCGCTGCATCCTCTGGTATCGTCAATATCGATGATCCTATTCCACAAATTATGTCTTCGACTGGGATTCTTGATAGTGCCAAGACATAATTGAAGCCTTTTGCTAACATAGTCTTTGTCGCTTAATCCAAGTTATATTTTGATGCGTTGAATAGTGTGTCCCGACTTCATTGTTTTAGTTGATTCTTAAAGATATCTTTGTTATTATCAAAGATAGAAGTTTGCAGTTTTTGCATCCACGTACTACTTTGTTGACCTGGATATCATGGCAAAATCGAAAATTTAGTATCTTCTTTCGTTTTCGACTTATAGCCAAACGTCGATATTTCTACATTATTTTCAGCCTATAATGGTTTGCAGTGAGGAATTACTTAGAAAACCGTTTCCCAAATCGTTGGATTGCAACATTCAGTTCGGTATTATGATAGCTTCCCAGGTGTAGGATTAGTGTTTTCAACTGATACCTACGGATCAGTTACCAAAATTGGATGGTCGTGAAGATGGGGTTTTGTTATGAATTTGCTGATCAGGATGACGAGAGCTGCATAGTCGTGGAGGTATTGTTTTTGGGACAATTTGTAGATTAAGGGGGGCTATTCTCGTCGCACGAACTCCTGAGATTCCATGTCTTACTGCAGCAGCTTTACACCAAGAAGTGTCAAGAAGTTGGCCAAATTGTAACCTACTTATTTTTCTAGCAGGATCTGCTTTTGTAAAGTTATTGCACGCAACACAGTAATTGTTTTTGTAACTTAAAAAATTATCTGTCTAAGGGTTGAAAAGGTAATAGCTTATGTGATAAGCCAGACACAATAGAATAATATTATTCACATCGCCTTTTCTAAAACGTCGACGGAATTGGGATATGATGTGTGGTCATCTAAAATTAGTTGCACAATTCTGGAAGGCTTCCTGAGCACAAAATGCAGTTTTATGCAATGTTTAAAAATATTATCAGTGACGAATTTTCGGACATCGCTATGGCAGATCCAGCTGACATGATCTCAAGGTCGATCGTGGGGGCCATAAGCCTCTACTAATAATCCTGTCGTCTAAATATGCACGAGTATATCATGCTGATAATACCCTCGTGCTATTTCATCATCGTGCAGTTGATTTATTATTGGATTTAAAAATAATCCGTACTAGTTTTATTAAAAAATAATGGACCAACTATGCGTCTTCTCGACATGGCTACACAAATTTGTATGAGATGTAGTAGAGCTTGTACAAATTCACTTGGAGCATCATTAGACCAGACCCTTTAATTTTGTGAAATTATGTAACCTGTTAGATAAAACCACTAAAAATGATATATCTTGCATATCATCATTCCTTAAACTGTTATTAAGCCACTGGAAGTAGTTCATGCGTGTCTCGTAATCAAGAGGAAGTAATTCACGTTTTACAGTTTCTTTGTATGGACGATAAAGTAACTTTTGTTTAAGTGCTTTTCGACACGTTCTATAACTTAAGCCTAAAATGTGTAAAATAATTAGTTGTTGTCCTAGTAAAAATAATATTTAAAAGTTTGCACCTGTTAAAACAGATCTAGGTCCAGATTATTTAACCTTGTCAACACTGCCAGTAGTTCGAAAATGTTCAATAATTCTACGAATATGTTTGCTTAAGTTGTAATCAAATTCATTATTAGGGAAATGATTCACTACTTCCTCTATACACAAAGTAACTTAATAAATCCATTCATCATTTTCATTCTGCTGCCCATTTCGAAAATAAGATTCCTCTCTTGCAGAGAGTAGGCCATTGCTTAATCTAAATAGTTTACATTTAGGTTAAAGGGTTATGCTGTACTTACTTGTTTTAAACATTTTTCTAAACAACGAATCTTAAAAAAGACTAATTTGACAATAATAATAAAGAAAATAAACGAATAATAATGCAAAACACCGAATTTAGCTCTCTCAATTCCCTAACATATTAAACTAAAAATGTCAAATATGTAAGATTAAGCAGCTAATTTCATGGTATGGACTATAGTTTTGATATGTAGTAGAAACTAATATCGTATGTATTTTGTTTGGTTATTTAGCAAATAGTAGAATTCTTTTATGACAGGAATTGACTTCTAATGTCAGCATCGTGTTAGATTTGTAGTTTGTGCTTTGCATCTTTTTGATGTTTATTATAGCACAGTATTGCTAACCGAATAACGACATTTGCCATTGAAGCAGCACAAAAAAAAGTTTATAATGAATTAACTAACCACGTCGCTCTGGTTTCTAAGAATGTAAAAATTAAATCAAGATTATGGAATGAATTGGTTGGAGTTTTTTCTGAGTAATTTTGTGTTATGAGGTCAACATTTGCTTCTGTAGAAGGTAGATATTCTCCTTTGATTAAGTTTTAATAGAGAATGATGAAATTGAAAAGAAACAAACACTATCTAAATTTTAATTGTTGCCAACTTATTAGTAATTAATGCATTACGAGCGAAAAGTACTACTTTTTGCCTGTAATGCATACAACATTTTTTCTACAAACATGTTACTGCTCTCCACGATAGTTTTACACCTAACTACTAAAAAAAACTCAATTGAATATTGAAATCAAACTGATCTTTTTTTGTGTTGTGGTCGTTGCTATTGACAGTAAGCATTAAAATCCTTTAATCATCGTTGCCCTTGGCAACTCGCGTTAAAGTAAACTCCTCGACAAGGGTTAGCTTTTCGTTATCATTTGAAAGAACAAAATGTGCCAGTATTTGAAGTTTGTAGAAAAAATACTTTATAATGATTAATTTAATTTATTTTAGAGAAATATGTACTTGATGATCCCATGGGTGTTACTGGGTATTATGTTAGCAATTGGCCTCTTAGTTTCCGTTATTTACACATCAGTTGACTTCTTTTTAAAGCACGATTCTTTGAGTGGAGCTCTATTTCTAGTTTTCGGACTTATTGCCTTTGGTAAGTATTTATAACTATAATATGTAATATAAAAATTAACTTTTGCAGTTGTCTACGTTTACATGTGGATGGTCGTCTACAGTTACTTCGCTATAATTAAAGAAGAAACTGACCGAGGCGCATACACCAAAGATCCATTCAGAAGAGCTTATAATTAGTTTTAATTTTTAAATATAAATATAGAAAATAAAGGAATATATTTTTGTATTCTCATTTACGCCCGCTGCTATCTCAATGTGCTATCGCCTATTATTAATTTGAGAGAAGACTAATTATTGTTAATTTTTGTATATTTTGTGTTAAATAAATTATTTTATCATTACAGATTTCTTTTCGAACAAGTAGGTACTACAGATTACTGTAATAATGATAAATAAAATTTATTCCGCTATTAAATAATTTTATCAATTTCTTTCCTGATAAGGTTTGATTATGTCCATAACTTTTGTTAAATATCAAGGCAAACCGCAGATATGAGTAAAGTTTCGTTTACGCTGTCTAAATAGAAAGAGAAAAACGAGCGCGGTGTAGATCAATAATGTAGTAGAACATGGGGGCGAGTATATGCAGTTGTGTTTTGAGGTCGGAAACTATTAAATATGTGCATTAGATAACTAAAAATATGTGTTGTGACATGTTTAAATAGTGTATATTAATAGGCGAAAAAAATGCCACTTGCTGATTTTATACGTAAAGCATCTACTTACATTTTAGGAACAGAAAATGATCATTTCAATGAAAAAATGGCACAGTACGAAAATAATGAAATTTTATTTTGTAAAAATAATGTATGTGTTCATCCACCGGCAATGATAAGGCATGAAACTGATATCCTTCATCATCCTGGTTATTTAACAATCACGACGAAAACGTTTATAGATCAGTATAATAATGTGAAAAGACCGACGCTCTTTTTAACCTGGATTCCTAATACGACATTAAGAAAATGTCCCGGTGCTTTACAAAATGGAAATTTACGGAACGGTTACAATGTTCATAAAAGAAATAGTGCGGAAAGTTTAACATCGAACGATTCATCAATTGTAGAAAAACAGCCAGAGTTGAAAAGTACAAATCCCTTTTTAAACTATGACGAAAAACATATGGAAGAGTCTAGTGGTGATGATAGTGATAAGCAAGAAATCAAAGAAGTTATAAATATAAATGTGGAAATTTCAAATCCTGATATTGAAATTACAACAACCCCTGATAGTGTTAAAGATTTAACTGAAAGTGTGGAAAAATTTAGCTTTTCGCGTTCTGAATCGGTTACTTCTAATGACAGTCAGTGTAATTGGATGTCAACACCTGAATTTTTGGCACAAAAGCATAATTTAGCATTTCCTGATAGCAATAATTGTTCACCAATCTTACCAACTAAACAACCGCACAAATGCAGAACTTTTAGCGTTGATTTAAGTCAAATGAGGTCATTGAGGTTATTTTTTAGCGATACAAACTGTACGTGTGGACAATTAGTGGTTGCATCTAGAGAGTCGCAATACAAAATTTTGCATTTTCATCACGGTGGACTTGATCACCTAGCGCAAGTTTTGCATCAGTGGCATTCCCTCTTGCACAGCATTAAATTTGCAAAAGGTATTGCTTTTACATTGAAGCCTAGCTTAATCTGTTTTAGATTTTATTTTAGGTTACGAGGAAAATTTACCTTATCGACATTTTATGGTGTGCAGACCAGAAGTTTCAGATCTAGAACTTCATCCTGAAGAGGGCCAAGTAACTAAACTAACTGAAGATGTGTACAGAAACTTGTTTAACGAAAAAGGACAGCTAGAAGATGACTTAGTTTTACGGAAAGCAATATTTTTTGCCGGTATGGAAAGATTGCTTAGAAAAGAAGTTTGGCCTTTTCTGTTACATTGCTATCCATATCAAAGTACGTACGATGAAAGAGCTCAAATTGCCGAAATTCGCAGACAGGTTAGTTAATTTAAAAACCCGTCGTTTTATAATTAATGCACTGTATAGGAATATGATGAAATAACAAGGAGACGTTTGGAGCTTTCAGGAAGCCAGCTAAATCACTTCAAGCGAAAAATACAAAGCGTAGTTGAAAAAGACGTAATCCGCACGGATAGAGGAAATCCATTCTTTTCAGGGGATGATAACCCTAATATAGATATTATGAAGAGCATCTTACTTAATTACGCCGTTTATAATCCGGGACTTGGGTAAGCTCAAATGTTATTCAAGTGTTAACAACTGCAATCGAGCGTTTTAGGTACACTCAAGGCATGAGCGATCTTTTAGCTCCTGTTCTATGTGAGTTACGTGATGAAGTAGCTGCCTTTTGGTGCTTTGTTGGTCTTATGCAAAGAGCCGTTTTTGTTGCAACACCGACTGATCGGGATATGGATATATCGTTAAAATACCTAAGAGAGCTTGTCAGAATAATGGTGCCCCATTTTTATGACCATCTTGAAAAGCATCGAGACGCGACTGAATTGCTTTTTTGTCATAGATGGATTCTTTTGTACGTGACTTTTTAAGTTATAACCCATTTTAACTAGAGCTTTTATTTTTAGATGTTTCAAAAGGGAATTCACGGAAGCTGTTGCTCTTCGTATGTGGGAGGCATGTTGGGCAAATTACCTTACAGATTACTTCCATTTATTTTTATGTTTGGCTATTATATGTGTCTATGCCGATGATGTTATAGCTCAAGATTTAAGAGCGGACGAAATGCTTTTACACTTTAGCTCATTGGGTAAGACGTTTAAGGATCATGTGTAATTTGTTGTTGTACAATTGTAGCCTTGCGTTTTTTTAATGAATTCGCAATTAATTTTATAAAGCGGCATGCTTCTGCCCAAAAATTAAGCGTTAGCTTAAACCTTAAACAATTGTGTTTATTAAACTTCAGAGGCACACGTAATTGCTTGTTCAGTAAGATAAATAAGTACGTTGCTAAGGTTATGGTTTATGAAATGCAAATATTTTGAGTTCTTTTTTCATTATCGCAATGAACAAAGTGAATGAAGATAACTTGAAGGTATTTCTGAATGACACGCGCTGTGAATATTTGAATTGTTTTGACATTTTGTGTTTATTACATGTTTACAAAAGTTTTTTAATGGCTCATTGTACGTCATTAATAGTGTCTTAAAAATATTTATTTATATAAAAATGCAAGACTATTAAACTCCTCTGTACACTTAACATAAAATATTCCCCAACGATAATTTCGGAAATATCCTGTTGGGGTGGTTCTGAATTCAAAAATTTGTTTTTGAAAAATGTCAAAACAATCTGTATGTATGTGTGTGTGTGCGTGCTTGCGTATGCCTGTGCCAGTATCCGTGTATGTGTCCATGCCCGTGCATGTGTCCATGCCCATGCCCATGTCTGTTTCGGTGTCCCTGTCCGTATCCGTATCCCTGTCCATGTCCATGTCCGTGGCCGTGTCCGTGGCGGTGCCCATGTCCGAGCTCGAGTCCGATTTTGTGTGTCCGAATGTCCGCGTGCCAGCCTGTTCGCATGATTCCTTGTCGACATGTCCTCGTGTATGCGCGTCCGCGAGTCGCGTACTCCCTCCCCGTGTGTGCGAGCGTGCTGTGTGCATGCGTGTGTGTGTGCGTGTGTGCATATGTGCGTGTGCGTGTGTGAGTGTGTGCGTGTGTGCGTGTGTGAGTGTGTTTGTATGGATGTGTACGAGTGTGCGTGTGTGCGTATGTGCGCGTGTGCGCGTGTGCGTTTGTGCATGTGTGAGTGTGTCCGTGTGTGGGTGTGTGCTTGTGTGTGTGTGTGTGCATGTGTGTCTGTGTGCGTTTGTGCGTGTGTGCATGTGTGCGTGCGTGCTTGTGTGTGTATGTGTATGTATGTATGTATGTGTGTGTGTGTGTGTGTGTGTGTGTGTGTGTGTGTGTGTGTGTGTGTGTGTGTGTGTGTGTGTGTGTGTGTGTGTGTGTGTGTGTGTGTGTATGTGAGTGTGTGTTGATGTGTGGATGAATGTTAGTATCCATCACAACCCCATAACAACACTGACGTACTTCAAATTTCCTATTTAAGCCTGTTTTCATTTCTCCTGCAGCTGACTAGATTTAGTGATAATTTATTACTGACGAAAATAACTGTAAGTGTTATCGAAACGTTTAGATTGTATAATATACAAATACACCATCCATCAATTAATTATGCTGTGTGCAGTTTTTGGAGAAAGGAAGAATTTAAGTATTCGCTGGATTTTTTCAATATCTGAAAAACGATTAATTTTATAAGAATATGTGTAGACATGATTTTTAAAGAAAATTTTGTTTTACATAGCTCTTTTTTAGAAATTTGCTTCATATAGGGCAAACTAAGTTTAAAAATTAATTAAATAGGGTTGAGTAGGCTTAAATTATGTTTTATATAAGTGGGCGGCGTTAGAAATTTTTGTAAGTCAGCATGTATACTGGCTTCCATAAGAATTACCACACCTAGAATTTATTGAACGATTTATTGAAATTTTTGTCAACGATGTCTTTCATTAGAACAAACAAACGATTAAAATTTGAAAACAAAAGAAAAAACTAAAAATAAATTCAATAATGAGTTGCTCCGCCACGATTTGTAATGCACTCATTTAGACGGCGTGGCATGCTATCAATCAAGTGATTGTGCCTGTGGTATATCAACATAAGCTTCTTGAATCCGTAACCGGAGATCGTGTAAGTTATTTGGAGGGTGTGGTAAATTACCTAGTCGCCTACCGACCTCATCCCATACATGTACAATGGGCGACAAATCAGGCGACCGAGCAGGCTACGGGAGGACGGCAAACGTGTTGTAGCCCTTGTCGTATGAGGGCGCGCATTATCCTCTTGGGAAATGGAATTTTCCAGCCCCTGAAGTATGGAAGCGCAAGGGTTCTAGCACATTGGCAATATAACCAGCGGCGTTTAAGTTGTCATCAATGAAGACCAAGGGTGATCTGCTACCTTAACATATTGCACCCCATGTCATCACTCCGTGTGTGAGGGCTGTGTTGAGTTCCACAAAAAATGTTGGATTTTACGTTCTCCACGTATCCGTCTGACCCACTTACGACCATCGGGGGCCCACATGCAAAATTGGGACTCGTCACTAAACAAAATTCGATGCCATTCTTGCGCCCAATTCGCTCTTTCGTTGCTCCAGGCGATAAACAGATGACATTGACATTCTGGGTCCTACACCTCTCATCCAATCATTTGCAATTGATCGAGTTGAAAATCTGTCCCTTGTGGCCAAAATTCTTAAGCGACGTTCTTCGCGATCTGTAGTCCTGCGGGGACGTCCAGATGCAGGGCAACGTTGTTGCACCCCTTCCTCGGACCATTTGGACCAACATCTCAATACCGTTGTAACATTTCGGTTTACACAGCGAGCAATTGCTCTTAGCGAAAATCCGGCCTCTCATTGTGATAGGATCACGATTTTCTAGCGATTTACCGTCAATTTTTTGCTGTTGAGTTGAGCTTTATGGATGAATTTGTTTTACGTGTGTCGCGACCTTTCAGAATGGTGTGTTTCGAGCTTAAGTTTTTTTTGTTTGTGAATTACTATTCCGTAATTTAAGGAATGAGGTTTGAAATCATTGATAATTGGTTTCTAAATTTATTGAGTTTTTCGTGATATTGCATTTAAATTTTGAGAGATTGTTTTCCTTATTGTTCCCCGGTTATTGAATGTTGAGTAACGTTTTATTTGTTGTATATAAGTTTAAATAATGTTTATTTCGTTTGATTTCCTTAAAATTGAATAGAAAGTTTTGCAAAATTAAGTAATTTAAAGAAGGAACGTAGATTTAAATGTATTTTACATCATTCTGGCGACATAGAGTCGGTTAATTGCAGTGGTTCAGCTTAATATTAGGTATGTTGGTTTTGAGTCATAAAGATAGAATGTGGGACTAACTGTTTGAACTCAAATGAAAATACCGAGATACTTTTCACGTTGATTCTGCTGACGTTTAGAATTGTGAAAATTATCGAGCCCTTACGTTTGAGAACGAAATTTGTGGGTACGGGGTATCATGTCTTCTCCTTCCGTTTCTTAATTGGTGGAACTAGATTAAATGAGATTTTTTGTGAGTGGTGGGATTCGAAAATCCAAGATGGAATTTGGTAATAATTTGGGTTTTTTTTCTGCTACTGACAGCGCTCTCGAGGAGTGTTACGGTGACGTCTGTTGTTACGGCTTAAGGGGTTGGTTAGAACGTTGATAGATTGAACCTTTTGGTGTTTAACGAACGAACTTTCGTGTTGTGAGGGTAGTTACCTACTTTTTGAAGAAAACCTGTGAAGGGATTTTAAGTGAAATTGCTCCATCACCAAAGGACAAAACCTAGTGCCGATTCCGATTTTACGCAATCAAGTTACCTGGGGATCACCGTCGTGTTATTTTAGTGCTTCTGTGACCTCGCTGGTTTATGTCGCTTTTGCGGACTTATTAAATTAACGTTCTTGAAGTGCCACTTAATTGCCGTGCAGGGCGTGCTGAAGTACAAAGAAACTTTCGCAGAATATTAAAATTATATTTATATAAATAAAGTTAATAACCTTTTGGATTGGTAGTGTAAAGAGAACTATTTAAAGGATAAAAGTTAACGAGCAAGTTGAGCGCACTATTTATTATCTTAAAAGAAGTTTTTTAATTAATGCAGTAACACCTTACCGAGATTCAATCAAGGAACCGTTAAAAAAAAATAGTCAACATTATCACTCATGATCTTGTGTCAAATCAGGGAGATTCCGTATCCGTCATAGCAGTAATTGGTCACCTGGTTCATTTTCGATTGTTGTAACACAGAAGAGGTGCTAACTTAGACATTAAGGTAGTATAACATTGTGTTTTTTTGAGTATTTTCAAGATCTCCGGTGTGTGTACCTCTTTGTTAACGAAGCTTTGAAAGCGGAGTCGGTCACCTCTTAAATTAAGTTGTTGCTTTGGTTTAATTATTGTAAGTAATCATAATTCTGACGCTCCGCCTTCACACTCTTCATCTTTGTATTAAAGGGCAATTGACTCTGAAGTAGTGTGGTTTAGTATTCCACGAAATATTTAGGTTAAGCAATTTAGAACGGCGTTACGCAGAATTCTGGCCAGACCTCCCGTCGTCAATTAAGCATTGGTAATTTTTTTTATATACGCATTATCGTATGTTTACATTTATATTATTTTTTTTTATCTTATTATAGCTTTGTTTAGGTCTCATAAATTTGTTTTAATTCTGTGAAACCTCCGTTTGTGTTACATAAAAGTATTTTTTTTTCAAATTGCAAACTTACCGGTAATTTAGGAGCTTAAGTTTTAACGTAACGAAGTTTCAGTTTCTTTATTGAGTGATAGCGTTAATGATATTCAGTGTTTTATTTGACTATTAATTCATTTACAGTACATTCATTAAGGGTGATTTTTTTGTTTTGTTAAGATTGGTATATAATGCCTAATTATTTACACTGAGGCGTAGTAACGTAACGTAACTTTATTGAGTGATTAACACGCTTTTATTTGTCAGGCGTGTAGTGCTATTTTGAAGCCCTATTTCAGGTGGCTTGCTGAGTTGCTGTCGAGGACACCTGGGATTGATTGCGGATAGGTAGGCGTATGTTTTTTGTATGTTTAGACACGCTATGTATTCGTAATTTTGGCACGACGTCCCTTATCTTGACTACCAAACATTCTGGCGCCCTTAACCGATCTGATTACGTCTTCATCCCCTATTTTGACTTACGTACGATTTACTATTCTGGATGTACAAAATTTATCAACATCTTACCCACTCCCATACGCTGACTGGTCGGTGCAAAAAGGCCAATTTTATCTGTAATCCCGTTCTACCACCCGTTTATACCGTTACATCATGCCAATAATACGGCTACGTTAAAAATCAGTTAATTAGGAAAAATGTTGATGTTGACGTACTTTTGGCATTGTTCCCAAGTTTAGAACGAAATTGTGAACAAACAATTTACAAAATTGACAGTTAGTTACACACTGATTGGTTTATTTCTTCAAATTTATTGTTACTAAGTGCAAAGGAAAAAACAAAAAAAAAAAAACCTGCTAGCTAGATTTTATTCAAATTTTAATCGTTTGTTCTAATGAAAGACATTGTTGACGAAAAGTTCAATAAAATCGTTCAACAAATTCTAGGTGTTGCAATTTTTATGGAAGTCAGTATATATTTCTATTATCGTCTACTTGACATAAAGTTTTAAACGTCCATCCGACATAGATTATTATTTTTGTTGTTAGAATTTTGCCTATTTTTGTTATGAACGTATTAAAAATGGGAATGCATAATTATGCTAAAAAAAATATTATTAAAATTATTCCACTTCTTTTAATTTCAACTTCGTAGGTTGGATGGTCGTGTGTTGTTCCACAGCAAATTTTTTACGAATTATAAGATCTTTCAGATACTTTTTGAATTTTGCTTCTCACCCTATTGCTTTCATTCTCTTCGATTTGTTTAAGCCTTTGTCATACTCTATCTATTGTAATTACATGCATTCTCACTTTTACTAACGTTCCTGTGGTGCTGTGAGATTTTAATAAAGTTGTGGGGCAACTTCTCAACGCTAATTTCACTCGCAACCTGGAAGATATGATCTGGAATAGATGAATACTGAGGTTGCTTATTACAATCTGGACCTTGGTTTGTTGAATTTTGTATTGTAGTTAGAGTGCCAGAGATAGTAGTAGTTTGACTGAATGTGACTATAATTTTAGAGTAGCGATCCTTCCAACGTTAAAGAGCTTGAAGGCCTGACATTTATTTGGGTATTACTTTATCGTTGATACGATTTTTGAAGAACTTTTTGTTATGGAATTGGTATACCTGACTGTATCGTCAGACATAAATTGGCGTATTTTTTAACGAGTGTTTCGCTACAGAAAAATTTTTGCCTGTTATCAAGATAATACGAGATAACAATCTACCTAAAGACGGAAAAAAGGAAAACTAAAATCTACGGTAACCTAGGGTTCTCTCAATGGATTGTAGAATACCGTAGCTTGGATTCTAGGTTACCGTAGATTTTAATTCAATAATAATAATTATAATTATAATATATTTCATCTAGAGATCTTTGCAGATATAAGATTAGTCTGTTACAACAATTTAGTACATATGGCTAAATAAAGTGAAAATTGTAAAAATTTACTTGTAGAATAAAAACACTCCTCTGTTAATAACTTCTTTACTTTACGTTTAAATAAATTAACTGAGTTAATGTGTTAGTGTACAGTACCAGCATAATAAGGATTTGTTTAATACAATTTTACATTATGTGAAGTGTACTCAAGAAGGTGTTCAACGCGTGTGTTGTGTGAGTGCATGCAGTTGAGTGTTTGAAACTGTTTTACGTTAGTATGTACAAATACTACTACTTCAAAAATGTAAAGAGATGGTAAGGTTAATAGCCCATATTCTTTAAGGAATGGTTTACATGAATCAGACTGATGTAACGCAAATAAAGACCTGATTGCTCTTTTTTGCATAGCAAATAAACGATTCACATGGGTGCAATTTCCCCAAAAAAGTTTGCATGATAAACACACAATGATGCGTTTAAATCTACAATTTGTCTTAGACGTTTTAAAACAAATCAGTAACTGGATAATTTATTACTTAAAATTTCAATATGTTTACGAAACGCAAGTGAAAAATCAAGATTAATACCTAAAAGTTTGAAACACGCAACTTTTTCGCCAGTTTCCTTATCTAATTGTATTAAGGGACTGAAAGAATATTGACTAGTTGTTGAAAAAAATTGCATAATGTTAGTTTTTCCTTGATTGTGGGCAAGATTGTTAACATTTAAATAATTCGGGACATTTTGTATCTTTTGCCTTACCATGTCAAAAGTTTTAACTGCTGCAACAATAGTTATACCATCGGCCAAACGTATGAATTCATTGCTCATTACATCAGCAATATCATTAAGATAGATTATAAAAAGTAGTGGTCCCAGCACACTGCCTTGAGGGATACCAACTTCCGTACTTCGTAGGTCCGAATTTGTATTTTGATACGTTACAAACTGCCTGCGTTCACTTAAATACGATTTTAACAATTGATTACATTTCCCTCTAATTCCAAAAGATTCTAATTTAGATAGTAAGATTTTATGTTGTACACAGTCAAAAGCCGTAACTTTTTCACGTTTGTCTAAGTTTTTGTAAACGGAATCCAAAGTACATGCAAGTACTGTTATTGTCGATTTATTACGCCTAAATCCATTCTGCTGATTTATTATGATATTAAAGGAATTAAGAAAAGATATAATTCGATTTGCTATTATTTTTTCAATTATTTTAGAAAAAACTGACAATAATGCTATTGGTCTGTTATTATTTAATACCGTTTTTGAACTTTGGCGGTTTTTAGCATATCAGGAAAATGTGCACTGGTAAGACAAGCATTTATAATATGACACAGTATTGGTGAGATGTAATACGCACTCTGTTTGATAATTTTTGACGGTATAGAATCTGGTGATAATAATGTTATCTCACGCTCAGTGACAGGTGACAAAAAATTGTTTTATCAACAATCTTTTTAACAACTGGAACTGTGGAATGTTTAAACTGGGAGTTTAGTTTCAAAGGAATGTCTACAAAAAAGTTATTAAAGGCATTAGCAATTTCTTTCGGATCACTTAATTCAATATTATTTACCAACATGGTTGAACTTAATTGTGGTTTACTTTTCCTTTTTTTTCCATTTGCGGTTGTGTTATCCTGATGACAGCCACGCTAGACATTCATTACGATATTTGTATTTATTAATGCATTTTTTTTACTTAAAGAAAGCTAACCTTAATTATTAAACGAGCAATATAAATTTATACAGATTTCCGGTATTTACCTATATTTTGGAAATCACTTGTAATATGAGAAAACTACCCTTTATTACTAAGGGAGCAATTTTTTTTTATGATTGTGTGTACAGGCTAACTTTGGTCTATCGTGCTAAAGCACTCAGGAACACTTAGGAGGATGAATTGCCAATAGATGCCTATGAACAGCTACCTTAAATTTTCTCATATCATAAGTGAGAGGAAAGCAGGAACTAGGGAGATCATTCTAGAGTTTAGAAGCCGTGTGGATTGCGCCCGTTTGGTACGACAAGTGGAGATTTGTACTGCATACTGATGATGTGAATGAGCGAACCGAGTGTTTCTCGCAAAGATAGCCTGAGATGGTATTAAAGAATATAATTTAGCAGGACAATATAGCCGTTGTAATAACGATAATACAAAGACAGAATTGAAATCATTCTTCTATGCTCAAGAGACTGTATGTGAGAAGTTAAGGACGGGTCATTTATAAACCTAATCGCTCTCTTTTGAATACAATCAACGATATCGAGAGCGTATTGGGGAGCACTAACCCAAAGGTGAGAATTATATTCCAGATGAGGCCGAATTTGGGCCTTATACAGCAGAAGGAGTTGTCGAGAGGTAAAGTACTGCTTAGATCTGTACAAAAAGCCTATTTTACGAGCAGCTGTTTTGGTAGCTGACAGAAGATGGTCAACCCATGAGAGATTTGAAGATATAGTCTTACCCAACAGAGTAATAGAGTCTGAAAACTTAAGAACTGAGCCATTCATACTTACAACAAGAAATGATCGACCTTTTTTGGCGGACACAAGGCAACACTGAGTTTTGTTAGCATTAAATTTAACTAGATGATTGCTTCCCCATTCGAGAATACATTGAATTTGCCATTTCAGCTTGAATTTCTTGGTTTGACATAGAAGGTGGATTATCACTGTGAGTAGACTGAGATGAACTACAGTGAAGAGTGCTATCGTCAGCAAAACAATGGATGGGGTTAGTTGTTGAAGAAATAAGGTCATTTATGTACAGCAGAAAAAGTGTAGGTGCTATAAAGGATCCCTGTGGTACGCCCGTATTAATGCTAACTTCTTTTGGAAAAAAGCCATCAACTACGACACGTATTCGTTTTTTATCAAGGAAACTAGAAACCCAGTTGATGAGCGTATTATTTAACCCAAACGAGGTGAGTTTGGCTAGTAAACATTCATGCCAAACTTGGTCAAATGCCTTTGAGATATCTAAAGCGACTACAACTGTTTCACCGGACTGCTCTACTGTATTGTTCCAAACTTGGGTCACAAATGAAAGAAGATCACCTGTTGAACGACTTTGCCTAAACCCATATTGATGGTCACTAAGGAGTTTGTTAGTTTCAAGGAACGTGAGCAGTTGCTGATTGTTAGCTTTTTCCATGATTTTGGACAAAATGGAAGTGATGGCAGTTGGTCGGTAGTTTGAGGGATCGGTCTTATCGCCTTTTTTGGGAATAGGTTGAACATTTGCAAACTTCCATGATGAAGGGAATTCCCCAGAAGACACAGAGGTCGTATAGAGCTTAGATAGGACTGGTACTAGTTCGGGGGAACATTTCTTTACGACAATAGCTGGGATACCGTCTGGGCCAGTCACCTTATTGAGATCAAGCCTACTGATGATCGATTCCAAGAGCTTGTACCGAAAATGAATTGGTTTCATAGCGTATGAAGAAGAGTTGACTAGGGGCACATCTTTTCCATAATCATTGAGACACGAGTTTGATGCAAACAAATCCAAAAAAACATTGGCTTTGTCTACAGAATCAGCAACTACGGATCAGTCAATAGATGTCAAAGTTTTTACTAATGGCTTTAGCTAAAGACCAAAATTTACGACTGCCTAATGGATATGTAGCTCGTTCATTGCATTTTCGTTGTTGGAACAACTTCTTAGTTTTAGTGATGACACTTTTACAGATATTTCTAGCACCAACGTATTCTACATGACTGTCGACCGATTTATTAGATTTCCATTTCATGTAATACTTATTTTTTAAAGATATTGCATCAGCACAAGCCTGATTGAACCAGGGTTGGGAACGTGAATGACCTATATGGTACTGTTTTTTGGGAATGTATAACTACATTCTCATGAGGACGACTTCAGATACTGAAAGAGCGATGTCCGAAGAAGAGGACGACTTAAAACAATATACACGCCATGGAAAGGTTGCAAAGAAATCCCGGAAATTACTCCATCGAGCTGACTTAAAATACCACAAGGTTCTATCGGTTTTGCGAACAACAGTGGAATTAGGTACAGTAGAAATGATTTCTGTTAGACAATGGTCGGAAAGACCTAAAGTGTGTCATTTTCGACTTTTCTGCTTCAGAAAGGTATACCTTGTTGAAGTCGCTAGGACCAACGATTTACGAGAAAAATGCATCCGATGCATACAAATTATCCAAAAGCGCCAAAGTAACTTATTTGCAAAAACAATGACATAATACTTCAACAATTAAATTTTAATAGCAACAATGAAGGGCAGTGATTAAAAAAAACATGAAATTTTTAGAAGATGTTCAAATTGTTGTCCTTGTACTTGAATACATTTTTCAATTCTTCTTCCTAAGAATTGACGGCATCTTTGAAATATTCCTGGGTTATTACGGAATCTATCTGCGGATTCTATAATTCTTATCCATAATTGCTCTTCATTATGTATTTCTACAGAATAAACATCATTTTTCATGAATCCCCCAAAATGAAAAATCGAGGGGATTAAGGTCGGGACTACGAGCTCGCCAGGGTACAGGTCCCCCTCGACCAATCTACGTATTTACAAATCTCCTATCTAAAAATTCCCTTGCCAATCGAGAAAAGTGAGCTGGCGCGCCATCATGCATGTAACGCATTCTACCAATAATAGCCAATGAAACATCCTCTAATAACGTATTTAATTCATTCTCCAAGAAATTTCGATACAGTTCACCTGTCAATCGATTAGGCAATTGAAAAGGGCCAATTAAGTAATTGTCTATTATACCTGCCCACACATTAATGGAAAACCCATATTCGTGACATCTAATTACGGTTTGATGAGGATTTTCATCACTCCAATGGTGCATATTATGTAGGTTCAGAACACTATCACGGCTAAAACCAGCTTCATCAGTAAACAAAATTGAAGAAAAAATATCGTGTCTTTGATTTTGCAACCATTCGCAAAATTGTACACGAGGAAGATAGTCATGTTCTAATAGTGAATGAACCTTTTGGAAATGATACGGGCGAAGAATTTATTCATTGAAAGTTTGTCTAACTGATTCACGGTTAACATTTCGTACCGCTGAACTTGTTTTCCTGGTGCTTGTTCTCGGATTATTTTCTACCATTCGTAAAACAGTTTCTTCGTTTCGCGCAGTGAGACGAGTTCTGGAAATTTCACTATTATCTTTTGGTTTTTTAAAACAGCTATCTTCGCCCAAACGCCTATGCACGTCAATAAATGTCCTATTATGAGGAATATGCCTTAATGGACATTTCTCGATAGATACGTTGAGCTTCGGAGGAATTTGATCTAGCTTCGCCGTAACACATAATTATGTCCCTGTATTCTTCAAAAGTGTAGTGAACCATTTTTGAAAGTAATTTCGAAAAATTAATAAGAGAATCAATGAAAAACTTAATCAAGAACACAAAATACCTCTAACAAGGCAATAATATTTTGACAAGTGTCATAGATTTCGTTTTTTTTTTCGTAAATTTCCATCGCCTCTTATTTTCATCACTTCAATAGTACATACTATTTTGTATTCCTAAAATGGTTCACTATACTTTTGAAGAATACAGGGACATGATTATGTGTTACGGAGAAGCTCGGTCAAATTTCTCCAAAGCTCAACGTATCTATCTAAAATGATATCCTTTAGGACAGGTTCCTAATGGTCGAACATTTATTGACGTGCATAGGCGTTTGGATGAAGATGGGCGATGAAGATGTTTGTTTAAAAAAAAGTTAATAGTGGGAGTTTCCAGAACTCGTCGCACTGTTGAAAAGGAATAACTTGAACACATTATTAGAAGATATTTCATTGGACATTGTTGCAAGAATGGACTTTATGCTTGATGGCAAGATAGCTCACTTTTCTTGAGTGGTAAGGAAATTTTTTGAAAGGAGGTTTGAAAATAGGTGGATTTGTCGTGAGGGGCTTGTAATATGATCACTGCTCTTCAGTAATAAAAGAACTAAGGTCATATTTGAGTTCTGCGTGATAAAAAGTCCCTGTATACAAAATTTTGTCCGCTTATTACATCATTGTAAGAAAATAAGAAAAAAAACAAGAAAATAATTAAACTTCAACACCCTATATCTTTTAAACGAAGGCGTTGCGGACCTAACATCATCGGAATTTTTTTCTTATTTTAGTGTCCTATAAAGGCGAAAGAACGGAAGTTTTATAAACAAAAGTGTTTGATGTAAGAAAGCGATCTAGAAGATGTGGAGTATGGTTAGGGTTATCAGGGATTCTTGTGGGTTCAGAAATCATTTGTGTGAGATCACATGAAATAGCAAATGTTTCTGCACTATGACCAGCGGGATTTGTAGTAGATGAAAACTGAAGCCAATTAGAGTTATGAACATTGAAATCGCCTACAATTGAGACATTGCAAGATGAAAACTGAGACAGGAGATAGTCAACTTTCATATTAAGGTAATCGAAGAAGTCTTGAAAGTTACTGTCATTAGGAGACCTATAAATGCAAGAGTACAATTTCACAAAATTAGGACCAGAATGTTTAAACCAAATCACGTCAAGATTTTTATTTTCTAAGCAAGCAATTCTGTCCTTGATGTAAGCACATACGGCTCCTTTATATCGAAAGTTGGAGTGAAGGTGGTATTGAGGAAATTGCAAGTTGGGTGACTCGGAGCTTTCAGAGGAGGCTTGTGTTTCAGATAGAAACAAAATATCAGGTTGTAATTGTTCAAGATGTTGGTGAATAGCATTAAGATTAGACCTGATACCGCGGATGTTGCAGTAGTTGATACTTTCGATGAACGTAGTCGCTTGGGCCCTGTCCTCCCGGACATCCGAATGGGACAGGATTTTACGTCCGGAATTTATTACCCTAGAAACCACAGGCATCTTATTTTTTAATTTGGGACTTTTAATCCGATATGAAGACAGTGAGGGCGAGAAGGAAGGATAAGGATGAGAGTAGATTAAGGATGAAGGAAAAGGTAACCGGCAGCCCTTACCGAGCTCAGAAAATCGGAGACCCAGTATTAAGAAGCCCATGGTAAGGGTGGTGGTACCTCCCCGGCTGGTATGGATTATACATGCCTACCACCTGCAATACATGCCTACCACCTGCAATACAATAATACATACAATTTGAAGGGAGCTGCAGTATTGCCAATATACTTTCACCTTGAAAAAATTATGGAAACATTTGTTTTAGTTTGTAACAATTTAACGCCTCAACATAGAAAATAGTAGAAAACATTCGTTGCAGAACGTTTTCTAACACTCGTTCATTCGAACCTTCGCCTCTCGAATTTTGAGCTCTTGTTAGAATAGATGACCTTCTGAAACTTATGTTTTAATATACTATTACGACATTGCCTAATTTCATCATGAACATATTACAAAAGCATATTCATTTGAAACAGGTGAACTATTTAATTAGTTTTAATCTCCTGTTGGTAGGTTATAAGGTCGTATGTTGTTCCACACCAGATATTTTTCGAAACTATCATCTTTCGCTAAAATATATAACAGAAACAGAACTACTAGACTCAGTTCGATTTTATTGGTGTCTTAAGTACAAAGTTCTAGGCACTGTTTAATTAGTCTTAATCAAAGAGTGCCTTAATATTACTCCTGTGGGTCCTATGTTTTTTTATCTTGTAGCATTCAGCTTAAAAACCAAAAACTATTTAATCAGATTAAGTAACTATCATGCAAAAATGTCTTTTTGTTTTGGTTTCATTATAGATACTAATTGTATTGATTTTTAGCCATGTATATGGATGGCCAAGTAATAGCACGAAAAGCAAGAGGACTCTTACACCAATTTAGACAATTTAGAGAAATACCATGCACATTATCAGGCCTTTGTATGAGATGTGGTCCGGGAATATGGGATAGTTCGCATAGCCCAAGAGTATACTGCACTGGACACGAAAACGGATACTGTCCAAATATAAATTAACTTGAAACCCTCAATATCACTTTAAATATGTACAAAAGATAGGCATACAGAATTTTATTTATTTATAATTTTTGCAATTTATTCATTTGAACTATGAATGTAATAATATCAAGATGTTGCCTGAAAAAGTATTATTTTTAAAGAAATGCAATTAGCCTAGGTAAAGAAATATAATTGTTGTTGTTAAAAAAAAACTATTGTCAGTTAGTACTCTCATCTTCATATCAAATCAGAAATGGAAGGTTAGTGACATGCTGGGTTTGTTCAACATAATTTGGAGGGTGAGAAAATTTGACAATAAAAATGCTTGGTATTCTCACTTTCAATAGTTTTATCTGATTGCGACACTTATTAATTATGAAGTTCATAATTGTTGAAAAGCAAGCTCAGATTGTTACTATCTAACAGTATTATCATACTTACATGTACAATATCCATATCTCTAATGATTCAAATACTTTAAAAGGTTTGTTTTGTATTTAAATTATATATTAGTAATATTAACATAAATATATTCGTCGCATGCTTTCTCTGCAGCAAATTGAGAGTTTAAATGTTTAGTTATTCATTATAAAGCAAAGGGAAGGAAGAAAACAGGTTTTTTTTAGTTTAGTAGTGGTCTGTAATTATCCATGCAGGATCGCAATGATAACCATGTTTTTTTAGTAATTATGGTCTTGAACATGTTTAGCCTAACGTGCTAAAGCACTCCGGAACCCTTAGATGGATGGGTTTTTTTTAAAATAATAGTGTACCTAAACGGGCTAGGTTTGGTCAACCGTGCTAATGACTCAGGTGCACTTAGGAGGATGGATTGCGGGATAATGAATTGCCAAGAGATGTCTATGAACAACTACCTTAAATTTTCCATATCATAGGTGAGAGAAAAACAGGAACTAGGACGATCATTCCAGAATTTAGAAACCTCTTCGGGGAGGTCGTCGAGGAGTTCCGTAAGGATCGCGGGAGGATGTTAGAACTTTAATTTGGGGTTTCCTCGAGGGAATTGGGGAAAACTGTAGTTGTAAGGGGTGTTAAAGATATCTTTGGTGGGGATAGTGTCGCCGAATATTCATTTCTGAACAAATTTTTTTCTGCGGTGTTTGAATTCTTTGAGTGATTGGTGGAATGTTCGCATATTGTAGACTGCGGTCACTAGGGTACCTGAAGAGTAACCTGCGTCTGAGGATTCGGCGTTCACAGGAGGCGATAGACGAAAGGTGATTGGGGTTTATATTGGTGTATATTGGTGATTGGAAATCCATAACAGGGCGGATGTATGTTTTATAGGTGTGTAGAAGTGTTTTCGGGTAGCAGCCTCTGATTCTACCGGAGAGCGCCCAGTAGGTTTGCGTGATTCCTAATCCTATTGAGTGTTTTTTAATATCGGGGAGCCAATTGAATGTTCTAGTAAAGAGGATTCCTAGGTAGGCGATTTCATCTTGGAGTGGGAGTCTTTCTTGACTTAGGGTGAAGGAAACATTTCTGGAGGCTAGCTTTGGGAACTTATATTCAGTGTAATTGGGATAGCGTAAGAGGATAGGTTGGGTTTTGGTGGGATTGACGGCGACTCTCCACTGGGTAGCCCAGTGGAGAAGTTCCGCAGGGTTCTCGATATGAGGTGGGAGGCCGTTTCGTTGTTTTGATTAATCGCCCAGAAGGCGGTGTCGTCCGCACACTGGGCAACGACTACTCCGGGTTGTGCAACTTCGGGAATGTCGGATGCGAAGATAGTGTATAGGATCGGGGCTAAGGTAGAGCCTTGCGGTACGCCTGCTGTAGGTTCAAAAGGACCGGAGAAGGTGTTCCCTACTTTGACCCGAACTGACCGATTAGTCAGGTACAAGAGTAGGAGTTTGGAGATCGGGTATATTGTGCAGGAGACCGGCGTGCCAGACCCTGTAGAAATGCCTGCTTAATGTCCAGAAACACAGTCAGATTGCATTGCTTGCGATTGAATGCCCTGGTGGTCTCTGTAAACAGCTTCAACAAGGGATCGTGACACGTTCGGTTGGGACGCAAGCCGAATTGGCTGTTGGGAAAAAGGTCGTTGAATTCTAGGTGGTCCCTGAGTCGCCTGGCTAGAATCTGGTTGAAGCATTTTCCGAGGCAACACAGGAGGGAAATGGATCTATAGGAGGAGGGTGAGGTTAGGTCAGCGTGGGGTTTTGGTATCATGACGGTGGAGGCCGATTTACAGTCAGTCGGAGAGAGAGCGAGGGTTAAGCATTTTTTATAAATATCGGAAAGTATACGGAGGGCTGGGCCAGGTAGGTGCCGGAGGATTTTCCTATTTAAGCCGTTATGACGTGGGGCTGAATTTTTCCCTTTTTGAAATATGTTTGGACCTGGTCGGGTGTGATAGGGGCATAAAAAGCACTTTTTTGGGTTTCAGGAAGGTTAAGGTTGCGAAATTCTTCAAGGCTACCCTTGAGTGCCTTGAACCGGTTATCGAACTGGGGATCATCTGGGGATTGAAAAATGGAAAGAAATCGGAATTTTCTTGGTCGGAGGAGATTATGTTGCCCTGAAGCTCGGTTAGGTGGGATTTTGGGTTTACGTTTCTTCTGGTTAGTCTATCGAACTGTTGCCAAAAGAGTTTACCATTTTTATAATCTAGCTGGGAAGTGGCTTTGGTCCAGGAGTCTTCAGCGTGTTTATTGCTTTCTCGCGTGATTAAGGCGTTAAAGCGATTGCATTCGATGTTGACAGCCAGATCCCTGGATCGCAAGAATTGACGATATATTCGTCTTTTCTCTTTGGTCCAGGTTACAATGTGCTGTGGAAGCGGTTTTCGGGAGATGTTTTTTAATGGTACTGAGATTTCGACCGCTTCCGTAATTACGGAAGTTAGGTCACTAATGGCTCTCTCGAGAGCCCATTCGTTTGAAGATTGGGTGTAGGAAGGTTGTTGGAAATGCGTTCGGAGACCACATTCCAGTCCGCTCTAGAAAAATCCTTAATTACTGTAATTAGAGGATGTAAATATTGTGGGAGTGTGAAAAGTGTTTGACTAAGGGACGTTTCCCATATACGCCCCTGGAATTAACGGTCCCTGCTATTATATCCATTGGGAAGGAGTTAAGGGTTGGGTTGGCGGATTACGGCTACCTTCATCCACGTACCTGATACTCAGACGTTGATACGCCGTTGCAAAAAGTTTTGGGAGAGGGAGCCTAGGGAGCGAAGAACCATGTCCTGTCGGTCAGGGAACATGCGGAAAAGGGAGTGTGTAAGGATTTGCAGGAAGTCCTTAATGGAAAGGGGTCGGTATCGGGAGTGGGTTTGAGGTGGGCGGTGTCTTCCGAGTCGGACTCTTCGGAACACAGAATGAGTTCAAGGGATGCCATCTTCGATGGGGAACTGGGAGGTTCCCGACGCGTCCGACACTTAAAGGAATAGGTGGGGTGAGCATCCCCGCAGTTGGTACACCTTGGGTTTGCCGAGGATTTGCAGGCGAAGGATCTGTGACTTTCGCCACAGTTTGCACAGCGGATCGCGCGCGAAGTACACTCTTCCGTGGTGCGCCCCACCTGTCTGCAGGTAGAAAAATAATTTGGGAGAGGTTGTGGGATAAGGGAAGGTTTGCAACTGTAGTGTCGCCCAAACATAACGACACCGCGTGCGAGGAGGAATTCTAGGGTAGTTTAGGAATGAATTATGATATGGACAAGGGAAGTTGGGGTGTTCCTGACCTTCGAGGTGATGCGAACGGTCTTCTTCACGTCCGGAAGATAGATCGCATCCAGGATCTCTTGGGCTAGGATGTCCTTATACACGTGACGAATCACGCAGAAGGAGGGTGCTCTAGGAGTGGAGTTGGCTAAACAGTGACCGGAGAGTTGGGTGAGGGTGACAAATGGGTCACTGAAATGATGTCGCAGCGTAATCTGCGCACCATCCGGCAAGGGAGAGGCGGTATCGAAGAGACATGTATGATTACGGTTGAATGCTAGTTTCAACCAGGGAACGTTAAGGGATTTTAAGGAATTAAAAAGGGATTTGTGGGTTGTAATGTATTATGGGATATTGCGGATGTAATACTTCGAGGATTGGGTGCGGGTGGGTTCAGGATTAGGGGAATCGGGTGTAGGAATCACGGCAGTTACAGGTGGCTGGGCGGGTATGGGTAAGAGAGCGGGTTTGTGTGTGTGCGGGTTTCTGTGTGTGCACAGGTTTGTGTGGTTTTGTTGAGGCGGTGGAACGAGTGGAAATGTAGGAGTGTGTGGATGAGGTAGTTATGGATGAGGCATTAGAATGGGATTGTATACGTGAGGGTGGTGGCGGTGAGGCGATGGTGTATGCGTAAGTGTGTGCTGTGAGTGTGGGTAAAGGTGGACGGGTGGCGTCGGGGGTAGGGGATACCACCGTTACGGTAGCACGGTGGCGACCGTGCTTAACCATAGCAGTTGTTGTTAGTAAAGGTTTCGAACAAAGTGAAAGAAATTGTTTTACAGAGGTGCAGTCTCACACCCCGAGGAAGAAAAGCTTGGAAATCAGAGACCCAAATAGAAAAAGGAGGAAACAAGTGTTAAAATAAAACAATAGATTCAAATTAATTAAAAATATTTTTTTATTAAACGGTAACTATTGTCTTACCCGGCGTCGATCCTGTAGTTGACGGTGGCGGTGTCCTGGATGCTTCTTCATTTAGGTTCTTCGCTCCTGCTGTATTCTGGCGGCTCCTGCTTGCTGCTAGGCTGTGGCTCCTCTACTGATGACGGCTGCTTCGTATTACATGTAGCAGTGACAGATCTGACTCCGAAGCGGCGAAGATCACGATGCCGGAACGATGAGCGAAAAACGCTAATTTCTTTTTTTGGAAATTAAGAGATTGTAATAAAAATCACAAAACTCTTACGTGAGAAGGGGCTTACGTTCGATACCGAGGTTCGGACTGCCCTATTTATTAATACCAACACACTGCCTGGTGTATTTCCGTTCACATAGTTTAGAAAAAAAGGTAATTCTGAGCCTCATTTACAGCAGAGCGAAGGTTAATATATTTTTTCACGTTGGGGTAAAAATATTCTGAAACCAGAAAAGAACGTTGCGTTTAGTTTTTGAATCAGGAATTTTAATAATTAGATCTTGAACATGCGATGGCTTTATAGTACGTAATTCTTGTTCGCTTATACCAATTATAAGAACAACCTAAAAGAAAATTAAAATTTACGTATCTGTCAGTCTATTGAGCACAATATATTTTACCTTCATAAATAAATATTTATCATCTGGTGCGTTTTTTAGGAAATACGTTCTCGCTTGTTAAAATTTAGATTTTTTTGGGTTTAAATCCGTCAGATTTTCTTTTAAGTAGGGCTTGTAATTTGGAATAGCTTGCAATGTTTATATTACGATTTATATTAATTGTGGTCCTCAACATAGAATAAAAACTCAAAAGTGAAGAAGGCTTTATATTAATTGACAAATCTTGGAAATATGCCATCATAACATTCTCGGAAAATGAGTTTATGCCGTTTTTTAACCTGCAACCCATGAATATTTGGTACATATTTTTGTACCGACTCTCAGATTTCGCCGGAAATTAGTTGCTTTTGGCTATTTCTACGATTTCAGTAATATTGGGTGGAGTTAAATCTATTTCACTGTCACTCGACATGTTTTTAATTGAACAGAACTTTGCACACTCAAAACCGTTTTCAAGGTTAACAAGATGCGAAGTTTATTATTGACAGTTCTTGATGTTCGTTCGCAAATCTCTTTCGCGATCTACTTAATTTTTGGGTTTTGCCCCACGGGTTGGGTAAAATCGGGACATCATTTAACTATATAGAAAAAAAAAAAATTTTCAAAACAACTTTATATTATGAACTTTACACTTATCGTAGGGATGGAATAATATTTATACTAAATAAAACTGATTTTTATCTAAACAAACATTAAGTTTCCGAACAAAAGTCACAGGTAAATTAGTCATCATCTTCTTCCGCATTAGAACAAGCTTCGTGGGCCCAATTTCTGCACACTTTGCACTGAATCCACCCTTCTTTTGCTTTAGACTTTGTATACAATTCATTGCAAAACATGCAAGTCTCATCTTCCTCTTCCTCTTCTGAAGTTGATTCTGCTGTGTCATAGCACTTTTTTTTCATTGACTGAGGTTTTATATTAATTTTCTCTTTTTCCTTTTCTTTATCTCCTTGTTTATTTTTGTTAGCATTCTCTTCATGTTGTACCTGTTTTGAAATATTTGCTGTAGTGGCATCGCAATTATTTTTCTTAGGCTGATTTTTTATATTTTTCTTTATTTCCTTTCCAATACTTTCTTGGTTTCTTTTTATGCTTTTCTTCTTTTCCTTTTGTTTTTTTTTCTTCTTCCTTTTCTAATTCTACCTTGTAAGGGCTTGACGTAATAATTACGGTTTTCCCTTTTTCCTTCCGGTCTTCGTTTGTGGTTTCCTGTTAAACTCTTGAGGAGGAGGCATGATCATTCTTGGTGAAATTGAAAATGACGCGGTCCCTGCTGATGTAGAAGGTTGTGGATCCAAATAAATGTTTGTCACCGAGGTTGCTACTGGATTACATTGGTCTGTGCTCATAGGAAGAGTGTCTACCTTGGGAGTTTTGCTGGCTAATAATTCATTGTTGTTTTTCCCAGAGCAACAATTTTCTTCACGATCCAACTCATTAGGAGAAGCGATAGGTTCAGCCCTGTTTGTTGTTTCTGCAGGTGCATAGAAATGGTCAGGAAAGATATCCCTATTAAAGGGATATATTTCAGTTTTTTCAAACCCTTTAATGGCAGTCTGCATAATAGCAGCTCTAGTATATGCTGCTGAGAACAGTTTTGCCACTTGATATATTGTAACTGCTCGGCCGGGATGAGCAATCAACCATTTACGAACTTCTTGTTCGTAGAATGTGCTGAGAGGAGCCATGAACGACACATCCAGTGGCTGAAGACGGTGCGTCGTGTGAGGGGGGAAACATAACAAGATGACATGTTTTTCTCTCGCCATATTTATAATAGCTAAGCTCTTTGTGTGAGAAGCGAGTCCATCAAGTATAAGAAGGACTGGTTTTTCTTCAGAAGTGTTAGCGTAGGTCACAAAGCGTTGAAACCAAGCAATAAATGATTCTGAATTAATCCAGCCACTCTCATGAAAGTATGCAGATGATCCTGGTGGCCCGTCGTCCATCAGCATCGGGTTGTTTCTTTTCCGAGTAAACACAAACATGGGTGGTACGAAACTACCAGCTGCGTTCATACACGTTTCAACCGTCACTAGAACTCCTCGTTCTGCCGAAGACAAGCAGCCAACGTGCTTTTTTCCACGCAAGGCTAGGACTTTCGAAGGTTTGTTTGGAACTGTTAATATCCCAGTCTCATCTACGTTGTAGATATCGCTGGGTGACATATTATGCTTTTCATAAATGGACTGGAGTAAGTCATAAAACTTTCCCACTGCAACTCTATTGAACCCTTTTGCACGCGCAAGAGATGTCTTCTCAGGATCCCTCAAAGAAAGCCGAAGGTGTCTACGACGGAAGCCGTACATCCATTCCTTTCCTGCCATTTTCCTCTCTTTATTGGATGAATTTGGAATACCGTTTTTTCTGATAATTCAAATGCAAATTTACGCAGATCATATAGTGTTAGGCCAAATAATCTTTCTTCTAAAAAGAGAATATGTTCAACGATTTCGCACTCCTGGGCTTCAGAAAATACGGTATGAAAACGACCTAATTGTTTTTCTGCTGCACATTCTACAGAAAGGTTTTTTTGGCGAGCTTTTCTTACTCTATCTTCCAGGGTAGATTGCGGAACGTTGAAAGATGCAGATGCTTTCCTGTAGCCCATACGTCCTTCCATAACCTCAGATATAGCTCCAGCCATGCTTTCTTGGGACCAGCTCTGTCTAGTGGTTTTTCTTACGTAGTTGCGAGGCATGTCGGGAAAAAGTCCAACTGTGAATGAAAAGTGCAAAAATATATAACATATTTGTTTCTCTCTGGATGTATACCTAACTGATAAAGGCCTAAATATTTTTCAAAGAATATACTAGGTAAAAATAGCAAACATATAAATATTTAAAAGAACCAATAAAACTTTATTTTAATCACAGCAAAACAAATTTTATTATTTTATATTATTGTATGTATTTACCTACACTAGAGTACACAATTAACAATAATTTAGGAAAAGACATCTGCAAGAAATAAATAAAATAATTTGTAGATAACATTATTGCTATTACTTACAAATTTTTATCTTTACTAATATTTTCAATATTTACACTCTGTGGAGTAAAACCAGGACGTCCCAGTTTTGCCCCAACACGTATGTCCCGGTTTTACCACGCATTTCAAAATAAGAAAAAAACATGGTGTCGACACAAACAAAGACACGTTTTAGAAACCCTTAATATATTAAAATACTCCTTATAAACTATTAAGTACACTGGTTTACTTACCGATAAATTTCCGATGAATGCAAATAATTACAAATGCAACTAATTGAACCTCAAATTCAAAAAGTTTACTGCTGCAAACTGTACTGCACCTTTACAACATCAAATAACGACTGCCTGGGTATCTAAACGGTTCGGACTGTTATAGTGACCGACAATCGAGTAGTACAAGTGATCACAGCTAGATGGCAGCACTAATTAGAGGGTTTACGCAACGTCCCGGTTTTACCCGCCGTCCCGGTTTTGTCCGACTTTCTCCTACATCTTACATTGATTGTCGACTGTGTGTTTTTGACTATTTACAGTAATGGACGTAGGTATAAAGTATTGTCTACATTTAGGGGCAACATCATTTCAATTCAAAATTCTTTTTATATAAAAATTCATCACTTTCTGTTTTTTACTGAATTAAATTTATGTAAATAGACCATAGTACATAGATCATAAAGACTGCAATTTGAATAAAGAATTAAATTTCAGATTTCTCATCAAAAGTACGTGAATGTTATGAGATCAAATCGCATGCAAATCATGCATGTTATTGTAATAGGTACCATACAAGCAACCTTGATAGTGTGATTTTTGCCGTTTACTGACATATGCGTAGAAAAAATGGCATTACATTACAATTCAGTATAATTATGTATATAAAATTAGTTGTTCGTTACAGATCTTACAATTTTTTCTACGTGGTGTTGCAAACTTATTTTATAATATGATTTCAATATACAATGATGCATTGATATCTAGTTAGCCTTGACCGGTTCCGTGGATAAAGAAAATATTTCGTTACCATAACAACGACGAATAACTTAGAAGTATCAGTGTAAGGTTAAACCAGAGTTGCTCAATAAAATTTGAAAAAAAAGACGTCGACCGAAATTGTGAAAATTAAAAATTGGAGTGTCGAGCCATCATCGAATACCAGCATTTGAACGGGTCAAGAGGTAAGCAGATTTACGACGATATGCTTAATACCCTTGACGATCAATATACTTCGTATGAGATCCTGAAAAATTTTATTGCAAACTTCAAAAGAAGTAAATTTTCCATTAAAGATGAAAACCGAACGGGAAGGCCAGTTTCTGTATCCACCGCTGTAAATATCGATGCAGTTCATGACATGATTTTATAGGACCGTCAAAATGAACTAAAACGAATACCTGAGTCACTGAATATTTCATATGAACGCGTCCACCATATATTTCACGTCGATTAGGACATGAGGAACATTTCTTCAAAATGAATCCCCAAATGTCTAAATGTTGACCAGAAGTGTGCAAGGGTAGAAGAATCGCGTTCTATCTGTGCTCGGTTTGCAAAAGACGCAAACTTCTTAACCGTATTGTTACTATGGATGTAATTTGGTTACATTTCTACCACCCAGAAACAAAGCAGTGATCGATGGAATGGAGACACTCTGGTTCTCCAGGGCCTAAGAAATTTCGTGATCAAAAATCTGCTGGAAAAGTTTGTATTTTCTTCATAAGCGTAGTACAATAACTAGATATCACTACTCGACGTTACTAACCACTCTACGAAAAAAAAATTATGGAAAGAACACGCGAAAATTTTCCAAAGGTATTTTGTTTATGCAGGAAAATGCCCCTGCACGCAGATCACATGTTGCCATTCAAACAATTGCTGATTTAAGGTTCGAATTACTCGAACACCCCCACCTATTCAACAGATCTGGCTCCGTCTGACTATCATGTCTTTCCTCAACTAAAAAAGGTCTAAAAGGTCGTAAACTTTACTTCTACGAAGGGGTAATAGTGGCTGCGGATGCCTAGTTTGCAGAGCAAGATAAATGTTTTTTTCAAAGGCCTAGAGGCGTTGCAGGTTCGTTGTAACAAATGTATCCAATTAAAAGGAGAGTATGTTGAACAATAAAATACTTTGACTTTTAAATTTTGTTTGCTTCTATAGTAGGCTAAGAATTTTCAATACATCCTCGTTTATTTATTTATTTTAATTAATAGTAAAATATAATGCAATAATTCTAAGTAACTTCAAAGTTATCTGAAGTAACATGAACACTTTGAAGTTGTGAAAATTTTTGATAAATGCACCATACACGTTAAAAGTAAGATCGCGAGCAACGATACATAGTATATATATATATATATATATATATATATATATATATATATATATATATATAAATTATTATTTTCAGAACCTGAGGTTGCAGTCAATCTTATTAAGGCTTATTTATTTAAAAAAGGAGAAACACTCTTTGACATTTATCAAGCTTTCGGAATTTTATTTATTCCATCTTCAGGATAATCTGCAATGTTAAGTTATAACATATTACAATTGAATTATTAAATTACTACTTACTGTCGTGAGATTACAATAAACTGTACTAATACATAATAAAAACACCATACAAACATTCGTCATCAATATAAAACTATCTTACAATATTCAAGAAATAGACTGCTTATAACCTTCACTTACGCCAAAGTATAATGCTTTGACTTAAATAGCGTCAAACGGAAGATTATGATAATGTGCCGCTGACTCATCGGTAGTTGAATATAAGGGTGGATTCTAATAAATAGTTTAATTAACCTACCTGAAATGCTAGTTGCTTCTTTTCTGCTTAATTGTTCCCACTTAATGGCAAAAATGTTATCAAAAAAAATTATGAATAAAATAATAAATTCTCGAGCGCCATGTTATCTTTGTCCAGGAAAATAACAAAACCCTAAATAATGAATACTAAAAACATTTAACAGAAATGAAAATAAAATAACAAGTTACATAAGTTTATTTAATAAATGGTTGAAAATGAGAAAAATATTCAGAAGTCTTAAACTAAATTATAAAAAAACTTTACCTTTTAACTGTTCTGTTATAAACTGATACAGGTACTATGAAGCAGAATGGTTCATATGGTGTGGTCAATGTCTTGCTTAGTTATCCATTAAGGAATTTCCTTGTAGTTTAATTCGCCAAATTTATTTGTAAAAGAATGTAGAACTGGCGTTGTAAGGGTAACTCATGTAAAACTTGCCATTTAAAATAATAATATTTTAAAATATAGACTTATACGTGCCATTAAAGATTTGTAAGTATACAAATTAAGTGATTAATATAGTAAGTACTTAAAAAATGCATACTTTAAAAATAAGTATTGAAAAGTGTAAATTAACGTGTAAAGTAACGTGTAAATTAACGTGTAAATTAACGTGCCTAGAAAACAAACAAATGCTTAGTTTTAAATACAATTAGAAAAAAAAACATCTTACCACCAAAATTTCTTGATGGCACAAATTAAAAAAATTAAGTAAAAATCATGATGATGGCTGTTAATATTCAGCATTAACTGAATTACAAAAAGCTTTCAGAATAACTCAAGTGTAAAAGTTTTCTTGCGTTGCGCTGTTACATAATATAAATCCAATTTTTTTTTAAGAGAGGGAACTATTACTATCTACGTAATATTACACACAAACGATTTGTTCTAGAAAATGCAATTTAAGTTGCCTTTCTCACTTTTACATGAAAATAATTAAAAACTCCTCTAATTTTACGCCAAATAAATTAATGATCTTAGATTAACGTATTTATTAATACAACCACCAAAAAAGGTTGTTACATGCTATTCGTGATATATTTATGCAACTGACAGAAAAATGCTCTACTTCGAATAAAAATGATATGATTACATATAAACAGTTTTATGCGTTGCACTATCAACATTATGTTTTATCTAAAATATGATGCGGTTTATTTCTTTAAACATATTATAGAAATGGATAATACCAATTATAATATTAACTAACATTAGTCCTTATTACATTTATAAATACAATCAATCATACAAAAAAGATTTACAGCACTCTATTGTTCTAATGATAATACATAACTGTATATATTACTTAGTTTACTAATATCCGATCTCTTATTTAGGCTGTTTCTTTCACCATTTATGCAAACCATTTCTAAGAACAGTCGTTTTTGATAATTGTTGGCCCGTTTCAAAATTTTAGTACTATCGAAATCCATCACATGTTTTTCATTAAGAACATGTTCCGCTAGGGCACACGATTGGACATTTCTATGTATGTCGCTTTTAGAATACACGACATTAGAGGATTCCATAATGGTAAGTGGAGACTTTAATTTAGTGTGCAAATTAGCTACTGTTTTAATATTTCTAATAGCTATTTTATGTTTTCCAGTCCTTTAAAAAGCTTGGGTGTAAGAGACGGAATGAACGGTACGGGCTTGCTACCGTTAAGTTACTGAAACAATGGGCTAATAATAACATCAAACGTGCTAAGACATATAATAGAAAACATTTTCTTGTTAAATGCAGACAACATCAATGATATCCGAAACATATCACTAATGGAATCTTAAATGTTAACAGTCTTTTACACCACAGTGGAGGACAAACTGGTAACAAGATTTTGAATTTGAATAAAAACTTGAAGAAAACCATTCTTAACTTAGAAATTAAAACAACATTTTCAGATTTAAGATTTTTAAACAATGAAAAATTAGAAATTCAAACTAAATTAACCTTGCTATTACCTAATCACATACTGTCAGAATTTTATCATAGACAAAAAGCTAAATTCAAAACTGTCTTCACTGAGATCAAAAATAAAAATATAAAAAAATTTTTAAATCTGAAAATGGATCAATTCAAATTAATTAACTTTCAAGACAAATGGATCAAAAATTTAACTAACATAGATATACCATTTAATGTTAAAAAACTATTAGCACTAGGACCAAAGTTTTGTTTAACACCCAATATTAAAGAGTTCAAAATTTCATCCTTACTTGCTGATCTTGAATCTCTTATCACTCAAGTTAATGATAAAGAAAAAGACATCATAAGGGCTAAATATACTAATATCATTACCAATTTTGTACACAAAGATATTACTAGCAGTCGTTTTTTAAATAACATATTTGATGAATGTATACGGTTCATTAACAGACATCCTGAATTGTATATAGTGAGGAGTGACAAGGGTAATGTGACAGTCATAATGTACAAAGAAGATTACATAAGTAAGTGCAATTCACTACTAAATGATAAAAAATATTACACTAGATTTAAGGGTAACCCTACAAGTACCTTACAGCAAAGAGCCAATAAATTAGTAGCCCAACTTAAAAAAGACAAAATTCTTACTGATGAAGTTGCTAAAACACTGACTATTTACAACGCAGTTAATCCTCGTTTCTATGCCCTACCTAAAATTCATAAACAAACTTTGAGCATGCGACCTATAGTTTCGTCAGTGAATGCACCTAATGGGAAATTAGCAAAATTTTTAAATGCAATTCTTACCAAATCATACAATTCGGAAAATCAATTTAGTATTAAAGACTCATTCAGTTTTAGTAAATTTATCAATGATTACCAACTTCCGGTGGGTTATATATTGGTGAGTTTCGATGTAGACTCCGTGTTTACTAACCTACCGTTATATGTGATCCTTCAAAGTATTACTAGACATTGGGATGATATTGCGAAAAATTGTAGTTTAACCTTAGAGAGATTCGTTGTTATTCTAAGGTTTATCTTTGATTCCAACACTTTCAAATTTGAAGAGTGTCATTATAAACAGGTATTTGGTACTCCAATGGGTTCTCCCATTTCACCGATTCTTTGTAACTTTGTATTGGATGACCTGGTGAGTGAATGTTTGGACAAGATACAATTTCAGGTTCCTTTTGTCAAACGCTTTGTTGACGACTTGATTTTGGCGCTACCTGAAGATAAAGTAGAATTGGTGAAAGGGATCTTTAACAGCTTTGACCCTAATATTCAATTCACAGTAGAAAAGGAGACTGATAATAAATTACCGTTTCTAGATATGAGGATACATCGTGATCATATTAACCAATTAAGGTGTGAATGGTATCGTAAACCCACTAGTAGTAATAGGTTTATAAGTTATTTTTCGCAACATCCTACTATGATAAAAATCAATCTATTACTGACATTAAAAAATCGGATTCTAAAGTTATCTCATCCTACATCTCAACGTAAGGATTTACTACAGTTAAAAAGTATTTTACTAGAGAATTCATATCCAGCGAAGATTGTTAATAAATTACTGTTTAGTAGTCCTACGAATATCGTTGATGAGATGGTAGAGAATGATATGCCAATTAATAACCAACAGGTTTCCCAAAACACTAAAACTACGATTGGTTCGTTACCGTTCATTCCGTCTCTTACACCCAAGCTTATTAACATTTTTAAAGGATTGGAAAACATAAAAATAGCTATTAGAAATATTAAAACAGTAGCCAATTTGCACACTAAATTAAAGTCTCCACTTACCATTATGGAATCCTCTAATGTCGTGTAGTCTATCAGATGTAGTAACTGTATGAAAGTCTATATTGGCCAAACGGGTAGAAATCTATTAGGTAGGATAACATCACATAAAAGCGACATACATAGAAATGTCCAATCGTGTGCTAGCGGAACATGTTCTTAATGAAAACATGTGATGGATTTCGATAGTACTAAAATTTTGAAACGGGCCAACAATTATCAAAACGACTGTTCTTAGAAATGGTTTGCATAAATGGTGAAAGAAACAGCCTAAATAAGAGATCGGATATTAGTAAACTAAGTAATATATACAGTTATGTATTATCATTAGAACAATAGAGTGCTGTAAATCTTTTTTGTATGATTGATTGTATTTATAAATGTAATAAGGACTAATGTTAGTTAATATTATAATTGGTATTATCCATTTCTATAATATGTTTAAAGAAATAAACCGCATCATATTTTAGATAAAACATAATGTTGATAGTGCAACGCATAAAACTGTTTATATGTAATCATATCATTTTTATTCGAAGTAGAGCATTTTTCTGTCAGTTGCATAAATATATCACGAATAGCAGTCTATTTCTTGAATATTGTAAGATAGTTTTTATATTGATGACGAATGTTTGTATGGTGTTTTTATTATGTATTAGTACAGTTTATTGTAATCTCACGATAGTAAGTAGTAATTTAATAATTCAATTGTAATATGTTAAAACTTAACATTGCAGATTATCCTGAAGATGGAATAAATAAAATTCCGAAAGCTTGATAAATGTCAAAGAGTGTTTCTCCTTTTTTTAAATAAATAAGCCTTAATAAGATTGACTGCAACCTCAGGTTCTGAAAATAATAATTTTATATAAATAAGTACAGTCAAGATTACCTATCTCTGGGTATATATATATATATATATATATATATATATATATATATATATATATAAATACAAAATGGAGCATTGATTTTCCAAGTGTTGATCCGCGTATCAGTTTTAGTATATCAGAGACTGCTTGGGTTTTTGCGACGAATTTTTTAATCTCTGCGGTTCGAGAAGATATCAAAATACACGGAGTTTTCGTTGTACTACCAGAATCATTGAGTAAAATTGGTATTGCATCATTACTTGCGTCAAAACATTACACCAGGCGAATGTTGGATTCTCACAACAAGAACTTATTACAACTGCATCTGGAGTTAACCGACATCGTTCATCGTCCACCAGCTTACATAATATTGAACAGAAAATTTAAATTTGTATATCAGATAGAAGTTTGCCTCGAATCAAGCAGCCTAAATACAGTTAATTCGTTTTCTTTCCTACTTAATTAATGTTTAAAAAGCAAGTCTACACATTTTACTATAAAGTTGATCGTATACCTTTGGAATTTGTTGTAATAAAATTGTACGTTGCATAAAAAAAATTACATGCAACATAATCAATTGATAATTTTAAAATTCACGTGTTGGTATTTTTTCCTATCTAGAGTTTTTTTTCAAAATCTGTAAAAATGCTTAAATGCCAAACTTTAAGCACGTTGGTTTTTACAACCACACGTATTTAAAGGAGGTAGAGATAGGGGGTTAAGCTTCGAATTCTTATTTAAAAGAAGTAAATAATGAAATTAATAATGATTAATATCAGAGAGTAATTAATCGTGTTATTGGTGAAATAGTGTCGTTTTTTTTGCAGGAACCAGTAGCAAACCGGGCTAGTTTAAGCGAAGTTGCGGTAAATCTGCCGCCTTCAAAATATTGTGTTAAAAAAAAGACGGTTCAGGTAAGCGGCAAACAAAAGCCTGAAGATCGGACAAGTCATAGTGCAGTTAAGATTTCGGTGTAGTAAAAATTGTACATTTTTATATTTTACAGACCTTATAGTATATGACTTTAATAAGTACGCCACCGACCTGTCGCTGTGAGGATGATTTATTACTCTCTGATATTCTAGGACGACCTATAGAGGCTTTTTGACTTGAATTTTCCAAGAATTCAAAAACTTATGGGCGGATTGCGAAGGAAAAGACAAACGTTTGTCAGTATTCGCAACGTTTATTGCCTACCGACTAGATTGATTTTATTAGTCAAGTGACGCGTAATTTCAATTAAGTAACACCGCTTAACGATATAAATGGAATGTTAATAGACTAATGAAAGACGTTAGAGAAGTGTGCTCAAGATCTGACTCTAAGACTAGTGACAAAAGGAAATGGAAAAGTAACGTGTTTAGTTCCCTCCCAAGAGGGTGGGCAGGCTGCGTGAGCTTTTCAAGCGCTTTACCCCACGGTGTCTGATTTCCAACATACATCCATACATTAACTATGTATGCAGGGTAGGACTAAGGATGGATGCGGTCAGGATCGGATCGGAAGGAACAGAGTTAGGGTTATGAAGAGGAAATTACTACGTACATCATCATTCGCTTAAATAACCGTAAATAATATGCGTAAACCCCTTTAAAAATCGTGTACATAGTTACTTTGTATCGTTTTAAGACCATTTATAACAACGAAGCCTATAAAATACTAATCATTCATTCTTAAGGATTATGCCACAGTGATTTACCTGCGGCAAACATGGCTAACATTCAAATGATGTTACACCCTATGTATAAATCGTTGAATATGGGTAATACAGATGTTGAAAGTCCTGAAATTTTACGGGGGTGGGCCGGCTGCGTGAGCTTTTCAAGTGCTTTGCCCCACAGTGTTTGATTTCCAACATACATTCATACATTAACTATGTATGGAGGGTAGGACTAAGGATGGATGTGGTCAGAACCGGAACGGAGTTAGGGTTACGAAGGGTAAATTACTACGTACGTCATCATTCGCTTAAATAGCCGCAAATAATATGCGTAAACGCTTTTAAAAACATACATAGTTACTTTGTATCACTTTAAGACCATTTATAACAACGAAACCTATAAGAAACTAATCATTAATTCTTAAGGATTATGCCACAGTGATTCACCTGTAGCCAACCTGACTGAGGTTCAAATGATGTTACACACTATATATAAATCAATAAATATGGGTAACAGATGTTGAAAACCCAGAAATTTTATGGGGGTGGGCAGGCTGCGTGAGCTTTTCAAGCGCTTTTTCCCACGGTGTTTGGTTTCCAACATACATACATACATTAACTATGTATGCAGGGTAGGGCTAAGGATGGATGCGGTCAGGATCGGATCGGAAGGAACGGAGTTAGGGTTACGAAGGGAAAATTACTATGTACGTCATTCGCTTAACTAGCCGCAAATAATATGCGTAAACCCCTTTAAAAACCGTATACATAGTTACTTTGCATCATTTTAAGAACAACGAAACCTATGAAAAACTAATCATTAATTCTTAAGGATTATGCCACAGTGATTCACCTGCAACCAACATGGCTAACATTCAAATGATGTTACACCCTATATATAAATCGCTGAATATGGGTAACACAGATGTTGAAAACCCTGAATTTTCATGCTAAAGCTCTGACTATTAGATTAAAACAGGAGTTTAGCTAGTGCAGATCAAATCTACAGGAGTCTAAAGAGATCCATAAAAGTTAATCATTTTTAAGCCAATTAGTTATTGACTACATAAATATTGAGAGAAAAAAAATTAGCAGCTATATCTTTAAATTAAGGAAAGGCCTTTCATGCAATAGATCGGGAACACCTCTTTCTGGTTCTTGGGAAATTTGATTCTGGTATCATTTTTATAGAGCACATTAAATTATTGTACGAGAGTGCAGTATCAGTAGTTCGATTGAAAGATAAGAAGAAGAAGGTATTCAAGTGGAAAACAGGACAAGACTATGCTGACCAATTTTCGCAATTGGACTTATCCTTTAAAACATAAAAAAAGGATTAATTGGTGTATATCTGTCTACTACTAACCAAAAACTAGTGCTATCTGCATCGCTCATGATTTACCACTTTTATAGAAAAAGAAGGGTTTTACAATAGCATGTAATTATTCAAATTCCCCTGTTAAGATTTTATAAATTACGTTTCTACAAAACAATAAACTCGTCTCTAGAGAAGCTTTCCAGAAGAAATTGAAAGAAAAATGCATCAGGTGGAAACCATTGCTAAAACACCTGTCTTATCGAGGAAATCTGACTTTGCTGAACTGAATGATAATATCAGGATTATTATTTCATCTAATGCTAGCGTTTAAATACTTCACCTCACTTGAAAAAGCTCATTGGAGGAATCATTTTGAGCATGCACTACAAAAAAAAAACAATGCTATACTTGTGAAAATTTTCTGCTTAGCGAAGGAACATAATGGTAGATATCTGAGTACTTTCCATAGATCCTCCTGAGGAAACTAGTAGGAAAAGCCTCCGTACAGTTGCCCTTCCTACTATGCCTAACCAACTGCCAAAAAGAGATAGAAAGGGAGTAACCAAAAGGACTCTCGTCATAAAATAAAGAGAAGAAACGGTTTACAAAGGACGCTGTATCTTTTGCTTCTTTTGGGATAGCAAAGTGATGTATCGGGTACGGTAAAGTGCACAACGGAGTCGGCGTCAAAGAAACCATCAGTCGGTATATGCGGCTTCAAATCCTTGACATGGTAAACCTTTAAAGATTTCCCAAAGTGATCTTTCAAGGCATAAGCCCAAGAAGAAAGAATTTTTTTAATCAGGAAAGGACCAGTAAATTTTGGAGCAAGTTTCGCGTTAAAGTTATGAGCAGCATCAGACGGAACGTATTACGTTTCCATGCACTATCCCCTAACTTAGATTTAATAGGTCTACGTTTCAGATTGTAGCGCAGATTACGAGTTTGATAGGTTTTGTCAACCCTTTACTAATGTAGGACTTAACAGAGCCAAGCTGACGAACAACTTTATTGTCAGGAGGTACAGTACTATCTGGGTCTAAAGGTATGGAATCCGAAGAAAGTGATGGGCATAAACGATCACCCAACAAGGCATGTTCTCGTCCAAATAACGCATAGTAAGGAGAACAGTCAAATAATTTATGTTTAGCCGAACAAATAGCATAACCAATTTTAGCTAAATTAAATCCCACTTACGTTGATTCTGAGTGGTATAGGAAGATTCAGAACTCTTCTTTCTGCAGGATTTTCCCTAGGGTGGTATTTGGCGTTAAAGAGAATAGTAGTTCTATAATCGGAACGTAATTTAGTAAATTCTTTACTGCGAAACTGTACACCATTATCACTAGTAATGTACTGTGGGGTACCGAACATAAGAAAAATATCGTCTTCCGCGACTTAACAAACCGTAGAAGCGGTAGCATAACGCATGGAAAAGTAACAATCGAATCGGGTAAAGCAATCAGCCACAACTAAAACGAAAGCATGTCCTCTGGAGGATCTAGGAAGAGGGCCGAGGATGTGAAAACATAAGATTTGTTAAAATTTAGTAGGTTTGGCTCTTGGTGCTAGAAAACTAGGTGGAGCGAACTGTTCGACTTTATGTGCAGAACAGACAGCACGCTGACGAATATAACTAACGACATCTACACGAAGAGCACGCCAGTAATAATACACAGCAATCCTAGCAAGAGTTTTAGTAACTCAAAAGTGACCAGATGTTGGAAGATCATAATCTTCAGATATAATTCGTTTGCGCTGTTCCTTAGGAACGAATATTTCCCAATCAGTTAACCAATAATCAGAAAAAGAAAGTAAACCGTCCTTTACGAACCAAGAAGTAGATTTTCTAGGAAATTTAGAGACACGAACAATCGTCTTTAGATACAATTTATCATGGATAGGTAAAGTAACTAGAAAAGTCGAAGAAGTAGGAGTAATATAGTCTATTTTAGGAACGAATCTAGAAAGAGTATCAGGTACAATGTGTTCTTTTCCTTTACGATAGGATAATGGTGTTGGTGTAGGCGCCCATCTACAGAGTCGTCCAGTAGGATTTTGTAACTTATTATGCCAAATCAGCGAATGGTGGTCAGTAATCACCGTAAAATGAGAACCCTCAATATAAGGGTGAAATTTTTCAATAGCCCATATTACAGCTAGACACTCTGTCTTCAGTGGTAGAATAGTGACGTTCAGCCTTAGATAATGATCGGCTAACAAAACTAATCACTTTTTCCCCAGTAGGAAATTGTTGACATAAAACAGCACCGATACCAAAATCAGACGCATCCGTTTGGATGACAAACGGTTGTGAGAAATTAGAACAAGGAGGGATAGGAGCTGATATTAAACATTCTTTTAAGGAAGCGAAGGCCGTTTCACATTCAGAATACCAGACGAACGGAGTATTTTTTTTAGTGAGAGAAGGTTTTATAACAGAAGAGAAATTGGGTATAAAGAGACGATACTCTCCCGCCATACCGACTAAGCGACGTACGTCTGAAACATTTGTCGGAATAGGTATAGAACAAACTGGAGATACTTTATCCGGATCTACTAAGAGTCCATCCTTACTTACTGACAACATGCCCTGTTCAGAACGGCGGAAATCACATTTAGCCTGTCTTAAAGTGAGACTTGCAGAAGACACCTTGAAATATTTTTTCTAAGACTTCCAAGTGTTTTTCGTTGGTGTAGCCGAAACAATATCGTCAAAATAAGCGAAACAGTAAGGTTCTAAATATCCCCCCCAAAACATAATCAATTAATCATTGAAAAGTAGCCGGTGAATTGTGTAGGCCAAAAGACATCTTAGTAAATTGAATGGTGAAAACAGTAATAGATTTTGATTCCTCGGATAGAGGAATCTGCCAGTAACCTGAGCGAATGTCTAAGTTAGAAAGGTAACGCGCACCGCGTAAATGATCCAGAATAGAAGAAATGTATGGCAAAGGACAAGCATCTTTTACCGTTACAGTATTGACTCTCCTCTAGTCTACACAAAAGCGATGAGTTGTCTTCCGTTTTGACCAAGAGAATAGGACTAGACCACGGACTATTAAAAGGTTCTATTACACCCTATTGAAGCATAATGTCTAATTCGGCATTAGGTACTCGTTGTACAGTACGAGACAGTTTGATTGAATCAGCAGTAGTTCGAATTTTGTGGTGTACTAGAGTAGTACATCCCAAGAATTTTGAAAAAATTGAGCCAGCAGAGAAGCAGAGAAGATTGTTGAGACGGAGACAAGTCAGAGAGAGAACTTGGGTGTTCAGAAGGAATAGTTTCTACAGAGGTATCATTAACAAATGTCCACTGTCCATTTAGAAGGTCAGGGACGCAGTTTATCACTTTCCAGAAATCTATACCCAAAATTAACTTATGAGGTACACTAGTACATGATCAATAACTATTTAATTCGAAGATACATACTCGTATATGGCCATGAACGCGTAAAGTAACATTCTAATGAACGTAGAAGCTAAAAGCACGCTTTTCGCTAGCTGAAATGCCGCGGTAAAACTCTAATAAATAAAAATTGTTTCATAATACAATTTTGGTTTTACATTACCCTTATCGTCTTGCTAATATTCAAAGTCAATCGTATAAGTGTAATACTCGTGCGACCTTCCGTTACGGAAAAAAATTTCACATTGTACTATTTTATCTATTGATTTGCGTTTAAGTGGCTTTAAAACTACTCATGGTATCGCAAACCTCGAAAAACCGGGCACTTTGCATTGTTCTTTGCTCAAGTGCATTTAAAAAATCTTAGTTACGCCTAAATAACACAGAACTAAATAAGCTTTACTTTGCTATGGAGTTCATTCGAATTGAGCCAATGGTTATTTTTTTATTAGACTTCAAAGTCAAATCCACAAACTTTTTGCACCGACAGAATATTAACGAATTATTAAAAAATGAACTAACCAATAAAACAGTCTACTTGAAAACCTCTGAGAAATATCCTACACTTAGAAAGGAAAGTTTCATCTTTTGAAGCTTAGCAAAAGGAGGGTTGGCAGAATCTTTCTTAACAAAAGTGGAATAGCAGAACACAATAAAGCGACATGGTGGTTTGGGATGGCGATGGGTTCCCCACTATCACCCATAGTGAGCTATATATATATATATATATATATATATATATATATATATATATATATATATATATATATATAGAAAACCAAGGATGTGGCTTACATGCGTGGACGATACTTTCGTAGTTTGGCAACACGGCAAGCATAAGCAGGTAAATTCCTAGATCATCTAAATAGCCGCGCACCCTCCATAAAATTCACAATAGAATTGGAGTCGGAACAAAAACTGCCATTCTTGGATGTACTTGTCCATAGGAATGACAACACTTTCATGACAAGTGTATACAGGAAACCTCCCCACACCGGGAGGTACCTACACTACAACTCCAATCACCACAAAAACGTGAAGTTAGGTGTGGGAAAATGCTTGTACGATAGAGCAAAGCGATATGCTCAAAACAAGAGGACCTGAACAAAGAAAAAGGAAATATCGCTAGAACACTAAAAGAAAATGGCTACCCCGATCTAACACCTAACCTAAACAGGGAAAGGATAACTGAAAAAGAAGAACCTAAATATACAGCGATAATACCATATGTACAAGGTACCTCAGACAAAATACGAAGGATAGGCAGCAAATACAAGATATGCACTGCCTTCAAATCAACCAGAACGCTCAGGGGAATACTAACCAAAACCAAACCATACAATGAAGATCAGAATTCCAAGAATTGGGTATATAACCTACCATGCGAATGCGGCAGAGCATACATAGGAGAGGGCAGTAGACCACTCAAAGTGAGAACGCAGGAACATAAGAACAACGTCCGCAAGGGCAAAACAGAAATATCAAGAATCGCCGAACATGTCTGGACCGAAGACCACCGCATCCAATGGGATAACATACAGATAGTGGCAAAGGACGAGAACACAACTCGTCGAAAACTCAAAGAAGCCACATACATCGCACTAGCAGAAAATCCAATAAGCCAAGCCAGTGTAGAAATGAAAACTATATGGATTCCAATAATTCGCGAAGGGCTTAAGCGCAATACACATGCGTAAGAAGTTATAAACTTCTGCGCAACCACGAAAAGTTTATATATATATATATATATATATATATATATATATATATATATATATATATATATATATTGGATTACTCAGTGGCTCAGTGGCGATGGTGTCAGACTAGTAAGTGAAAGGTACCAAGTTGAGAGTAGTCAAGTGCTTGGAAAAAAATTACATATAACATATGAATTCGACGTGAAGTGCGAAAACAGTCCTTCTTAGGACTAAGCCTGATGACGGAAGCAGAGTCCGCTTCAGAAACGTCGCGCTCAAAAAGCATAAACTGTGGAAATAGGCCGATCAACTCCACTAATAGGAAACCACAGTTACAAAACACTTATAATACGGAAATGTAGGAGTAGTATAATTTATTCACATACATTATTTACATACATAAGCAGTTATTCTTTGGTGGCACGCACTGTTATCAACGTATACGGATAGTGCACGAATATTTCATCATTCTGATCAGTGTGAACCAATCCTTTCATTTCCATGAATTCTATAATATCCGTAGAACATTCCAATTCTTTCTCTTTAGGAAGATTGAAGGAATCAATTGCTGTTATCATATCTAGAATAAATGGCTAAACACCGTCATAATTAGATTAATACACATACTAATAAAGTTTTGTTTTGGATAAACATAAATTTTGGGAACCTTTTCGCACAGATGCACTTCAAACCCTAATTCCGTCAAAAGTTCGCTTAGATAATTTTCGGGATAATAAGTTGAATAGGTAGGGGCAGTAATTCTATAATGATGACTAAATATTGATTTCCATTTTGAAATAGAGGCCAAGTGTTGGTAGATCTTCATCCCTTCCCATGTTCCCAAAAAACTGATAAACATTTCACCTCCTGATTTTAGCATTTTGTGCACATTTGCAAAGCCTGCTCTAAAATATACTTACTAAAATATGAAATCCTATTTTTTCTAATTTAAATACTTACTTAAAATCCGAAATGAAATGGAACGTGTAAAAAGAAAAAATGTTATCAAATGCTTCATTGAATTCGTCCGGAACTCTGTCTTTAGCAATATCCATTTTTTGATAAAGAATTCTTGAATCTGTCTGATAGTGTACCTTGGCATACTCTAGTAATGGTTCTGATTTGTCAACTCCAACAAGTAATTTCAGACTTTTTGGTAAAAGTGGAAACAGTTTGGTAGTCATCGTATTTCCAGGTCCACATCCAATGTCTAAGACTGTGCAAACATTTTTTAATTTTAGGGAACTAAAATGCTTCTTGAACACATAATCAAAATCCTCTTTAACTTGCATACAATTATCCACATATAAAGATGGTCTGATCATTGCCTTTTAATACTGTCACTAAATGGTTTATTTAATATTAATGGCAATGCTATCATTTGTTTCTAAAATGTATATTTATTATCTTTTAGGCTATCAAAATGAATGCACAAAGTTATCAGCATCTTTATGTTGATTAATTAAACTACAAAAAATGAGGACGTTTAAAGTGCGCTCAAAAACTGTTGTCAATAACCTTGACCCTTTCGGTCTCCGCGTACTACATGTAGTACATAGGAGTTTTTTTTCTTTTTAAGAAAACTGCTTCATATATCACGCTGTAACCTCTTGCGTACACGTTTGAACTTTGTACTACAGGTGGCACACTGTGACGTAAATATTGCATTATTAGGATACTACCCTTACTTTATTTATTTAGAACTATTATTATGTTTGTCAAAGAAAAGATTATTATGAACACTTCCTGTGTTTGTCAAAGAAAAATGGACAACAAACGTCTCCTATCTGAAAGGGAATTATTTGAATTAATGGATTGTGATTTATCAGATATAAAGTGCCTCGGCGACGACGATGACTATGATTGGGAGGATGATGGTATTGATGCCCCAGAAGGTAGTAGTAGTTAATTTTTGTACTTGAGCAGCAAGTTTGTTATTTTTTAGACGTATTTGAAAAGAAAGCTATCAACGGACCAAAATAAATTGAGGAACCGATTTATCGGAGTGACTCGGAAATCGAAGAACAGCCGGATGCTTGTCCCAGCACTTCAGCAGCTGGATCAATAAAACTTATAAATAATACATCTAGTGTGTAACGTCCCCCATGTACCCTATCTTGAAAAGTGCAATTTGAACTTATTTGCAATAATGCAAATTCAAGAACAAAACAATCGCTAAGGGATTTATCTTGACTCTTTACTATTACTCAAATTAATTACTTGCCTTATATTGACTTTACTGGCAATAATTAAAACATTAAACTTTATTTACAAGTCTGCTATTTCATTAATTGCAAACCTCAAATCTGATCAAAATAATTGGCCGTCTAGTAATAGGTACGTTGTGCTATTTGCATTAGATGGGCTGGATGAGGTAAGTGTTGCATCATGTGGTGCTTCAACCCGTTAATATACTATTTTGGGAAAGAACCACCAATAAAACCTCACTTTATTCATAAATAAGTAATTGCACAGGTACATTAATAAATCGAGTAACACAAAAAAACAACGGAAGGGTTAAATATATAACAAAACACCATTAAATCAGGATAACAAAACACCATTAAATCAGGTTAAAGTGCGCACAAAACTATATATTATGAAAAAAAAATCAGTTTGACTACCCATAAACACAATAAAAAGTACCATGTAGTCACACCCACAATTTTGTCATAAACAAATCAGAATAAAAATTGTAATACCAAACACGTCGCCCTCTAAAATAAATCATGCCGGTCTTTAAGTAAATAAGCAAATAAGACAATAAGACAAACTACGGTACATATAAAATACAGCAACAGAAAAATTGCACAGGTGATAATAAGGTAAAATCAAGGACAAACAGAAAAATAGGTGAGAAATTTAAACGTACACAATTGTTTAGTGCTAATAAAGCAGAAAATACATACGTAAATTTACAATAAATTACATATAAAGAGAAATCCGTTCGCAGGCCAAACAATTCTAATTAAACCTCGGATTAACCAGACTGAATCAAAGATAAAAAAAAAACTCATTGTACAAAGCCTTACAAGGGTAAGTTGTAAATAGATCATAACATCGTGACCGATATATAATTTTGAGTGCGTTAGCGTTCTTTTCTCAGGTTATAAATTCATTTACACAATAATAAAACAATAAAAATAATATTTGAGGCGTTTAATGGTCATCTGGACCAGGGAGTATGTAAACACTCGGCAATTGCCTTTCTTACAAGTATAACTAAGCTTTACCCTGTAGCCGTTCGTCAATGCCCTCTACACAAATAGAAATATAAACCATAAACATCAATGCTCATTCACCCAAATATATGAGTGAGGGAGCCCTGTACTGTCTTTTATTTTAGCAGATTTCCGCTTAATGAGCCCGCGTGCTAATGGGATACCTTTACATGGTAATGTTTGTTTTTTAATACGTTACGTAAGATTGTATAATCGTTTGCTGCGAACTTGAATTACATTAAAAATACCTACTTACACTTGAATATATTCCTAATATCCCTAATTAAAACAAATCAACGCGATCCGGCTCAATCAAGCCTTCAAACGCAACTGTATTCCCTTCCGATTTCAAACTAACTATATCTACTCCAGAAAAACCACCCCCGTTTTTCAAAAGTAATAAAAAAAAACAAGAAACATTACGTTGGAACAGTTTCATATTAATTATTGAACAAAATCTTGATTTTAAAAATATGCATTCGTTTGTAACAAGCCCTACATTTCGGTCTCGAGTTTCAATGTACCAAACAAAGATCCCATTGGATTTGCGCTATATTCCGACGTAATTAATTATTACGTTTATGAAGTTTTTACCACAAGAATGTGCATACAAAGATTCGTTACGGTCCCCGGCAACAAAGCATTGTCGAGCGTACACCTGCATTGTTTCTACCCTAACATGTGTTTTTCAACCCTTAGCCAAATATCAGTTACATACAATCCCGCATTTCCTACATAAAAATACATAAAAGCATTAGCAAATTACTTGGTGAAAAGATTTCGTTTATCGTACACCAGCAATAAATTTGTATAGGAAAGGAGATGGAGATCTCGACAAAATTGGATCTCCTATAACAGTATTTTAAAAGTATTTTACAGATGATTTTTGTAAGAATATGTCTCTTTATACGAACATTTATCATGTTCAGAATAGCACCAGATTTGAAGCTACAATTCCTGAAGGGTTGAAAACCTTTGTGGGAATATTCATAATGATGGGTAATCTGCGCCACCCCTGCTTTCGATTGTATTGGAATTCAAGTTATTTGTACCAATCATTCGAGATAATATGAACTTTAATAGATTTTCTAAGCTGAGAACTCATGTCCACTTTGTAGATGTAAGCCAGCCATCTACTGGTAAAGACCGCAGATCATTCCATACAAGCGACAGCTCAATGTAAAACAATACGTGAAAGGCAAACCATGTCCTTAGGGCATAAACGTATGAGCGCTATGCGGCTCAAGTGGCATTTTATACAACTTCACTTTAGACCAAGGTTGAACAAACCGAATTAGATGCCCTTCACAAAAATGTGTTCGGACAGAGTGCAGGGGTGGTAGTAAAGTTTAGTGAAATGGTACAAGAACCTAATCAACTGTACTTTATCGTTATCAACAATATTCTATTAATCAGGCCGGTAAAGCTATCGGCTGCATTTACAGAGGTGCACCATATCAGCGTGGATGTAATATAGGAAGCTGGTTAGTCGGCATATTTAGAAGCATAATACCGTTATTTTAGACTGATGCAAAGGCTTCAGAAAAGAAGCTCAAAGAATATCTTCGCTGACGTCATAGAGGATTGGCCTATTAAGGAGTCATTTCAAGAAGGATTTCACGAGACAGGTAGAAATCTTAAACGTAAAGCCGACGAGAAAATCTATCAAATGATGGAGGGTTCGGCTATAAAAAATACATCTGGTTGATAATAACCAGTCTCTACCGAGAGCTGCTGCTAAGAAGAAGAAACCTATTTACGACGATATATTTCTAAAATAATGGCTTTCCTACATGCATAATCATGTAAATGCATTAAGTCCGAATTCGATTTGTTCGCTTTAGCATCGACACAGACAAGTATCGAGAGTTGTGAATGGATACTTTACAAACCCTTATCAACTCTGGGTGATAACGCCTCCATAGAATTTGCAGTGCCCGGAAATGGAAACGATTACATAGATTTAAGTCAACTATGTTGTACATCACAGCTAAAGTTCTAAAGACAGATGATACAGCTCTTACTGGCACCTATGTTGTAAAACCGGTAAAAAATTAGTTGCATTCTCTTTTTACACAAGTGAAAGTTTACTTAAATCAGATGATGGTGTCACAACTATGCCTACCGTGTATATCACAACTATGCCTACCGTGTATATATCGAGATGCTGCTAAAGTATGGAAAGGAGGTCAAGACTTCACATCTATCTTGCACCTTCTGGCACAGATATAGCGGAGTAGATGAATATGCTGGGACACGCAAAAAGTGGTTTCTCAAAACGTCAAGCACGACACACGGTTCAAATTACAAGACGAAAACTATGGACGCTAGAGTTTACTGGTGAGACGTGTGAGGATCAATCCCATCATTGTAATTGCGCACTCTAAAGCTTCAGAAACAACTGCAGCGAAATGCGCAGTAACAAGGACAGACGTAAAAGCGTGAACTATACCTGCGGACATGCAGCGAAAATCATGGGATAATGTTTGGGGCAGTTAGCTAAACGATGCATCGTAGGGTTTGTAGCAAATAAAGCCTTCAACGACGATTACGTCTTAAACCCGTGCAATTTTCATTACAGAAATATTAACTACATGTCGTTGTATATTGACAGCCAACAAATCCCTGCGAAGGCCTTACAATCAGACTTTACAGCTAATGGTTTATATGTAAGAGCGTATTGCACCTTATTCTCCGGTACGGGTATCCATTTTTTGAACGAAGGCAACGATATATCGAGAAGCGATTACCCCAACGGTTACTATTTAATGGCCTGTGATCTAACTCCTGACTTGTCTCCAAACGCTAGCACGCACTAGAGTTTAGTTAGAAACGGTTGGCTGCGACTGTAAGTCGGCTTTGAAAATGTTCTCGCTGAAACCATTAGCTGTTTGGCATATGCCGAATTCGATAACGTGATCGAGATCGATTAACATGGGCATGTCATCGTAGATTTTACCTGTTAAAGGGGGGGGGGGAGTTTAAATCTCAAGCATCAATATACAACAAAAATGGACGCACATTCGGGCGTACAAGGGTTTAAGGTGATGACAACGAATTCATACCGAAAGAAATTGCAGTGGTTACAGATCATGAAGCTTTATTGCTGATGCTGATAAAACCACGTCGAAATTATTTTATATCAAAATCCCTGTCAAGACAGATAAGGTACTTAAAGAATAAATGTCATGGACTGAAATGGAGGTCGGAGCATCTACCCTACAGCGCTTTCCAAGAGGAGTTGATAATAGTTTTGCAGCCATTTACCAAAATTCACGTTAAGGGTAATGGAAAACAGTGGTTTTTAAGATTTCTTAGCAAACCAATACTAAACCTGGACGAGATTGGTTGTTCGTCGATTGATTAAAAAATTGAAAAAGGAAGCAAAGCCGTATAGTTGTTTAAACCACAACATCGCACCATTTACGCTTCCTGGAGAAGAATTCTAGATGGTTTCATTACAACAAAACGAAATGGATTACCATTCGGATGTGTGTGGACTTCACACGATAACGTTTCTGTATTTTAGATTAAATAATTTACCAATGCTTAATTTTGTAAATAAGTTTTTACTGCATGTTTAATTATAAATGATGAAACAATCAAGCTACTGTATAACGCTTGCTTTTCTAGAACGTGTGATTCTAGCTTGAAACTTGTTTCAGCTAGAGGAACCTAGATACATAAAACAAGACGCTAGTTTGATATAGATGTTGTTTGGAATCCCTATGCAGGCACCATACTATTTCAAATTCTTCTCAAAAACAAATTTTATATGAAAGGTGAAGTGTATTATCAAAATTGGAAGTGAAGGTCAACTCTACCTTTCATGTAATTAGTGGGTTTTCCCAGCCACGATAGAGGTAATTGAGTAGTGAAAGTTTGTTATTGTTGGTTACATAACCGGGGAAAATCCGGAAAATAATGACTTTATGTTAATGATTGGGAAACCCATAAATACTTTATATTAGCTATTTATAAACAAAGTACAGAAAGTGAATGTATCGTGATTATAACAGAAAACCAGCAGTTATTCACTTTCGTGGTCATGTCTAAAACAGCTGTTGCTGCACAAATAGACCAATTACCGTTAAAGATAAAAGTTTAAAATGGAATCTGGAAATTTATGGTGTTTAAAGAAGGCTGAAAAGATGGATCTGAATAAACGTAACAGCAGACGGATCAAGAGATTGGCGTAACCTTATTCATTATTTTATTTAATTACTTGTGCAGATTTTTAATGTTATGTTATAATTACAGGTATGGAGTTATCAGCTCTAAATGTAATATGTTTTAATACATTTAAAAACGTTAAGGAATTAGAGACAGCGTATAATACAAGATATTCAATCATCACATCGACAAAGTACGGTGAGAAGGTAGTTGTGGAACTGGAGAGATTTAAATGAGTGCTACTCGAGCGTTTCCATAAGTTTTTCAAGTCCGAGGACCATCGTATAAAACAATTTAACGTCCGGCTGAAGAGTAAAAATGCTTCAATGCGTTTTTTAGGACCAACAGGCAAAACGACCAATTTAATATTTATTTAGAAAAACAGCTTTATGATTACTATCTTATGTAATGACGAGATTTAATAAATAAATCCACTTTTGTCTCCCAGACACCGAGGAGTGCTGTTATAATTTTTAATTGATTTGATTGATTGATGACCACCAAACTCACACATACAAAATGGTTGTCCTGTTGATCAAATTCTCTTAATTAATTGATTTGATTAATTGACCTGATTAATTGATTTGATAACTGATCTATTGAAAGCACATGTCGTAGGTCCAAATTCTGCTCAAAGTAAATGTTTGTATTTAAAATTGGTTTGATTTAATTGTTTTGATTAATTGATTTCCAAATGATCGACAAAAACAACGATGACCTTCAAAACAAAAATGTCCGACGAAAATTACCGATGTTCTTCGACGATTGTACGAATTCAGACGCCCGCGCATTAAAAAAAATAAATTCTGTATGGTCACCAAATTTCATAATCTTTAAGATATGCAACAACCTTAAAAAAAATATGCCGCATCAATATCTATATCTAACCGTTTCTAAGAGGAAAATAATTTTAAATAAATCATTTCAATAATATAATAGATTATGCAAAGTCATCACGTTGTCTGCGGCAATTCAAGTTTGACGACTGTTGCTTATCTTTTAAATTTATCTTAGTTAACCTTACGCCATGGAATTCCATATCTAATACCAATAATGTTTTATATACTACATAATTCCACAATTTCTGCTTATATAATATTTATTTCTTAACGCGTTTCAGTGCAACATGTACCATTATCGAGAGAAAATACACATTAAAATAATAACAATAAATAGTTATGGTAACAAGTCGTTAAGACAACACAGCAAACTTGTAAATTATAATTATATATTTAAAATATCTCTTAAAGGTGAGTATAAGAGCAACCTGTTCTGTACTTCTGTTAGTGTTTATAAATTTAGAACGCTTCCAAAATATCTAACTCATCTTTTTTATTACAAAAATGTAAAAATTTAATATTGTTTTGTGAAGACATAAGGTGATCATTTACTATGAGGTGTTTGGCATAATTCGAATTGTCTATGTGCTTATATTTGTAACATCTACTCTGTTCCCTGAATCTAATATCAATGTTCCTAAGTGTTTGTCCAATATAAACAGATTACAGAATGTGCAATTCAATTTCTAAATACCTGACATCAAAATGTTGTTAATTGAATCTTTGGTATTGAATAAATGTTTAAGAACACTGGTATCAGTATTATAAGCTACTTTGTATTTCTTGTTCTTCAGTAATATGTGAACTACTTTTTTTGATATTTTTCTAAAATATGAAAAATATAATAAATAAATCCATATCAATTTCGCACTTAATAATAATATCAGAAAAAGTAGCTTACATGTTACAAAAGAACAAGAAATACAAAGCAGCCTAAATTAATATCAATTTTCATAAACATTTATTTAATGTCAAAGATTCAACTAACAACATTTTGAAGTCAGGTATTTATGAATTGAACTGCACACTCTGTAATTCTGTTTATATTAGAGAAACACCTAGGAACTTTGATATTAGATATAAGGAGTACATTAGATATTACAAATATAAGCGCACGCACAAATCCAATTATGCCAAACATCAAATAGTAAATAATCAGCTTATTAAATATTTATATTTTTGTAATAAAAAACAAAACATTCGAAACTTATATACATAAACAGAAAGTATCTTTAACATTAAATATTAAATTACAATATACGTCAAGTTTGCTGTTTTACATTAATGATTTCTCACTATAACTACTTATTGTTATAATGTTATGCAATCAACATTTTTTCGCTATTGCACGCCATTTTACGACGTTTGACCAATTTAAGCCGTCATTAGTTATGATGGGTGTGGGTGTAAACGTACGTGCGTGAATGCGAGCGTTTATGCATGTGTGATGGCCTGCCTGTGCTTGTGAGTGAGGGTATGCGTGCACATGTGCGTGTTTGTGAGCGTTTGCATTCCCGTGTAGGAGTGCATGCGCGTCTGCGTGTGAGTATGCGTGTGCGTGTGCTTGTGCATGCGGTGTTCGGTGTGTGTGTGTGTGTGTGTGCGTGTGTGTACGATAACTCGAGAACGATCGGACCTATGTGCTTGAAATTTCGCATATAAGCTTGATTTAATTTCTTGTAGAGCTGTTTAAAATTTTGAGAAAAATTCAGTGATGGAGAGGGGAGGTTTATTAGGCACAATTTATTGATATTGTAAAATAATACTGAAACTGCTTTTGAAGCACGTCGAATACATAAAAGTACCAGCATATACAAGGTGGCGCATATGTCGGTTACTCCAAATTTTCTATTTTACTAATGAATTGGAAGTGTATTATATGAACTATATTTACATATTACCTTAAAAATGTTAGAGCAGTTATTATCGTTCAATGTTAATCATTGTTTCAAGTGCTCAAAACGTCCATCTTGATAGTCTATATACTTCATACAACGGCTTAAAACAGAATGACAAGGTTTCAACAATAAAGGTTTATCTTCATTAACGACGTCAAATGTATTTTCAATTTTGTTTTTTAATTCGTCTAGTTTTTGCGGTTTTGAAAACACAAATTCCTTTACAATACGTCAAAGCGAAAAATCACACGAGGTTAGGTCCGGCGAGCTCGCAGGCCATTCGATTGTGCCACGGCGCTAATCCATGCATTAAATTTAAAATTTAAAAACTCTCGAATTTCAACACCGAAATATGCTGGAGGTTCATCTTGTTGTCGCATTAGCGTTTGAATATTGTAAACAGGGTTGTTTTCAAGGTAGGGAAACACTACTTCCTGCAGAATTTTAAAGTAACTTTCTGAGTTAATATATACTCGAAATACATCTCCACAGCATAACACCAGTCATATTGAGCTCTTCTTGGATTACATGATGACAATTTGCATCCGACTTCAGTTATGTCGATTAACACGTCTATTGAGTTTGAAGCACGCCTTATCGTGCCACAAAATTGATCGCAAGCAATTTGGATTCGCTTCTGCACGGGAGACTGTCTCACAAAATTCCAATCGTCTATCGAGATCATATTTATTAAGCTCTTGGGGTTAAGATGGGCGATGTGTCCTAAATTTTAATTCCTTTAACATTCTTTGCACGCTTTTCGTAATACGCTTAGTTCAGCAGATGCCTTACAAGTACATTTACTGGTACTAACTGCAGAAGCTTCTGCAACAATCTGTAGATTATCATCGTTTAAAATCGATCGTGGACGACCACACTTCGGTACATTTAAAACTCCTATATTTTCAAATTTCTTATTCAACTTCCGCATATGTTGTCTAGTCGGTATCGACACACATGGATACTTAATACCAAAATCTTCGATCACTTTAGCAGAATGTTTATTATGGTTCCACCACAACTGAAGGATAATTGTTAGGTTGTAAACATTTTAAAAACACAAGAGAGAATAATTGCAAGTTGACTCACGGACAACCTAACATTGTAACCAACCCATCCAAACAAAATATCCTATTACATGGGGAAACTGGCATATGTGCAATCCTTCATACCTATATGTCTATTGACCTCGACATGGTGTAATAGTTTAAATGTCTACCTGAGATAAAGTATTATGGTTTTCACAACGTTGCCTATTCTCATTAAGAACGCATTAGTATTGCTTACTGCCCAATAAAAACTGTTTTTAATGTACTTTTTGAAAACTGAAATACCTTTTGTAGATAAGGAAAAAGAATTATACAAAATAAAAAATTTCAATATTAAACAGAAAACAGTTGATGGGATAAAATTAGATTCCTGTGTCACTCCTTGGATGATGCTAATTCTAGATGATTTGTTTTACATTATGAGCTACACTATAAAAAAGATTTAATAGAAGTTGTAAAGATGAAAAGCTATTTATTGTGACGATTGTAGTGTATGCAATTATGCCTTAAGTGTGTAACAGTAACCACTTCTACCACAGTTGGCTTAAACCAGATTTTTTGAGTTGGATTTCCACACCTCTCTCCCACGGTTTCAACACTACTGCTCTTTTTCTATTTTCGGTTCAGATCTTCTGTTCTCTGTCTCCCTTTGTTCATTCATATATGTCAAAACTATCTTATTTGTTCTTGTTGTTGTTATTACTGGCTCCACGCTGACTTCCACAACAATGCGTTCGAATTGCCTCCCATCGACCTTGATGCATTGTTGGAGCCGCTCATGCGTGGACATTACAGCAACTTCAACTTACGCTCTTGACAGGCTACGAATGGCCTTTCGAATTCGTACTTTTATATCGTCTCTCGGTGTTGGTGGATTTTCGCAAACAATATATTTTAACCGACCCCATAGATAAAAGTCCAAACAGGTTAAGTCTGGGGATCGGGGTGGCCAAGAAAATAGACTTCTCGTCCAATCCACCTCTGGTGATATATTGAATTTAAGTGTTCTCGCACATTTATTGAAAATGTGTTGGGCTACTATCTAGTTGCAAAAGCATATTTTGTCGTAATTGCAAAGCCACATCTTCTAACAAAATAGGCAGTTAGTTTACTAGAAAATTAAGAAACACGGCACCATTTAGTGGTTCATCAAAGAAATAAGGACCTATAATAGTTCCGTCCAGGATGCCACACCACACAATAATATTCAACGATATTCCACGTTAGTACGACAGCATCGTACTAACGTGGGGATTCAATGACACGTATGCTAAGACATTACCAATATTGTCTTTCATTCTTCTAGCCTAGTTTCTTCGCAACTTTGGTCGAAATATTCCAGTATTACGCAAATTTTGCACTAAACAAGGAAAAATTCTTGCATCGCGTAGACGCCGATCAGAGAGAATACTCTTAGCCAATGCCGCATTTTGAAGACATTCAAAATATACCGCAATCATATCAACATCTTTATCATTTCTAAAAGACATTATAGGTAGTTTCAAGGACTTACTTGTGAAACAAACATAAATTACACTGTCTGTCAAATTTTAATATTTGTTTACATGTTCATTTTAGGTATTTGTTTTTTCTCAATGGCCTACTCCTAATATTCTCCCTATTCTGCACCACTTTATTTTAATAGATACGTCAAATAAAAATTACTCGAATAAAACTGAGCTTTAAAAAGCATATATCATTTTTGGTACATTTACTAGGTGTATTTTAGTAAAAAATTACTTTAAAAGTTTAGGATGGCGGTTACGCCCCCTGGCGGTCATCTTGCAAATTTGAAAATATTTTCTACGGTCTTTTTTTGGCCACTTTAGTATTAAAATTTTTACTACAACTCTCTACGACGAATCGTTTCCGAGAAACAGCACTTTGCATTCTTATCTTTGAAATGTGATTGTGCCATTCATTCTTTACTGGTTACGATAGCTGTAATTACTATCAAAACGTAGTAAATGTGGCGCTTCATACAATTAGCTACAATGCACATGCTTTAAGAGACATAACACAATATACATTCTACTACTGCTCCAATATCATTAGTTAATGCAAAGCAATGCGTGGCATACAACAATATAAAGTAAAATGATAATCAACATCTCTTATGAAATTTGTGAATAAAAATCAGTACCTAGAGTTTAACGAATATAATATTTAATCAATAGTAAGTACGTAAATGCTTATAGATTAATATAACAATTTTGTATAATTTTGGATTTTTACAGAAAAACAATTTATTCTAATGGAAACTATTATCTAAATGTATGATAATACAGAATAACAGGTGAGAGCTGGAGTAGATTACCAGTCTCCGTCACCCAACTTAGATATCACTTTATTAACATTTGCTGTGTGAACGTGATATTTGCTTAATTACAAAAATAAATTAATTTAATTGATTCAAATACTGATTAGAATAACACACAGTAGAATAATATTTAACAAAGGGTGATTTCTCATTTCACCACACCAATGCCATGATTACCTTTAACAATATACTTAGATTCTCAACAATTTTGTCAGGCACCGATATTCGTAATTTTAAAATTTGATCCGCCAGGATTACTTAAAATATTTAGTTAGGCTCTATAGAGTCTTTTAACCTTAAAAGTTAGAAAATGTTTTATACCGCTTTGTCAATTTTGAATTGGTAGATATTAATTTAATATCGTAGATACCATTATGCACTATTAATTAATTTACTTTAATTAAAACAAATAAACGCACTTTTAGATGTAGGATAATTTTGGGTTTTACCGGCACAGATGGAACTATTTCTAAAGAGATGCTATATAGAAAAGTGATATAAAGCGCTTCGTCCTAATTCGCAATTATTTTTGAAGTAATAGAGAAAATTTTAAGATGTAATTTAAATGTTTGAAGTTGACTTTGTGGTATGCAGCGTGTCTAATATAAACCGATGTACATGGGGAAATTGGAAACCGCTGGAGATACAGAGTCGGTTAAATACAAGAAAAGTTTCAAATTTGTCTACCCAAAAATAATATAGGTTTATTTTGTTTCAAATACATACTGTTACGTAGATACAGGGAAAAAGCAAAAATATGCATTTTAGAAAAACCACAAATGGTATCAAAAAATCTACGGCTACTAAGTTACCAACGGCCTAAGTTAACTTTTGTTTTTATTATGGGCGACATATTGAATTTTTGCATTTTTAAAATCCTTGTCATAAAAGCTCTGAAACCATGTGTAACAAGTGTGTGTTCGGTCAAGATAGATAATGAAAAATTACAAAATATGGATTTCATGGTAGTAGGCTTTGATATATTTAATCAGAACGTATATGGTCTCACCACTGCTTTACGGGATTGTCATGTCATTTAGGAACGAGACTGTTGACAGCTTCTGTAGCAGCTTGTTCATGATGCTCATTATGTGGCCGAGCGCCGTCTTGTTGAAAAAACATGTTTTGCAGGGTAGCTAGTGGAAGTTTCACAATTCCTTTTACTACGTTAGTTTGTAATAGGTTCTATTATCTCGCGACTCAATCACGTGACTACCCACAACATCTAACCAGACGTTAAATCCCGATTTAACTTACTGCTTAACTTGACGAACTAGCCGTGTATTCACATCTGACCAAGAAACAGTAGTCTTACGATTTAAAAGCCCACAGTGATTAAACAGGCTCTCAAGAGACTAAAGGACTTTTAAGGAAAAGTTTGGTATCTCATTATTTTATCGAATAAACCACTGACACAATGCTATTCTTCTAATCGCATCGCCATTCTGGAGACCCTCGCAGGGCCGCTCACGAAAGGGGTGATATTTATATCGATGTAAAATGCAACCCGTCAATGACGGAACAACGCCTCTTCTGTGTTCAATCTGACGTAAAGATGTACGCGATATCTCAACCACGCTTTGCATAACAACATTTCCCTTATTTTCGTCTGAACCTTTGTTCCTCTTTACATTTGCAAAACTCCCGTAAGTTACAAGATTGTCTTTCAGACATGACTCGGACAGGTTGGTGCCTTTCTAGATATTTATTCAAATACATTCCTTGAACTTAAATCACGCAATAAGATACTCCAACATACCATATTTGTCACCATTTCCCATATACATCGTGCTGTACTATAAAGTAAATGTCAAATGGAATTATTCGTTGTATATATATATATATATATATATATATATATATATATATATATATATATATATATATATATATATATATATATATATATATATATATATATATATATATTGAGGCCTTTCTTCCGCTTTGGTTATGTTTTACTTTCTTCTGTTTGTACATCCGTTTGACCTTTGTGATGTCTTGATGATTGTATTCTGCTTTTGTTCCAATACTGTCTTCACGGTGTTGCTGATTATGTCGTCACTTTAATCCATACAATTCGAATTCTTTTCTATTTCTGTCGCCTCTCCGATTATCCGAGCTGATTGTACTTATACCTCTAATAGCTTCTCCAATGTAGAGCATATCGCATGAGTCTACAAGATACCATGTTAAAACTTTTAAAAACTTCAAAGAGTATTGTGTTTCTTGAAATAGCTTTAAAATCAGTTAGAATTTGGTAAAAATGTAATTATTGCATTTATATTACTAATAATTGGGATTTTGGTTGTATTTAACTTACCCTTGAAACTTAATTTACAGGGCAGCTATCCAAAATGTGGCAAAGATATTATTGTTTGCAACATAATTTAGTATACCCTAAAATTTTGAGAGGTCACATGTATCACAAACGTAAAAAAAACTGAAAATTCGTAATACTACACAAGAGCAGTAACTGTGCCATTATTTTCTTTTAATATTATATATATTATATATATATATATATATATATATATATATATATATATATATATATATATATATATATTGTAACGAGCCAGAATTTGGGTAAGGTAAATTAATTATTATTTTAATAAAAATTATTAAGATAATATTTACATAATAATTCATTTTATTCCAGTTCTAAATAAATGTAAATAATCAGCACTTTTGCGTGCGCACCAGTACCCCACTTTCACGATGTGCAGAAACGTTGCGACATTTCCTACCTAAAACCCCACTCATTCGCAAGGTTTATAAGCGAAAATTTTAACTTTTACTTTAGATTGTGTTTGTAGAACGCTTCTCTACAAACACACACTCTCTCTCTCCTGCCTGCCCGTTTGTAATAATTTATTATTACACCTGAAATTAATTGTGTTTGTAGAACACTTCTCTGCAAATACACTATCCTGCCTGCCTGTTTGTAATAATTTATTATTACACCTGAAACTTCTATTTGTAGAACGCTTTTCTGCAAATACTCTCCCCTGCCTGCCTGTTTGTAATAATTTATTATTACACCTGAAATTACTTCTATTTGTAGAACGCTTCTCTGCAAATACACTCTCCTGCCTGCCTGTTTGTAATAATTTATTATTACACCTGAAATTACTTCTATTTGTAGAACGCTTCTCTGCAAATACACTCTCCTGCCTGCCTGTTTGTAATAATTTATTATTACACCTGAAATTCTCTATTCGAGAACATAACCGCCTGAACCGCTCTTAAAGCAATTTCAATTGAATTAAATAGAATTCAAATACTCCGAAGTATAAATAATTTTTACGAAAATAGTTGTAATACCTAGAAATTCTTATTAACAAACCCCTTAAGAAAGTAATTGACGTCAAAGGGGTTTTGCGTATTATACTGATCTTAGGTAGATTGACTGGTTAACACCAGCGATCACCGGGATTATTATAGGGCTTCTTCTAGTAAATGGGGCTTTAAGCACTCACGCGCTATAACCTCAAAAACGGCAATTTACAAATCCCATCCTGAACCCCTGTATATAGTTCTATAGATTCAGCGTGTCCAATCCAGCTCTGAATAAATAGAATCCCTAAGATTCGTTAATTTAGACTATTGAGCCCATTGGCTTGGCTATTAACGAAATTATAAACGAACACCCAATATATCCTGAACCCCTGTATATAATTCTATATATTCAGAGTGTCCGTCACAGCTTTGAATAAATAGAATCTCTAGAACTTGTTGATTTAGCTCGAGCTCCCTGCTTGGCTATCAACACTTATAATTTACTCCCCCTCTATATCACGAAAATACACCTGACTATCAAATCCAAATTATTACCGAAAACCAAATCTGAATTGTGTAAAACATTAAATTTATACAACTAAAAATAAATCTTTACGTTTTACTTCAGTAAAGAGACTGTTAAAGAGGATATTACAAAATGGCGCCCAACGTGGGCGCCATTTCGTAAGTATCCTTCTTTGGAGCAGGTTTCTTTTAGGAATTATCTTACTAATTACCACTATGTGGATTTCTTTTTAATCTCGACTAGTCAGGAATTTTGGGAAGTGGGTTTTGTAGACTTATATAACTGTTAAACAATTTCCTACCCAGGTTTAATACATATATTTAAAACAAACTCTGAATTATAAAAATAATAAATAAAAAAATATTCTGGTAAAATAAATTAAGTTTTTAAACTAAACAATACTGGAAAATGAAAATGAATTTATAATCCTGGTTCAGCGCCGGGTATTTGGGCAGCCCACCGTACACCAACGTGAGCCTGGCGTCGTCGACTTTGTAGGCGGTAAATCCAACGATTTATGCTTTAGGTACAGGTGTCGCCTGTGAATGGGTGGTCGGTTTGGAAATTTCCTGTAAATCAAACGCGTTATAACGCAGTGTTCAAAAAAATATTAAAA
>JARFJB010002526.1:255000-328946 GCA_036346205.1 Vesta saturnalis
TTTGTGAAAACACGGAAATGATAATGCCGTATTCTCGAGAAAACTTTTGTGGTGAGTTAAACCTACATATTAATTTAATTGTTTTTCAATTTAGTCGTTTTCAAAATTTCGAGTGACACGTTAAATAAAAATCCCTTAAAATGCTTAAAATCAAATAAAATTCTTTCCAAACATAACGTAATATAACAGTGAGGAACTATAACACGATTTATTCGGTAAATCATTACCAAATGGTATCTATAACAGCTATTAAATTTAATGCCATATAAGGAGATATTATTTTGTGATTATATACATTGTCAAATGGTAATTCAAATGATTTACTATTGTAGTAAGAATATTAGAGAATAACAATCAAGGTTCTTTACAAAGACACAATCATGACTGGAATGTAATCTAAACTGAGGAAGCCCATTTGATAAGCTAGGCCTTATTTGATCACCCTACCTAGGGGATTAGTGGGTTAACAAACGTGATTCTCCCGCTCAAAGACAAAATCGCGGACGGAGCGTTATCATAAGTGAAAAAGTAGTTACGAACTTTGTATCGCTACTATCACTATAAAATAATCCTTACTAGAGGATGACATAACAAACGTTATCTTAACTCAAGAATCAGTTACGACTTGTATATCACCACCATACTCCACAAATGGATGAGATGACTAACAATTAACTCAAAAATTTATTACGAATGTTGCTTCAGTGCCATCTTTCTCAAAGGAATACCCTATAAAACGTTCAACAAAATAGTCCCTACTTGATCACCCGAGCTAAGAGATGAAATGACAAAATTGGCGCTGGGGGGTTATTTTAACTGAAGAACTTTAGATTATTACCGTATTACATACATAAATCTTTTATAAATTGCCCCATAAGGTAGTCCATGCTGGATCGCTCTAGCTTGGGGATGAGATGACAAAATGTTAATTCCCTTTCAGAGATAAAGCCGTAGCTGGAGAGTCGTCTCAGCTAAAATATCTGGTGTGGAACAATACACGGCCTTCCAATATGCAAAATGGAAATTAGCACCAATGGCATAATAAAAATTTCTTTAGATATAGTACAGTATAGTAAACATAACTTGATTCTCAATACAAAACTATAAGGCTCAAAAATTCTTATTCTGAATTTCTTAGTATTAAATTAAAAAAAAAAGAAATAATATATTTCCCTTTTGTGGTACGTTCATAATGAAAATAAGCAACATGCTAAAAATAACAATAATAATAATCTGTCAAAGAGACGCTTAAACCTAGGAACAGATCGAGGTTAATAGGCATATCAATGATAATTTGAAAAAAAATTCAAATCCGCCCGCTTCTATAAAAGTATTCATAGGTAACACTGTTGTAGCAGTTTATGTTTCATTTAATACATTTCTATGGCTTATTTGAATTCAGATCAAGCAACGTTATAAAACAAAGTTATGTTAAATTATCTTTAAAAATTTGTTTAGGGGTAAATCGTCTAAAATGGGGACGGCGGGTAAAACGGGGACATGGTGTTCCCGCCCGTTGAGTGCTGCTGTTTGCGTAAAAACGGCCAACCTATTATTCTAAGCCATCAGTACGTTAGTATGCAGTGATCTGTCTACTTGAACGCAAGTTTATTGTTAGGCGAGAACCTTTCGAAGTTTTTCGCTTAAAATCTTACGATTTTGGCGTTGTAGACAAGTGAATATTTGTTTTCAATTTCCAAGAATAAAATCACGGTAAGTAGGTAATCTTATTCTATTAGTATCGGTCGTGCGTCTGACATATTATACCTTAATTTTATTTAAGGATGCTGGGGACTTGATCGGCCGTCTAAAACGGGGACGTCCCCATTTTGAACGACATTAATAAACAATTATAGAAATTATTTATTTATTTTTTATAATTGATTTTTTCAACTATTTTTCTTATAAAAACAAAATGAGAATATTTAATAAATTTATACTACTTCTTTTGATTTCAGATAAGTAGCATAATGGAAAAATACAAACGAAAAACTGACAGACAAATTTGGTCTGAAGAAAGTATGGCAAGGGACATTGCAGCTGTCACTGCAGGAGAAATGGGGTACAGAAGAGCTTCAGCAGCCTTTAATGTACCACAAACAACACTGGAAAGAAAGGTGAAAAAAGCAAGAGAGGAGGGATTGTCTTCTGAAAAAGCCGCAGAGAAGAGGTTGGGGCGGTACAAATCAGTTTTTTCTGAAGCTCAGGAAAAAGAGCTGGTAGAACACATTCTAACTCTAGAAGAAAGACTTTTTGGAATTACGCTAACAGATCTGCACTTGCTGGCATATGAGTTGGCAGTAAAGAACAGCCTGGAACATTCTTTTAATACACAGAAAAAGATAGCAGGTAAGCAATGGCTTTATAATTTTCTTGGGAGACACCCTTCTGTAAGTCTCAGAAATTCCGAAAAAACGTCCATGGCCAGAGCCATAGGCTTCAACCGAGTAGCTGTAGGAAAATTTTTCGATTTGCTGCAGTCCCTCTACGAAAAATATAATTTTAGCCCGTCAGATATATATAACGTGGACGAAACTGGGATTTGAACAGTGCCCAATAAGCCCTCAAAAGTACTAGCACTTCGAGGTAAAAAGCAAGTTGGAGCTTTATCATCTTCTGAAAGGGGAGTTCTTGTAACGACTGAAATATGTATGAATGCAACAGGGAATTTCATGCCTATCATGTTTGTGTTTCCCAGAAAAAGAGCGAACCCATTGCTCATGGACGATGCCCCTCCAGGTTCTTTCGCAGTATACCATGAGAGTGGTTGGATTAATAAAGATTCATTTATAGTTTGGTTCAAGAAGTTCCTTGAATTTTCTAATCCTTGACCTGCAAAGCCTGTCTTACTTATTTTGGATGGCCACAGCTCACATGCTAAGAGTCTGGAATTGGTCAATCTTGCTCGGGAGAAAAACGTCATCTTACTTTGTTTTCCACCTCACACAACCCATCGGCTACAACTGTTGGACGTATCATTTATAGCACCTTTAAGTGCTTACTATGAACAAGAAATGAGAAAGTGGTTAACAACTAATACTGGTAGGGCTGTAACAATCTATCAAGTAGGAAAGCTTTTCAATGCCGCCTTTACGAGGGCAGCCACCCTGCAAACTGCTATACAAGGTTTTTGAGCTAGTGGAATATACCCTTTTAACAAAGATGTTTTCCCTGACGATTTGTACGCCCCCTCAGAAACAGCAAATATGCCTATGCAGCAGGAGATTCCACCAGTTCCGCCCCAGTTAGCAACTTCAGCAGCACCAGATGAGCCACAACCATCAACATCTGCAGCACCAGTTGAACCACCGCCACCAATTTCTCAACCCTCAGCTTTTTTTGTATCACCTAAAATTATAAGGCCTCTACCACAGGAAAAGGAAAGGGAGAAAAAGAAAAAATTTGAAAAAAGAAAAGGCAAGACAGCCATTTTAACTTCATCCCCCTACAAACAAGAATTAGAGGCTGAAGAAGCAGCAAGGAACGAAAAAGCGAAAAAGACAAAAAGGAAGATCGACGACAATGAAACAAAAAAATTTGCTTCTGAAGAAAATAAAGAAAACAAAACAAAAAACGATTCACAAGAAAAAACGGACAGAAAAACTTCTAAAAAAACAAAAGTAGAAGAAATAGAGACGTCTTCGTCCGACGATGAGGAAAATATGGATGACGCTTGCCTTTTGTAATGAACTCTACATGCATTCTAAAGAAGAAGAAGGATGGGTACAATGTTGTGTTTGCAGCGGATGGGCCCATGAAGCTTGCACTGCCGTAGAAGAAGATGATGAGACATTTGTTTGTGACTTTTGTTGTTAAATATTACTTTACTTAAACAAAAAATTAAAGTACATCCGAATTTTACGTTATTTTTAATGGGGTCCCCATTTTGGCCAAGCAGTAGTTCAAAACGGGGTACTTGCACTTTTTACATATTTCATATTTTATCTTTTGACTAAATAAGTTTTTTCTATCTACATAAGTGTTTACTGTTAGGTTAAAACTCATTTAACCATCAGAGTTGTTCTCAAAATTAATTTCCAATAAACTTCCAATTTATAAGCTCAAATATACTAAGGTCCCCATTTTAGACGACTTTCCCCTACATGTTTGCTATAAACTTGATCGTTATTGAACAAATTGTAACGAACACTTAAATTGAAGTTTAGGAATTTATTTTACCGTCAAGTTATGTACCTATCGCATCAAAAAATTGTGTAAAACAAAATTAATTTATTATTTTAGAATTTAAACGCTGATACTTCTTAAAAGACAAAAACTGCTCCTAATAAACCTCCCCTCCATCGCTGGATTTCTTCAGGAAGAAATAAAATCAGGCTTAAATACGAAATTCTCAGTACGTAAGTTTTATCGTTCCGCGCGCACACGCACACGCGCGCACGCCCACACACGCACAAACGCACACACGCACACACGTACACTCGCACACACACGCACACTCGCACACGCACACACGCACACACGCGCTCATGCACACACGCACACACGCGCACACCCACACACGCACACGCGCTCATGCACACACGCGCACACCCACGCACCCACTCAATCACACTCACTCACGCACACACGCACACACACGCACACCCACACTCACACGCACACGCACACTAACACTCACACGCACACGCACACTCACACTCACAGTCACACTCACACTCACACTCACACGCACACACACGCACACACGCACACACGCGCTCATGCACACACGCACACACGCACACACCCGCACACGCACACACGCACACACGCGCTCATGCACACACGCACACACGCACACACCCACGCACCCACTCAATCACACTCACTCACGCACACACGCACACACACTCACGCACACGCACACCCACACTCACACGCACACGCACACTAACACTCACACGCACACGCACACACTCACACTCACACTCACACTCACACGCCCACACACACACACACACACACACACACACACACACACACACACACACACACACACACACACACACACACACACACACACACACACACACACACACACACACACACACACACACACACACACACACACACACACACATATTTAAAAAATATATACACATATTTTATGTTACTTGGGTATTACAAAATAAAATTGAGTAAACGCTTAGTTTCAACAAAGAAAATGTAAACTTTCACCATTATTACACATATTAAAATACTTATCTTTTTTGGGTTTCTTGATGGTGTATTTGTGTATTAAAGTTATACAATCTAAACTTTTCATACCTTTAACAAATACACCATTAAAAACCCCAAAAAAGATAAGTACTTAATTTCATCATTAATTAATAATATTAAAATCTATGTACCTATGTCTATTTGTTGTCTATTGGTTCGAAATGTGAAGCAAACTCAGAAATAATTGTTAAAAGCCTAATATTGCCCCCAATAAACACGTACACACGCATGCACGCACCCTCCCCCACACAGCAGACACATACACCTCTCTCCCCGTACACACGCGCGCACACACAGGCATCATGGTCGATATTGGCGAAAGAAACACATATTCTAAAATGAGGTAATAAGTCGATTCAGCGTTAGCTAAAAGAAGTCGATTGCATAACCTTCTATACCTACATACCGGCGTGCGGGACGCGCACATGCACGAGCACCCGCATCCATGGGTAATTAAACTATCCAGCAAAAACACACTTTTTTACAAAATTCGACTTTATTGATCAACTTCCATAGCAATACAAACATTCCAAAGTTTTTCTAAACTTTCGATACCTTTCTTACAGAACGATTCGTCTTTGGCCTTAAATATACTCCAGTTATAACCTCACCATCGTAGCCAAATGTCTTTCCCTGGAGCATCTTTTTGAGATCTACGAACAGGTAAAGGTCAGATCGCGCAGGTCTGGTGTATGTGGGGGGTGAGGAAGCAATTAGAATCGTAAATCGTTCAATTTCACCACCACTTTCATCGACTTGTGCATTAGTGCATTGTCCTGTTGAAACTGTGTTTTTTTCATTGCCATGTGAGGCATTTTCTGCTTGATTGCGTCATTCAATCGATCCAATAACGCAATGTAGTAGTCGCTATTGATCGGCTGGCCCTTCGGAAGAAAGTCGATGAAAAAATTCCTTGTATGTTCTATAATACAGGGACCATGACTTTCGATGCTGTCTCTCTTTTCGACTCCGGCGTATAGTGATAAATCCACGTTTCATCCATTGTTATGTACCGACGCGAAAAATCCATTTTGTCACGCGTAAACAACTTCAAACAGCGCTACGAATCATTAATTCGTTGTTGCTTTGCTCTACTGTAAGCAAATGCGGCTTACCCACTTTGTAAGAATTTTATAATACTCAGTTTTGAACGCGGTGCCTTTTGATATATTTAGGATGTCAGCTATCTCTTGCAACTTCACTTTACGATCACATAATTTTCAGAATGCTTTCGGGCGTAGTCACCTCAATTGGATGACTGGGCGCTCCACGTCTTCGATGGTTGTTCGATCGCGTTTAAATGGCGGCGCCATTTATGTGCCAGTCCCGGGACTCAATGGCCCACGTAATATGTATATGTAAGTTGGAAGGTAAAAAGGGGTAATTTTCCGTTCGGAGACGCAATTGTGACTACAGCGTTATCTTAATTGTTAAGGTAACTGCGACCCTAGTACCATTAGTGTGAACCTCACATACAAGATTGCTGAATGCTGGCCCGTCATGTGGATTACGCGTAGTTACGAATGTTATATACTTATCCATAAGGACAAGTTCTTAGTTTACAGGTATGGTAACGCTCGCCCTAAGTAAGGGATATAACTCCAGCTGTCTATAGTCAGAGCGTATCTCTACTAAAGGCGTAATTACTAACGTTTTTAATGCATAATTACCTGCACTGTTGGTGTTTCAAATATGCTTTTATATCACGTTTAATATGGTAAGACTGTCAGTTTTAAAGTAATGGATCGCAGACACTTTTTCTCAATTTTTTTCAAATGTAACATGTTGAAAATTGTATACCGTTGAAAAGAGAATAGAATGTACTATCGAAATCAATAATCAGAAATATAGGTTGTCATTTCAAAAAAATATCGATGACGTCGTAACTTAAAAACAATTGAAGGAAAAAATAATTCAAGTATTCTCAAATATAGATAATAATTTCATAACAAACTTTTGTATTAAACATAATTTCCTGAAATGAATATTAACGACAATAAATCGCCGTCTCCATACTTTTAACTAACCCTGTATGTCGGTTCGACGTGTGACCTTTTCTTAATAAAATGTTTTTTATTCATATCAATATTTGCTTTTTAAAGGAAGCTGCAAATTTTTAAAGACAGTGTTGCCGTATTTCAATTTTATTAAGAATTTAGAACATTACATTGTTTTATCTAGTAGCCTAAGCAAAACATCCAATTTATTTGTCTAGTAGTTTGGTTACGTGGAAACGAGCATTGTTAAGCAAAGTGTCATTATACGGTCATTACAGAATACATTCTTTAAAAGTGTTTCAATAAAAAAAATGACACCAAAAGGGGTTGCACGTGCTGTGGCATTATATGACGATGGCCCCAATGTACGGTACATTAAATTCTTAACCAATCCAAAAAGTACTGTACAAGACGCTATCAATCGTTTTCGTCAAACTGGTGAACACACGCGACGTGCTGGATTAGGGAGACCACATGTTACCAGTCAACGTGCCTTGTACCATTATTACCCGTAGACCTCAGTATGTACGTGGTACTATAGCCTCTGCACGTACCATCCTGCGTAGGTTACAAGAAGGAGTACTGTTAAGAAAACCAGTTGCATGCCTTCTTTTACTTTCAGCTCACCATACAGGACAATTAAATTTTGTTCATGAACACAAGAACGGGAGAGCAGAAGAGTGAATGCGTGTATTATTCACGGACGAATCGCGCTTTACTGAATTAAATCTTTTTCATATTTGAGACAGTTAATCGATGGTAATGGTTGTTAAATTGTTGCAATATTAACCTTTGATGTTTAGAGAATGTAACGAAAATTATAGGAAGACAAAACCGTTTTTGTTTTGAGGTCTAAATTGGAATGGTTCAGTAAAAACTCTTGACATGCCAAGTGTTGATTTTTTGTTGAATAGCATGGAGAACAATATGCTGTTTTGAGTGTTGTACTTAAAAATATTAAAATACTAATGGATACGAGCCTTTTTTTAACATGTGCGGGTGGTTTTATTTATTTAAACACTACCGTGACGCGTGAGTTAAGAATTATAACGATGTTATGGACTAAATAGAAATTTTCCGTAGTGAAGGTTATTTAAATACAAAATAGCTTCACAATTTAATAAAGGTACATGCTTTCAGCAGATTTTACGTACACAAAAAAGGAAGCTGTACGTCTATTAAGCTTGTATCCAATGTTTTGTTTGTTATACATGTGCAAAGGCTGTTAATCGGTCTATGTCGTGTAATACATGTATGTGTATGGGTATATATGTATGTATGCATACATGGCTCTTTACACCATCTTGTATACACACACACACACATATACATATATATATATATATATATATATATATATATATATATAATAATAATACAGTTTAAGTTTGAATCGATTGTGACTTGTCTCTTCAATAGCTCAGTTGGAAGAGCCCCACCCTATCAAGTGGAGGTCATGGGTTCAAGTCCCACTCAAGTTAATCTTTTACTGTATGTACTTTAAAAATTTAATTTTAAAATAAATACGGTTAATTATTGTTATGTTGAACTTGTGTTCGTACACTACAAATGAATTCTATATATATATATATATATATATATATATATATATATATATATATATATACACGTAGTGTAGTTTAGCTATATTTATTAATGACATATTGTTAAAGGATTTATGTATACGTATTATATTACTTTGTTTATGTAAATACTTAATGTATAAAGCACAAATATACATTATTATTATTATTTTACCGTGACCTAGTTCTTAGCATAGACAGCAACCTGTCATTCTTCCTGTTTCCACGAACTGGTTCAATTTTTTAGATTTCTAAGAATTGTAATATGATACCCCTATACGTTATTAAATTTTGACCTTGAAGAGGTTGACTCAATTTCAACCAATACAAGAACCATTTAACCTTGACCAGCTTTTCAGCAAAGACAACAACCTGTCATCCTTCTTGTTTCCATGAACTGATTCTATTTTTTAGATTTTTAAAAATTGTAATAAAATACCCCTTAGAGGACAATACATTTAGACCTTGAAGAGGTTGACGCAATCCAGTCTGTCATTCTACTTTTTTCCACGTAGAGTAAGTACTCTACTTTTAGAACCTAGCAATACCGGCCATGCGCAAAGCCAGTAATTGATTAGTAATGCTTATTTTACTAGAACTGGTTAGATGTCCAAGAATTTAACCTCCAAGGAGTCGCTATTTTGTTATTTCCAAGAATTGGACCTTCAAGGCTCCTCCCTCACGTTTCCATGACGTTGAAGAGATCAGTGAAAAGGGGGCGTGACCTGGTTGTTAAATTTTCTGCCACCTTGAATATTCCCATTGATGGGTTTCCAACATACATATATTAAGTAAGCATAGAACGTGGGATTAAGGATACGTTCGGTCAGAATAGGATCGTATGGAACAGACTTGAAGATTTGAAGGAGAAGTTACTACCTCAGCATTCGTGTAGATAGTTGCATGTGATGTACGAATACGCAGTGATCTTGCTGCTATATGTCTACAAGGGCAACACCATGAAGAAACCTCATTTATGGTAGACGGTAACGGGAATCGAACCCATTACCTCTCGAATATTAAGAAAATCGTATTACTATTGCACTGTCCTAGCACTTTTGTTTCGTTCTTCTGGATGAACTGGGCTTGACCTGGCAGGACCTATCTGATCTCTGTTCGTTGTCCTAGTAATACGTTTTCTGATTCTTGTTTCAAAAGAATATCTATAGGGCCTCACTTAATCTAATGTTGAGTTTTCCAGTATGACGTTTTACTATGGGTCCATGTTTAACTCGTCATGTCGTGTTGCACTAGTGGGTCGTGTTAACTCATATTGCTTGACTGCTGTGCTTTCACTTAAAGCATCATTTTTATCTATTAAAGCTCTTAATAATTTATATTTTCCTCACACGATTGCTAATACTTGTAATGCTGAGTGTTCTTGCGTTACGTTTTCTTTTTATCCTACCCATTTCGATATATGTGACGTTGTTTTGGTGGTTTTCGATGGGAAGTTCTGATTAGAATGTTACTGCATGCAATATTTGCATTCTGTTTGATTTACGTTTTTTCAGCTGGCTTTGTACTAAACTGAATCTCGGTTGTTCATCTTTTTCAATCCCAATGCCTACTGCAATTGCAACATTATCTCTATAAGTTTCATTATTCCTTCTATTCCGCGAATGTCATTTGGTTGCTTATACGATTGTTCAATTGTAGTATCAATTATTTTCTTGAAATTACCTCCCATGATGTTTTTTCACACATTATTTATGGCCTTTATTTTGTAGCCGTTTCAACTGTTCGCATATTCTCTTTTTATTTTCGTGAACTCGAGTATTTTATCTGATGATGTTAACACTATCAATCTTATAGTATGGTAACACCTGTTTAGTATGTTATATGCGGTTTAGTAATTATGGTTGATTCAACGTGTTTCCTTCTATGGCGTTTAAGGAATTATTACTTTGTAGCTGTTTAAACGAATCGCTACTTAGCGATTGTACAGACAATTAACACTTTCTTGAGATAGATTTCGGACCTTTTCGACTCACAAAGTTTGTTGTAGTGTGTGTCGTTTAAATTAATACAATCACGCGGTGACAGCTTTAGAAAGTCAATTAATGCAAAAAAGAGGCATGTAGAGTTCGCTGCGATAGTTGCTCCATTGCATCCCACTTTTGTAAAGAATATCACGTTGTTTGGAACGAAACAAAAATGGTTTGGTAGAGATAGAAAACTCCAGTTGAGAAATTTTAATTAATATTAAGAGTTGCATAATATAACACAACTTAACATTCGTCACATCGAAACAGGGATTTAAAATATTATTAAGATACAGTAATATCAACATACATAACATGTAATTTTGCAGCGAAGACGTAAATTAAAACTCTGTAAATTGATAGCTATTTTCTTTATCAACAAGTTGTGAAAGGTTCCAGAGGTCTATCCACAGTTATAAACTTGATAGCATAGTTCAGGCGCTACTTGCGAGAAAATTGTACTTTAATACCATATATAAACTTACTAAATGCAACTACAGCTGTGGATATTCGTATATTCAAAAAACCAAAATAATACCTGCTGGTTAACTTCGACATAAATGCAAATGAAATTTTACTGCACTGTACGCAAAGCTTTACAATAGTGCTATTAATTTTTAATACGAACCTTATACCAGAAAGAAAGTATAACCTATCTTTACGTAGAATTATTTTAAAACCAAAGTTGAAATTGAAACTAAATTAGTTCAATGTAATAACAAAATTTATGACCTATGTAAACAAAATAATAATGATGCAGGTTATGCATTCTTGCATTTACCTATATTGTTGAGATTTCATTTCTTCTAAAACAGTTTATTTTTTGTACTACATTTTGTTGTTCGTTTATTTTTAAAGTACGTTAACCTTGTTTGCGTACGACACCCTTATTTATTAGTTTCTGGTTGTTTTATGACAACTAAAATTCTCTTTCTAAATTCAGGCCGACGCAGTAAAGAAGTGAACAACTCTCCATTTTTTATAAAATTTCGTCGGATACAAAATAATTCTCTAAAAGTTCTAAAATCCCTTTGGGTACGAAATCGTTATTCGACAAAGATTTACTTAGTGAGTTTAAGGTCTATTTCATTACCGTTAGTGTTTTAAAGTAAAAATGTCTGGAATGTATATAATATTATATATTGCTAGGTTACAAAAACATAGCAAATGCCAATTAAACGTAATTTATTCATTACTCTTATAATACGTGCCACTGCAGTACTTACCTCTACATACAATATAAACCATTACATAACTGAGGCCATACCTTTAATTCTATTAACATTGTATTCAACTTCTCTGAAAGTTATTAGAGCTGGTTTACCTTAATGTACATAAAATAATTTACAACATGCGATTATTGAGTTAATACGTATGGAGATGAAATGTGACAAAAGGGGTATTATGTCCGCCATATTGGTACGATATTTCCGTCAAGTCGACTCAATAAATGTCAGTCGTTCATTAAGTTTGATTTATTTATTAAAGTGCGTTGTATTTTAACAAATTAAATTTAAAAGTGTCTGCTCTAGACATAAAGAATTGTATCGTGTGTTCATGTAGTATTTTGATAAAAATAAAAACGTGTCTTATTTCATAGATTAATTATTCAATGTGAATATTTAATAATACATTACTAAAAATTTAAAATTAATTTCTGTGCATGCGTCTACTCGTCGTATTTTAGAACCTTTTAATTTTAAAAGTGTTTTTCACTACAGACCTGGAAAGGCGGCCATTTATGTATGACAATAAGGCCGGCCTAGTATAATAACTTTTGTTCGCTGCATAATTTAGAGCTGCTGTCTTCTCCTAACCCCATATGGTGATACTGCCAAACATGTTTTTTTTTAATTCTCACAGTTGCTTTAGTATTTGACGTATTTAATGAAGTAATTGATAGTATTTTGGATAAACTCCAGTGTAATATTAAGCAAACTAAAATGAATTTATGTTCACAGGTATTATGAAAGCACTATGCGTATTTGAAATACCACCACATTTAGAAGAAAGCTTTATTATGGATCACATGGAAGTTATGAAGAAAAATAAACTTTTTGTCACTGATTCCCAAGGAAAAGAGTATTTTCCGCTACCATACATTTTACTAACAGTAATAGCACACAAAACCTAAGTTTTACTTTATTTTTAGTTGAGTGTTATAATTTAAACAGCTGTAAAATGTTATGAGTATTATTTTTGATTGTATCTAAGTTATTAAAATATTCTCGTCGTTTACCACCCCGTGTCATTTAGCAAGCCTTTCCACTTAACCTTTTCTTTCTATACGTATCCTATTCCCATGGCATGATGCTTAAAAGATCTGTAATGGGTTTTCGGTGGTGGCAAATGAAGCTTGCCCTCAACGAAATCCAACACAAAAATTAAACCTTGCTTGGAAATATTTTATTGAAAGAAAATAATAAGTTACGGTAATTATGAATATTTATGACCACCCCTGGACCGGCTGCGAATGTCGGTTGTCTTTCCAGGAGGTTGAAAGGCGGATTCGGGCGCCACCCAAAGATAAACTATTGTTCACGCAGTCCTTGGGTCCACTTCTGAACGTATACGGTTTTGCAAACAGGCTGTGTCGGGTTTCCCAGTGGAGGATAAAATTTAGGGCAGAGTCCTTATGGTAGAAGATGTAACCAAAACTCAATTAATTCGGACGGACGGCGGATACGGAATGCAAGGTCACAGGTCCCCTTGACAAACAAAGTTCCTTAATAAATATGAACTCTGTGAATTTATTTAAATTTCATTGATTACGGTTTATAGAGAGTACGACATTTAGAAGGGAGGAACGGCTGGAGATTCCATAATGTTAACGATGAGGAGAAAGCGTAACAATTTGTTTTAATTGATGTTAAATCAATTATTGAATTAATATTTTTCATCGTGCTAAAAGGCCAGTTTCCATGAACAAAAAATACTTATTCTGTCTAACAGTTTAATTAGTAATTAATAAGACTTATATCAAATCGAAATCACGTAATTACAGAATAGCTAAACTATCATTATCAGCGATCGACTTCACCAGTCGACAGCTGGCCAGATACGACAGAACGGATCTTCTAATTACAACCGACTGTCCTCCGAGACACCTACTGTTTTCAAACGCAATTAAATTAAAACCGGAAAGATTACGTGGACCATTCCACGCTCGCTTACATTCCCAATTGAAGAACTGTTAATTTTTAAAATATTTACGCATCTGTTACAAAAACCAATATGTATCAGGTTTCAGCGCAATAGAAACTAACTTCTCAATACTTAATTGCACATATTTAACTTTTAGTTACATAAAATAGATAAAACAAAACATACGCCGAAATACATCACTAATCGTGCCTTATTGACTTATTAAAACCCTTTAGCATTATATTTTTCGCGCTAAGAATCACGACTTTCTGTTGTTACCTACACACTGTACGTCACTAGAACTTTTGCCTTATTAAAGTATTTCCAGCTTCATTAAGCAACTGTTAATGTGTCAAACATCGAACAGCCCCGAGAATTACAATTCTAATTCCTATCCGAGAAGAAGGCGTGCTTTAGTATATCTGTTTAAGAAAAAACCTGGCTGGGTTGGAACACGCACACGCACACGCACACGCACACGCTCACGCTCACGCACACGCACATGCATACGAACACGCACATGCACACGCACACGCACACGCACACGCACAAGCACAAGCACACGCACACTCACACGGATACGCACACGCGCAGTCACACACAAACACGCACACGCACACGCAAATGCACACGCACACGCAACACGCAAATGCACACGCACACGCGCACACGCACACGCACAAGTGCACGCGCACAAGCACACTCAAACGCACACGCACTCACAAACACACACGCACACGCACACGCATACGCACACACACACACGCACACGCACACGCACACGCACAGGCGCACGCACACGCACAGGCACACGCACTCGCACACGCACACGCACACGCACAAGTACACGCACACGCACACGGACAAGCACACATCGACCTTGTTATCGTTCTTCTGTTTCAACAATTGGTTGATTGATGATCATCACGAATTGTCGTCTATGTCGTCCGCATACTATTCATATTTAATTGACCCTAAAAGTGGCTAATTAAAGTCGGGAGGGCTAACAGGGTCATTATCGTTATTCATTATTACCCTTCAATTAAATAGAAAGGAAGTTAAAAAATAGAAAAGTTAAGTGTCACGACAATAGTAAACAGATTTGATTAGTTTAAAATGGCAATAACATGCAAGTTGGAACCTAAATAATAAACCAAAGTAAACAATTTATTTCAATATTAATGCTGTCAACACCTACGAAGCTAACCATAAACAGATCGGGGTATTATACAACTTATGCACGATTTTAAGTTGGTTAGTGAACATCCTGCTTTGTTTTCAGTACAATTAGTTTATTCAGCAATCGTACAAAAAATTTTTTTTCTTGTATAATGTTATGTAAACTAATTATTGTTTTCTTTTCAGCTTTAATATTCTACAACTTCATAGGTGGAAAGCATGTATACCCCATGCCGCCTGGTGCAATACCACTACCTTTACCATGGGCTCCTTAATATTGGTGCTCCAATTTTGTGAGCTCGGTAAGGGCTGCCAATTACTTTCTCCTTTATTCCTTATGTACTCGCCGACACGCACTAGCCAAGCGTGGCGCTTTAACGGCTAAACCCTGAAATGACGAGTTCTAAAACAAACAGGTGAGTAGGGCGAGACACCCACACTCTCAGATCGATTTGGCCATCCGTCCCAAGGATTCTGGAGTGGGGTGGGGTGGGGGCAAAAATTCGCCAATACCAGAATCAAGACTAAGAAGAGCAAGATCTGCCAGGAATAAAATTCTGCCCTATTCGGATGCCTGGGAGGGGAGGACTCAAGAGACCTCGGTCATCGAAAGTACCACCATCTGGATTCATCACTGCAACATACGTGGTATCAGGTCGAATCTTAATGTGCAATTGGACATTCTGTTTCTATCAGAAACACAAGTCTCCCCTGGAAGCACTGATTCGCCCGACATGCAATTTCCCAGATACAACCTCTACTCTAACTTTCGCCTTAAAGGCAGAGTATGTGCGTATACCAAGGACAACGTAGGTTGTAAGAGGATGTCCACTTTGGAAAACAACAAATTTGACGCGATTTGGTTTTAACATTTTGGGCCCCAATTTGTGAAATTCTACTGTTATTTGTATACGTCTCCCAACGATAACAACTTCCAAGATCTTTTTGATTACCTTAGTCTGAAAATCTTATCATAGTTTCCATCTTGCGATATTCCAATTTTGGGAGATTTTGATGCCCACAATTCTAATTGGCTTCAATTTTCGTCTACTAATAGTCCCGCAGGTAATAGTGCAGAAGCATTTGCTGTATCGTGTGATCTCACACAAATCATTTCCGAACTAAAGAGAATTCCTGAGAACCCTAATCATACCCCACATCCACTGGATCTATTCCTTACAGCTAACCCACTTGTCTATAAAACAAGAGTCCTTTCCCCACTTGGGCAATCAGACCACTGCCTAATCGAAATAACTTCTTCTGTACCCTATCACACTGTTACTCCAAAAAACAGATAGAACTGTATGATGTTTTAAATCAGCTAACTGGAGCGAACTGCGAGATTTTTTTGCAACCTTCCCCTGGCGTGAGTATTGCTTTAAAAAAGAATCTATTCACGTTCAAAACTGAAAAAACGCAGCGTTGCCTTGTGTCCGCCAAGAAAGGCCGATCATTTCCTGCTGTAAATATGAATGGCTTAGGACTCAAGCTTTTCAAACTCTATTTATATGTGAAGGATGTCCGTATCATCGAACCTTTCATGGGCTAACCACCTTTTGTCAGCCAGCAAAACAGCTGCCTGTAAACTGGGCTTTATATACAGATCTAAACACTACTTCACATCGCAACAACTCCTTTTACTGCATAAGACTCAAATTCGACCTAATCTGGAATACAATTCCCACCTTTGGGTCAGTTCTCTTCATTACGTCCTTGATATGGTAAACCGCATGCAAAAAAGAGCTATAAGGCTTATAAATGACCCGTCTCTGAGTTCTGACCTACAACCTCTTAAGAATAGGAGAATAGTTTCGGTTCTTTCCTTGTTCTATTGCTATTACCATGGCAAGTGTGCCTCCGAAATAAACTCCTTAATACCTTCGCCGGCCATCTTCGCTAGGAATACTCAGTTTGCCCATTCACACCATAATTGCGCACTCAAAATTCCATCGTATCACACTAAACGGGTTCAATCTACATTTTTCTACACGGCGACCAAATTTTGGAATTCACCCAGTTCCTGTTTTCCTCCAAACATTGACTTAAATCAATTTAGGGTAGCAATTCATAAACATTTCTCGGCAGCCTAACAATATCCCTAAACCCTCCCAGTGGTCCTGAGTGCTTTAGCACGTTAGGCAAATTTTAACCTGTTAGGGAATACTGTAAGTAAAAGAAAAAATCCGCATTGCTACATTACTAAATTCCTAAAGAAACATTGTTTTGTATTCTCTCTATCTAAAATTCGTAACTTGACTTTTGGTGAACCTAAAGTGTATCGTCTTAAATCAATCATAAATTGTTTATCTCTGCACTTTTAAACTGTTGTTGCATAACAGTAAAGATGAGGTCAAGATCTATAAATAAGCCGGAAATTTGTTAAACGCCGTAGTTCCTTGTGTCAACGGTATCAGTATCTTCCCCCACTTATACAAAGACAAATTCATCTTATAACTGCGATGGAGGGGTTAACAACAAAAGTAGAGGAATTTACAAACTGCAACGAGTTGTACGTTTTGTAGTAACCATATCGGCTTTGTTTAAATATTTGGTGTTCGGGATGGAGTTTGAGAAGCATATGGTGACCATTTATGTAAAAAGTAAATACGGGACATGGACTCGAAGAGTATGAGGTGTAACAAATGCTCCTCAGTAAGACGTAGGAGAGGAAAGAATTTCTTTTATATTAGATATAAAATTATGAGTCTGGTCGCAAGTTACAACAGTAACTTGTGTATTAAGAGCGCTAAGTGATACATTGCCGCTCTGAGCGAAAAGTTTGAATTAATGCACACAATTTCATCAAAAAGTTCCTAATCTTCTATATGAACATCAGGGTGTTGTTCTTGAAAAACAATTAATGAGTTTCCAACATCTGACCACAGAGTTTCTTTTTTTAGCAATACCCCACGAAATGCATGCGAATCTGACCACGGAGGTTCTTTTTTTAGAAACACCCAACGAAACGCTTCGAATCTTCCAAGTGTTGCAGACATTTATTGATATAGGCAGTACAAGTAGTATAAAACATGGTTACTGACAAGGGCGTCGGTCATTTTTGGCAGCTATTTTTGTTTTGGCAGTCATCTTTGTTTTTTTTGGTCGGTCATTTTGAAACCAAATGAAGTAATAAAAACAATTAAATAAAATCTATTTTTAAATGCAAAAGTTTATCTTGAGTAGAACTTGAACTTACATGTGCTTTGACCAGATCAATTAATCAGATCAATTAATCAAATCAATTAATCAAGTTAATTTGATCAACATGATGACAACCATTTTTGTTGGTCATTTTTGAGCAACAAACAGTTCAAGTGTAAGATACTGATTTGGATGCAAGTCTAAAATGTTGGTTTAACTTACAGCTTCTGCCAACATTATTCGATTTAATAAAAAACCAAAAACAAGATGTTGATTTAAAATCAGTTTCTACAAATCGATAAATTGCAATCAAATCAACCAATCTCAATCAAATCAATCAAGAAGCTGAACTAACAATTTTTTATAACCTTTGTTGGTAAGGATAACCGACACTCAGAGTTGGTACTCTGGGCTAGGGAAAACAGTCGATCATCCGCAAAGCAGTCTCAATTAAATAATTCAACCAAACCATAACTTACTGGCTGCAAAAGCCAGCTTTCAACTCAAAAATACTGATTTGGTTTAACTTACATCTTACAAAAACCAACCTTCAATTTTAAAATACTTGCTTGATTTAACTTAAAGCTTGCAAAATCCAACTTTCAATTCTAAAGCGCAGGTTTGATTTACGTTAGAGTTTGCAAAAACCAACTTTCAATTCAAAAATACCGGTTAGATTTAACTTACACCTTACAAAAACCAAACTATCAATTCAAAAATTCCGATTTGCAAACGCAAACTCGAACACAAACGTATACGCGAACGCGAAACGCGAAACGCAAAACGCGAAACGCAAAACGCGAAACCCAAAGAGCGAAACGTGAGATGCGAGACGCGAAGCGCAAGACGTGAGACGCAAAGCGCAAGACGTGTTACGCGAAGCGCAAGACGTGAGACGCGAAGTGCGAGGCCCGAGACGTCAGACACGAGGCACGAACGCGAACGCGAACGTGAACACGAACACGAACAGAAACACGAACACGAGTACCAGCACGAGCACGAGCTCGAGCACGAGCACGAGCACGAGTACGGGCACGAGCACGATCACGAGCGCTAGCGCGAGCGCGAGAACGGGAACGGGAACGAGAACGAGAACGAGAACGAGAACGAGAACGAGAACGAGAACGAGAACGAGAACGAGAACGAGAACGAGAACGAGAACGAGAACGAGAACGAGAACGAGAACGAGAACGAGAACGAGAACGAGAACGAGAACGAGAACGAGAACGAGACGAGGACGAGGACGAGGACGAGGACGAGGACGAGGACGAGGACGAGGACGAGAACGAGAACGAGCACGAGAACGAGACCGAGAACGAGACGAGAACGAGAACGAGAACGAGAACGAGAACGAGAACGAGAACGAGAACGAGAACGAGAACGAGAACGAGAACGAGAACAAGCATGAGCACGAGCACGAGCACGAGTACAAGCGCGAGCACGAGCACGGGCACGAGCACGAGCATGAGCACGAGCACGAACACGACAATGAGCACGAGCACCAATACACACACACACACACACACACACACACACACACACACAAACACAAGCACAAACACACCCACACACAGACACAACCACACCCACCCACAGCCATACACACGTATACACACACCTTTGTACGTATGAACGCACGCACGCACATACACACATATTCAGACACACACTCACACACGCACAGACACATGCGCGTGTACACACACGCAGACACACAAACACAGACCTAAAAATACAAACACAAATACAATCGCAAACACAAACACAAACACAAACGCAAACGCAAACTCAAACACACACGCGCACACACCAACACATACACACACACGCGTACGTACGAACGCTCACACACACACACACACACACACACACACACACACACACACACACACACACACACACACACACACCACACAAGCACACGCATACACACGCATGCACGCACGCACACGCACAAGTGCCTATACCTGTCCTACGAGAAAGTCTTCGGCATTGCTGTCCATATACGTACAATTTTAGGTTAAATCAATATATGTACAATATTAGGTTAGATTAACACACGCCAAATTTTAGGTTGGGTCAATACACGTACAAGATTCGGTTAGAGTAATAAGCGCGAGGTTTTAGGTTAACCTAAAACCCCACGTTTAATGTTTTTATATAACTGCTGAACTATGTGAAGGATGTTATTTTGGCTACGCCTGGCTGCTCCTCCAAAATTGCAATTTGCGTTGCCAGAGTACATTGTCATTACTTATGATGTTAATTCGTATATAACGTCTGAAGTTTCACCTGGAAAACGTCGAATTTACAATAGTTTTACTTAAATGCCGTTGTCGTTGTGATGTAAAGTAAAAATCACATTAGAGAATGTCAATTTAGTTTTATACAAAGCAATACATACACAAAAATGTGCGAGTACTGGGTCATTAAATTTTCAATGTGCGGTCATTCCTGATGAATACAGTTGTTCCAACGTAGATAGTAATTTGTAAAGGCCTTGTCCTTCGGTAATGCTGTAAAATGCCTGACGGATACTATTCCTCAATATTTTTTGTGGTGGGGGATTATAAGGCAAATATTTTATGTATCCCCACTTCTACCAATCCAATCGTCACCAAATTTATTAAGAATAGGTTTCATTTCTATTACCATTTAACTGTACGTCCTGATCTAACTATGGATAGAAAAATAATTCTAACATGTCTGTATAGTTATTTCCATTTACTGTTGTGCACACCATACATTTATTTTCCGTGAATCCCTTTGGTATTCTTGAAACTCGTGTGGATTTACTTCCGATCAAACTTTGCAATTATGTCTATTAACGGCTCTACTCTAATGAAATATGTCTTCATCAGACATTATTGTAGTTGCAATTTGGTACATTTCTCATTAGTCATTAGATCCATAAATGTTTTACTCAAAAGAAGAAGCGTTTCGGAGTCCCTTTCGTTCAATTCTTGAAGAGTTTGAATTTTATAAGGTTTTGATTGGAGTGGTGTATAAATATTTTTTTAGACTCTTATGACACCATGTAATAAATCAATGCCCTAAAACCAATGCAATTAGTTTTTGTTCGTGCGTTTAATCGTAATTAAAAAAAAGTTTTTAGGCATTACCCTTTTCTCTAAAATGTGTTTGATGGTTTTCTCAACGATATTGGTGTACACTGTATCCCATTTTGGTCGAAATTGTAGGTTATCTCGTTTGCGGTTTTCACTACCCTGTTCTACTTTTTCGTGAAACGAAAGATGCCACAAACAGAATTGTTATAGTCCTGTTAGTATTTGAAATACAGGACGAAATTCAAAATTTGCACATTTTAAGCACCCCTCGTAGCTGCTTTGCCTTGTAATTTATCGAAATGTTGAAATGTGGCTTCTATACAGAATTTTCCATAGAATTTAGTGGCGTGCATAGTTTTCCCTACAAAAAGTCAGTTTTTTCGGAATAAACCACAGCTTGTTTTTTTAAATGGAATGTATATTTCATATAATAGAGCTTACTCTCAGCTTTCAAAAAATATATATTGTGTGCACTTCTTTTGCATTATTAACCTCAAAAATGGATGTTACGTTAATTTAACATATTGATGATATAGTTGGCCATGAAAAAACAAGGTTAAGGGTTAGAAAGTTTTATGCGAAAACACAAAATTAAAACTAAACATAATACCTACAAATTTACAAGCCGAATATAAATTACTAAAAGAGATGTTCGAACTGATGACCATTCTGTCTTATACATGCTTCACACACTCTTCCAGTTCGTTCTATAACGTTGAGCACAATAACAGGGTGATCTTATAAAAGTCTGAAAGCTTCTCTAACTGCATTTTGTCAAACGTTCAATGTTATCATATTGAGTTTGGTATATTTTATTATGTGAAGTAACCCCATAAAAATAAATTTAAGACTGATAAGTACGGAGACCTAGGAGGTAATCTTATCCGCCCATTAGTGCGAATCCATCTATTACCAGAATTGTCTTTTAAAAACTGGCATACAATTTGCGCATTGTGAGATGGGGCTTTATCCTGTTGGAATTGGGTGTAAGCGAGCTAAAGGAATGTCATCTAATAATTCAGGCACAACCATTTCTAAAATGTCCAAATATCTAGAAGCGGATAAGTTCCCTTCGAAAGTGTAAAATTTTATTTTTGATCCTAATATAAATCAGGAACCGTTTAGTCCAAAGCGTCCTTGTTGTCGTTGGGGGAATATTTGGTGTTGATTTTTTTAAGACCAGAATCTGTTATTGTGCGTATTGACATATTTGTAATTATAATAAAGCAGTAAGAATCTAGTACCCTTTTTTAATATTCAAATATATCTTTTATACCGAGTTTGTAGGTTTCATGGCCAACTACATCATCAAAATGTAAAATAAACGCAACATTCATTTTTGAGGTGCCACACAGTGTATACTTTTTGAAAACTCAGAGTAAGCTCTATTACATAATAAAAAAATATACAGGGTGTTCCATTTAAAAAAACAAAACTTTGGTTTATTGTGAAGAAACTGAATTTTTGTGGGGAAAACTATGCACGCCAATAAATTCTACGGAAAATTCTGTATGATCCTCACTTTTCACCATTTCGATAAATTACAAGGCAAAGCAGTTACGAGAGGTGCTCAAAATGTGCAAATTTTGAATGTCGCCCTGTATTCTCAAATACTAATAAGACTATGCCAATTCTGTTGTGACATCTTTCGTTTCACGAAAAAGTCCCATAACACAATCAAGAAATTACAATTGTACAATCAATGAACTTTGTTCAAATAAAATATTTCTATATATACATATATATATATATATATATATATATATATATATATATATATATATATATATATATATATATATATATATATATATATATACAGTTTGTCCAAGATAAGGATCCTCACCATGGGAATCTCAGTACTTGTTGGAGATACAGCTTAGATTAAATTAGGAAAAGTTGTGTTCTTTGAAGCTTATTTACATGCCGTTTAGAAACTTGAAAAATTTTCATGCCCTGCTGAGATATTTGGAAAAAACGGGAATTTGACAATATCGATTTTATTTTTTTCTGACTTTATTTGCAGAAATATCAAAAAACTAACAACACTTTCTCCTTGGCACTTTTAAGGTACTACATGATGGTATTTTTAGATTTTATATCCGACGTTTCGTTTTCAAGAAACCAACAGCAACTTTATTTTTTTATATGGCCCGAAAAAAATGTACACCCTGTATCTAATTCCATTTTTTATTACAAATTCAACGATGTATCACATGCCATATTTTATTTAGTTAAAAGGAAAATTAATTGCATTTTTTCTATTTCTTATAAGTATTTTTAAGAAGGCGTTGCAAACAAATGCTTTGTCGTCATTACCTGTCACCGATTCTGTCACTTAATATTATGATAAAATTGTAATTATCCTTGTTGTTACCCTGTTTGCTGAGTTGTTGTTTTTAGAGTAATTGTCGTTATTTTTACTGTTGTCGTTATTGTTGTTTATTGTTGAATAGTTAATATTGTGCATTTATCGTCGAATATGCCGGGTGAGCATTATAGCCATGAAGAAAAGTTTGATATGCTAACGTGCTACATTTTGTGCCACAAAAATGATGTAAATTCGGCAGCAATGTATCTTAATACATATTCAGAAAGAAGGCGGCCATGTAAGTCCATTTTCTTAAAGCTGGCTCGAAATTTAAAAGAATATGGTTCATTTAAAAGCCTATTTTAACTCGAAAAAGGAGTCTTTAGAAGAAACCCAAAATAATGTTTTACAAGCAGTTGTTGAGAACCCTGAAATATCAACTAGGCAAATCAAAGATAATGTAGGAGTTGCCAAATCCACAGCTCAATTTATTTTGCGTAAAAATAGATATCACCCCTATAAATTTAGGATTTGCCAAGGACTTAAACCAGGGGATTTCGAACGGCGCCGGCATTTTTGCGAGTGGTATACACGCGCGTGTGAAGAAAATTTAAATTTCCTTCAAAATAATATGGTCCGACGAAAGCATGGTCACTAATAATGGTATCTTCAACCGCCGCAATACGCATTACTGGGCTCAACGAAATCCGCGTGTTAAGAAAATATCGAGACATCAAGAACGTTTTGGGTTTAATATGTGGTGTGGAATTTTAGGAACTAAAATCCTAGGTCCATTTTTTTACCATAATTCATTAACCGGAGAACGATACCTTCATTTATTGCGAAATGATTTAGAAGACTGTTTAGATAATTTACCTCTGGCACAGGTCAATAGCTGTTGGTTTCAACAAGACGGTGCTCCTGCACATAATTCTAGGCAAGTTCGAGAGTATCTCTCGCGGCGATTTCCTGGAAAGCGGATTGGAACCTCTAGTGAAGTGTCTTGACCAGCGCGATCCCCGGACTTAACCTCTGGACTTCTTCATATGGGGTTTTGTTAAAACCGAGTTTTCCAATATTCTTTTGAATCTGAACAGCAGTTACGAGAATGTGTAACGGCCGCATTTAACAGTATTACACCAGAGATGTTACGTGATGTTTTAAGCTCTACAGTTAGAAGATCATACTTATGCTTAGAAAATAACGGAAACCTGTTTGAACACCTGCTTTGAATTAAATATAAAATGCGTTAATTTCTTTGTTTTCGTTACTTAAAAAAAATTTCATTACTCGCCTACTTAAAAATACCTATAAGAAATAGAAAAAATGCAGTTAATTTTCCTTTTAACTAAATAAAATATGGCATGTGATACATCGTTGAATTTGTAATAAAAAATGGAATTAGATACAGGGTGTACATTTTTTTCGGGCCATATAAAAAAATAAAGTGGATGATGGTTTCTTGAAAACGAAACGTCGGATATAAAATCTAAAAATACCATCATGTAGTACCTTAAAAGTGCCAAGGAGAAAGTGTTGTTAGTTTTTTGATATTTCTGCAAATAAAGTCAGAAAAAAATAAAATCGATATTGTCAAATTCCCGTTTTTTCCAAATATCTCAGCAGGGCATGAAAATTTTTCAAGTTTCTAAACGGCATGTAAATAAGCTTCAAAGAACACAACTTTTTCCTAATTTAACCTAAGCTGTATCTCCAACAAGTACTGAGATTCCCATGGTGAGGATCCTTATCTTGGACACACTGTGTATATATATATATATATATATATATATATATATATATATATATATATATATATATATATATATATATATATATATATATATATATATATATATATATATATCTATTCAGAAGCTGAAAATACCTTTAGAAACGATGAAACAAAATTACTCAAACGAAGTCCTTAAGAACTTGTTTATTATCTTTGAATAGTGGGACAAAATAATAAGCAGGACATTTAGAAAGTTCAATGAAATTGTAACCATTTAAAATAAATCCTTACTTTGTGATAAATTGTTATTTATTTGACCGCCTGGTATGTTTAATTTCGAAAATTAATTGATCGAATAAATTCTTACGCGATATACTAGATACAGTTTTATTAATATGTGAAAATATGTGAAATATATGTAATAATTTTACTTTAAATGCTTGTAATTACAATTATATAAATTTCGATTTTGAAACATTAATATACCTTTTTTACATTTAGTAACAAAAGATTCCGTGGTCAAAGACGAGTTATTTTTATCAAATAAGCCAAAACGCGATATCTTTTGCACTATTCAAAACTTGAATCTAGTTATTATTAACATATTGAGTGCGTATGCGTGCCATGATCTATTCGAGTAAGTTTACTGATTAAGCATATTAATTTTATTTACCTACTACACTGCCGATGTGTTGATCAATTACCGTCCGCTATTTTTTTTACATAAGATACAAATAGTAAATCTTATATTAGTAGGTATTTTACGTACGGGAAATATATTTACTTAACGTTGTATTTGCACGTGTTTAATTATCCGATAAGCGTGTTATCAATGAGTTTCTTTGCAGTTTAGAAACACTACCGTTGCCGTCTTTATTAAGTCAGTAGTTCTAGTAATATTAAGCTGACTATCTGTACGTTAATTATTGTTGTACCTTTATAGGTGAACATTTCACCCGTGAGTACCCGTTTACAAATAAAATTGTTTTCAAACCACGAATCAACTTCACATTAAGTTTGACCTAAACATTTGCAGAAATATTTTTTCATTGTATGTGACTGCACCTGATAATTAGGATTTTTTTTCTTGTGTTTAGATCAAACGTATTTATCGTATATTTTCAACGCCGTCTTGATTAATTTTGTTACCGTCCGTTCAGAGTGGTTAGATAGATAAGATCAGGAATTTTATTATTTACTTTATTGATTCGAGGTTTCCGTCACCGTTTGCACTTTAATTTTTAAAATTTAGTATAAGCATTTGCAGAGACGTGATTTCTAATCTGTAGCTCAGCTGGTTAAGTTTTGTAATCAGGATTTTTTTAGTGTTAGTTTTAAAAGAATAAATTGCTCGATAATTTTTGTTTTATATAGCCTTCATTAGTGCCTAACAAACACATTGTGTTTCTATTTTTTTGGAATTTAGTTGTAGTTTTCCCGCCACAAGCGATACCCGTGTATATACCGGGTGATCCAAATATTGCACCAACTACAGTTATTAATTCCATTTCGAATAAAATAATTTTTTATTAACAGCAAGTAGCCGATTATTAGTTACCAATATTTTTTCTGAGTTTGTTTTATTATTTTGGATCTTGTACGATCTGTTATTTAAGTTGTCAGATCATAACATCTATTTTAGTTATACCGTTAGGCCGTCTCAAATAGATTACAAGGGTAAATTAGTTTATTAATCAACCTGTTTAGACAAACGACAATTTTAGTTTATATGTTTTCAATGAAGTTTTGGTTTTCCGTTGCCTTTGGCATTCATATATATTTTTCCTTGGTTCTGTTAATTATTTTAATCACTGGAGTTTTTAATTTTGTTTTTCGGAAAGGACAACTCTTGAAATTCGACGATTGAAATAAATTGACATATACAACGAAATGAAAACATTTACCTATTGTTTATGGATCACCTTGGATACGATTGTTTTGCAAGTGTTCTTGATAGTTTTATAAAGACAATTTTTTTTTCGTAAATATCTCGATATCTGTTGACTGTAGCTATAGGACATGGTACATGAGATTTACTGGGAATTCAAAGCAGATTCAGAAAATAAAATAAAGAATAGGTGTTTCCATTTGACAAAATCAAGTTGGTGTTCGTAACTAATTTTTGGGCCACCTTATATACACAATTATACCACTAAAAAAATCGCAGTCAGAAATAAAAATCGACGTGTCCGAGCGTTTCTCCAAAAACTAGACCCTTGAACATGAATTTACGCATAACTTCTGGGACTCACTGTACATACGTTAAGTTTGCCACGAGTATTTTTATTTTTTAAATATTCGTATTCTGGATTTTCTCGTGTTTATGACGTAAAACTATTTCTTTACTACTTTCAGAAACTTGTCTTTGTTTCCTTTTTCAAGAATATTGACAAGTGTAATATATGATGTGTGAATTATACCATATAGTTTTATAAAGGTTGTGTCAAAGTTCGTGTGCTCTTCGAGTAAAAGGTCCATGAGGGTTAGTGTTATTGGTTGTGCCAATTTGTTGTTGCTCGTTGGATTCGGCTGAATGGTAGTCTTGAAGGAGCATTATTCTTCTTAATTAGAGTCTTCCATATACTGCTTTAATATACGTATATATATATATATATATATATATATATATATATATATATATATATATATATATATATGAACTCATGTTATTGCTCTAACATGTACCTTGCATGTACATACATTGGTCAAACTAACCGCAAGTTACATGTTAGAGCTGAAGACCATAAGTTATGTATAAAGCAGGTTAACCCTTCATCGTTGGCAGTCCATCACTTGCAAACTGGACTTAATATTAAGACGAATAACATAATATTACTTGCTCCTGCTATCCATACTCATGAGAGAAGAATCCGAGAAGCTATAGAAATAGAAAAACGCCCTTATGCCCTCAATAAACGTGACGATAGTCTACACCTCTCAGTTATATGGAAGAATCTAATTAAGAAGAATGATGCTCCTTCAAGACTACCGTTCACCGAATCCAACGAACAATCACAAATTCACACAACCAATAACACTACCTCTCATTGACCCCTTACTCGTAGTAGAACGCACACCTTATAAAACTATATGGAATAATTGACTTATATGAAAAAGAAAACAAAAACATGTTACTGAAACGTAGGAAGAAATATGTTTACGACATAAACACGAGAAAATCCAGAATATGTAACATCAGTTTTGTTTAAGTACCGAAATCGAGAACACGAAAGTTGCATAATCGTTAATGTGATTTGCTCGAAAGATCGTCATCCCAGCGGTTCTTTTAAACATTAACGAAACGGCGAAACTTCAATGCGGACACAGAAGAAGTTTATGGCTTATGACAACACCCACGGAAACCTCACGATGAATATACTTAAACTATACGGGGAAAAGTGGCACAATATTCGGAATCATTCAAAAATATGTCAATATGGTGAAGTCGGTTACTTTGCATTTTCACCTTTTTGGAACATTGTCGAGAGGAGAACATAAAATAAAAATGCATGAAGTTCAATACCTGAAGCAACAAGTTTGCAAATATTTTACAGAGACTAAGCCTGGTTTTGCTGTGAGAATCCGTCCAGGACACCACGAAAACCTTGGACGCTTCCAACATCCAACTAATGTAACTAAATCTAAATTAAAGTAACAAATTTCATCCAGCGATATAAAACACCAAAGAACGGATCACCGAATTCAAAACAGAAATGGACTATCACCTTGCTACGGCTAAGTAGATCGACAAAAATTGAGCGGTTAAAAAATCAACAAACTGACAACAAGCTGACTGAACCACAGAATATGGAAAAAACTAGTATTCGACGTCACTAAATCAATTTTCAAATTAGCTGATGACGCAGCAAAATTAATTCGCCAAGACGCCACACCAGTTTTAAGGAAACCACAGTCACCAATGGAGAATGTATCGACAATGGAACTGTATACGCTAAATGTTCAAAAATCAAACAAGGACATAACTGTGCATCCAGCTCACAAGGGCGACGCAACAATGGTCATAAACACAAATATCTACAACCAAAAAATAAAGCCTGCTGGAGGATTTCGCATACAAAACGATTAACACGGATCTCCCCTGTACGCACACGCACTTTTTGCTGACCAAATAGGCCCTAAACGTTTACCTGAATAGTTTCAAGTGATTGGGGCAGTGCTGTTAACGGTATCGAATATGATTGACAGCATTGATTTATAATTAATTCATAATTATTTGATTGGCAGCGGTTAACTGATGCAGTCGTCGCGAATTAAATAGTTTAATTCACTTTATAAGAATAAAAATAATTTGGACTTTGTACTGAACTTTTTGGCAATATATCTAATTTCATTATTAATTTTGGTGATTGATTTATTGAATTTTAAATTATATAAACGATGCGGTACTGGGTATATAACTAAATTAGTTTTGAAGCAATTTAGAAAAGTTGGTTTTAGGAAATACAGCTGGTTGATCTAACTGGCCTGTCACAATGATGTTAAGGTTAACGGTAGTGGTAATGTTAGTTAAAATGTTAAAGTACAGAAAATGCTGTCTGTTAGCAACTGTTCACAATGATGTTAATGGTAATGGTTATGTTAGGTGGACATGTTAACAGTACAGAATATTTCTGGATTTCCTAACACCACGACTAACATCTACCAATAGAAATGCGATCTCTTACGCATGCGATGTGTGTGACTCAAATTTTTGACGGATCATATACTTCAAATTTGAAATAACGGAAATTTGCCAATATTCGTCGATTTCGTCTATTTTTCCTAATTTGACTTTTTTTCTTTATTAGGAGCAGAATTTTCAACTTTTTCAGATAAAACGATTCCATTATTATAATATTATTAATGTAAATTCTTCTACACTTCAACAAAAATTGTAGGCGATTCTAGGTTAAAGTTGGTGAAACTGATTAAATGTAGCTCCTCCCACATTACACCACGAATTTTAAATTTGCAAGACAGTTAAGAATTTGGTTAACATGATTGTGACCACTATTAACACTATCATTACCATTAACATCTTAAACTAACATTAACATTAACATCATTGTGACTGACGCTTAAGTCATTTGCATCCGTTTAAATACTACAATACCCTTGTAATTAAAATCACGGAATAGACCACTTAAGTTTTAAGTTATTTGTGACGCAGTCAGATTTAGGGAAACATGTAAAATCTTTCATTTTGCAAACACTATCATATACGTTATACACGTTCAATAATTTAAAAACTAAACGTTTTAAATTGACTTACTGAATACTTCTGGTAATCCAATGTTGCTTTATTACTGTTATTATTTAACAGGTTTAACTGTTCTTTTCCTAAAACATGAGGTAATAGAAATCTGCGATATTGGTAACACTGTTTGATTTTTATTGTTTTGACATTTTTATATCTGTCAGTTTTTGAGGTCAGGCATTTGGCATTGGAATATTTTACTTTCACTATAAATATAAATTATATAAACTAATTTTTATGCGTTTTATTTTATGTTAATTTAATAGCAAAGTGAGATGTTGAGCAAGAAATTAAGACCTAACAACAGTAAAACGTTGACATGATTATTTCACGTTTCACCAATAATCCTGCACTTGTATCAAATATAATTCGTAGATTGTCGATATCAAGTGGTGATTTACGTGTTTCAACAAATTCTAATTTACATGTATGCAAAACACCCATTTGTTGTCAAAAAATCGTAGAATCAAGCTTTAGAAATAGGTAAGCAAGGGTTGAGTTTCTGTCAACCAATGTTTGCTTCATTCATAAAGACAATAAGGTGTTTTTAACTTGTTTAAATTTATAAATTTGTAAAATTAATTTTATTTTGTCAGATCTCTGTCATTTGGTCAAAGTCTAATTCCTGTACGTAAAATGTCGCAAGCCAGCAGCAGCTCATCATCAAAAAAAAAGAAAAATCGTTTAGCATATGAAAAGTCACCATATTTACTACAACATGCTACAAATCCAGTTGATTGGTATCCATGGGGGCAGGAGGCATTCGATAAAGCTAAGAAAGAAAATAAATTGATATTTTTATCTGTCGGATATTCAACTTGTCATTGGTGAGTATATCATACTTAAGCGTTAATGTTACGATTATTCCGATTTGTAGGTGTCATGTAATGGAGAAGGAATCTTTCGAAAGCGAATCTGTCGCTGAGGTTATGAATAAATATTTTGTTAACATTAAAGTGGATAGGGAGGAACGCCCCGATGTTGATCGTTTATACATGTCATTTATTCAAGCTTCGACTGGAAGTGGAGGCTGGCCAATGTCTGTTTTTCTTACACCTGATCTCGAACCGTTAGCCGGCGGTACTTATTTTCCACCCGATGATATGTTTGGTCGACCTGGTTTTAAAACTGTTTTAAAAAATATTGCTGAGCAGTGGAAAACTAAACAACCGGCTATTGCTAAGTCTGGTAAATATTTCAATAATCTTTTGACCTTTAATCATAGGGGTCATGATCAAATTGAAACAACCAATTCCAAATTGGATGTTGAATATTTTTGTTTTAATTTGCATATATTTTCCTGCATTTATTAAAATTTGTTTAATTTTATTTATTTAATGTACGCTTTTAGTCATTGTATAAGGTAAGTAAATTTATGAATTTAAATGTATTTATTTAATAGGTGCACTTATATCGCCGCAAATTAAGCATAATATGTAAATAAACTTGTTTTCACCTACTTAATTTTTTATCAAGTAGACGACCGATGTTAATTCAAACTTTTAAAAATATTTAGAAAATTGCGCATTTGATGAATATACTTACTTTAGACAGAGTTTTTAGGCATTGAATACATCTTCGAATCGTATTATAGTATTATTGACTTGTCGTATGTGCAAAAGGTAGTACAAATGATAACATTTGTACTTGTACCAAAGAATAAACTAACAAATAAACGGTACTCATATCGGAATTTTTGGTGTTTTCTTCACTAAATTTTTCTGGCCTCCACCACATTCCTGGGGTGTTAAAGTAACCTTTAGAATACTTAAACAATGTTTGTATACAACATGGCGAATTTTCTTCAGCTTTTTTATTCAACGTTATTTACGTGTACTGAAGGTTGCTGTAAATTGACTTAAGTTTTTTTATTGAAATACATTTATAAAGTTCATTATATTTGAGATTGCAAATTTGTTCCATCATAAGTAACAAATTGCAAAAAACATTAAATTTAATTTATATTATATAAATTACGTGTGATTTACAAATTGTAAGGCCATATTCACACATATGCTTACTCATTTTGTTGGTAAATAAGATTCCGATTTTACAATCATGTGAATATTTCAATTTCTTTGCCAAAATGAAATTTTGAAAATTGCTTAAATGTTCTACTTCTAAAGTAAGAGCAGTTATAATTATTTTAAGTAAATAATTTCACACATTCAGCAAGCAAAATACAGTGTGGGATAACATCAGACAGGGTGGGGAGAGTGGACACTCGTGTAGGCAATCTTAAGATAAGTTTACTTCCTCCCAGTCACAAAAAGTAAAAAGTACAGTGACTCGAATCACTGTAGTAAAAAATAACAGGTTACTACACAATGCATACTTAGTTATAAGATACATAATTTAGTAATTTTTTGATGTTTAGGTGTATATGTTATAATTTGTTTAGCATTTTTGGTAATTTATTTATAACTTTCGGTAGCTCGGTTTACATTGCGAAATTATCCTCATTTTTTGAACATGTAAAAAATTGTTCCGTACAATGTGATTTAAAAACCTAAAAATGTATTGTCAAAAAATAACTAACTTGATTAGCTACGTAAAGTTGTATCCTGGAGTTGATTTGATATTTATGCAAAAAGTTAATTTGACAGTATAGAAAAAAAAAAATGGGAATTTGCACTTTTACGTAAAAAAATTACTTTCAACTACTTGCTTGTTAAATATGTAATGTTTCACACATACAAATTATAATTTTTGAATAAAGGTAAATGATTTGAATTAATAAAATTTCAAAATAAAAAAAAAATCTAAATTTAAATTTCCCGCGTGTGAAGAAAATACTTTCTCCCAAGTTGTACGAGGGCGCTGTTAAGTCTACCAAATTTAACATTGAGTGTCCACTCTCTTTTCCCTCTCTGGATAACATCAAAACTTAAGGCTGGTCTCAATATATAGTTGGGCAACCAATCAAACCCCTATAAGAGCAATATTAAAAAATTTCCAACTTTTTATATCATTATGAAGTTATCTGAAACTTTAGAGAAACGTCAAAATAGTCCTGAAACCTTCCTAAATGTTTGATTATAGGGTTTGTTTTTAATTTACATAATTTTTTATTGAATTTTTTTCCCAGTAGTGATTAAATTGGAATATTTTTATAACTGATAATATTTTTAACAAAAGCCTTGTATTCAGACACAGGTTTTTTGAAATACAAACTGTTAAAATTTGAAACAATTGTTAATTTATAATTTACTATATAAAACATTATAAATACGATCAATGTTCTAATGTCAATAAAGAAGAAATTCCATTAAAAAATATAGCAGTATGGTTTGCTCATTAAATGACCCTGGGGCACAAAGATCTTCAGGTATTCCTTAGCATAAGTACCTATTTCTTTTGACACAATCACAAACACAATCGAATTAATAAAGGTGAACAAACAAAACAATTTAAAATTTAATTGGTCAGTTCGAAGATTTAAATTACAACATCTGCACGAATCCACTTATTCCGGTAATAAAGACATAGTAAAATTCTAATTTGTTTACCACATGATCCTCCCAAAATGTATCATCCTTATAAAAAACAAAACATATTGTTTCATTTAATGTTCAAAACATTTATTGTTACTACGTACCTTTCAATTTCTTCAGCATGGATTCCTGTTGCAGTGTAGACAATAAAGTAGCATTTGACTAGTTTGGTAATATGTAAAATACTAATAATAATAATACTACTCCACTTTTCTTGGCATATTGTATAGTTTTGTAAGCTAAATGGGATTCATGATTGTTCATGAGCAGTAATATTAGTTTCTCTTTACATGGTCGAACATGGAAAAGGCAACGTATTTCATCCCCTCTCAAGGGGGAGGGCGGGCTGCTCTAGTTTCCCGAGCTCCTTCAGACACAATCATGGATTCTCAGCATACATACATTATGTGTATATGCATGGTGTGATTAAGGATAGGTGTGGTCAGGGTAGGATCGGAAGGAACGGAGTTAGGGTTCTGAGGGGGAAAATATTACCCCAGCATTCGCCTAAGTAGCCGCACCTGGTGTGCATATACGCAGTGGCCATGCCGCTACATGTGTATGATGAAAACCCCCTGAAAAAACCTCATACAAGGTAGACGGTAACGGGAATCGAACCCATTACCTCCCGAATGCTAAGCAGGTCGTGTCACCACTACGCTACCAGCTCGAACATGGGAAACAAAGTGCTCTATAAAAACGTAAAACTCGTCAGTGGTCGTCCAACCCAAACCATTGCCTGCTCCAATACGTCCGGGTGACCCATCTCGTATAAAATGTTCCTGGAATCTCTTTCGATGAAATAAAAACATTGCTGGAACATGGTTTCCAGTCGCATTAATAGCTACACACAATGTGACTAGAACGGCTCTTTCACTGGAAGTAATGCCCCTACCTGGTTTGTGCTTTCTCTGCTATCACTTTTCCAAGTCATTGAACAGTTGTCAAGCCAGTCGGCTACCCCAAAGCTGTATCTGTCACGTACTTCTGCAAGTTTATCAAAAAAAGCGTCGACATTTGGTTTATTAAAACTAATGGCTCTTCCTAAACTTGTAGGTTCGAGGACACGTATTGATAAATTTGGATGTTTTTTAAAAAAAATTGTTAACCAGTCTTCGCCTGCAGATTTATTACGCAGCTATGAAGCAGCGACACCAATGTTGTAGGCAACCACGCATTCATAAGCCAACCTACGGACGTTCTTAGGAGAAAGTCCAAAGTAAATTTTTTACGTGTCCTTTAAATATTGAACAAATTCTTGTAATTGATCTTCAGAAAATACTTGTTTATGTTTGCTATAACCACACATGTCAATTTGAACATTTTGTTGCTTACATTTCTTAACGTATCGGCTGAGTGTAACACAGCAAATATTGCTATCTTGTGCTACAGACCTGATTGATTCATTTTCTTCTATGACACGATTCACTGCTACCTGCATATCTACTGCACTAATGTTCCCCTTATTAGTCTTTTTCTTGTAATTCCTCGTTCTAAAATATAAACAGATTATCACGGGGTAAGTTGAAACATGTTACAATGTGCCCCAAGCTGAATGTTACAACTTACCCCGTAACGTACTTTTTTTTAAATTTGTTATTGAAAGTGTAAAAAAGACATACAGAAATGGAAGAACTGCGAAATTATACATTATTATACATAGTTTCAATTTAACATGCTAAACATTTAATGGGCAATTACGAAAACTAAAGAAAACGAAAATATGTCTTACTTTTAAAATTTACTTTAAACACAAGTTTTTACACATACATCAATTACTAACAAAGCACGTGAACGATATCGTTGCTATTTGAAAAGCAAGTGTCAGTCAGGCGTCTGCGCACGTAGCTGTAATGTCGATGTTGTCAAATTGTCTCCTATTCAGTTATGGCCAATGTTACAATTGGCCCGTGTTACAATATGCCCCGGTATCCCCTACTTGTTGCTAACAACTGACTTACAGAGTTTTGTCCCAGTATAAACCACGTCCCACTCTCTCCTATTTGTTTCTCCTGCATTTGTATCGGTATCGTAGAACAAACTAGATGCTTGGTCTGCTGGCCCTTCTACAATAGTGTTTATTACTGGCAACATGGTGCATTCTAAATATACATCTACCAAATCCTCCTAAATTAAAAGAAATAGTTTAAACAAACTAATATTATTCAAAAATATTATTACCTTGTCTTCTTAATGACATTACAAAAATATTCTTGACATTGGTCGTATTTGCCCAGAATATAAGGGCAATTTAATATATCTTTCTTCAAAATTCAATTTTGCTATCGATAGGTCCATTTTCAACTTTGCGGTACGCTAACGCTTGCACAACTGCATTACGGAAACGGCCTGAAGTTGAAGGATTGCATATATAATCTCTTCGCCTTTTTGGATATCGACAGTCCTTACTAAGATTGCTAGTCTATTGATGTAATTACGAAGCAAATGATTCCGACATAGTATTTTTCTTATATAAAATGATGGGCCGTACGGGGAGATTTGTGTTAAGGGTTTGTATACACTACTGTCTTCGTCACCAATCAATTGGCCATAAATTAGGTTATACCGTGAAATTGATTCTGCAAATTATTCGCAAATAATACCAGATTCCATTGCAATGGAAGTCTTAGTGCAGTTCCGGAAACATTCAGGATCATCCACATCCTGGCCTCTGGCACACAAACAGCAATATTTGTTTTTTACACCCATATACAAAATCTGCTTTGATTTGGCTCCTTTATAATAAAAAAAAAAAAGATTTCATTATAAGTTACAACTCCAGAAAGTGCAGAATAGTTTCCACGGTAAGATCTTTTCCGCCAAGCTCCGTCTGCTATTAACTGATATAATTGGAATGTTACTCTTATTTTTTCTTCTGCGGATTCGGGTTCTTTTGCAGCAACCAACGTGTTTTAGTGATTTCAACACTTTTAAGAACTATGATCCAGAGGCCTGATAAATTGGTTTCTGAATGGCAACTGATTCTGTATCGTTTTCCAACAATAATGAAGCATCTGAACTGTCTTCATTAAAATAAACATCAAACTGGCCTTCGGGTTCAGTATCTGCGTCTGTCACCATTTCTTGATAATTATCAGTATCGGACACCAAAAAGCCTTCGTCATCATTAAGATGGAAGCTGATGCTACAACGTTGGTCTTCCGAACGAGGGTGGATGCAAGCTTCTGTTGCAATCTTACCCAATTTCCTATAAAAGGAATTTATCAATAAAAAAAAATCTGCCTTATAATTTTTTTTTACATATTCGGTCATTTGAAAACTAACAAAAAAGAATTTCGGGCCACTTGCCTGGATTTGCTAATAATGAATCGTACAGAATTTTTTTATTTATGATAATTACAGGACATTTTAGTAAATTATAACAAAGGGAATATTTCAATAAAATAAGATTGTATATCGGTACTTACGCTTCTCTTGCCCTTTTTATCACACTTTTAACTTCTTCTTGGAACACTCACACTTTTTCTTGCTTTATGCATTTTTAGGCACAATCACAAATTCATAACTGGTGTTTGATCGATGAGTATCGTTTGCAAAATGCTAGTACACTGATAGCAATCCCGTCTACATTTTATTAGGATATTTGAGGAATAACAACAATCAGTATGTAATTACGCGATATACATAGGGTTATTTAAAGGAAAAGTTATTTAGCCGTTTTCTACACCTAATTTTATTACCTATATCTCTTTAAATTTAACGTTGGGTAATCAACTGATTAGAAAATAATAGAAATTTGTTGTTATACAATTTATTTAAATAACACTAATGTTGATTACGTGTAATTGAAGAAAAGGATGGAGTTGAGGGACCTATGTAATAAAATAAGTGCCATTAGTTTTAAAAATTTTTATAAAAAATAAAAAAAAACTCAATTGTATTGCAAATTACTTTAGTGTTCATGTCTTCTGTAAATTAGTGAAACAATAATAATGGGATTTGCATAAATTATTCTGAATATTGATTTAATCCCTCATCTTGCCTGTGGCAGATAAGTATTTATGTAAAAGTTTGAAAAACTTTCACTCCGATACACTAGGGAGCGCTGCGATCGATTTGTATTTCGTCAAGCTTTCTACAGGAGCCTTAAAGTATGCAAAATGTTGCCACAGTAGCTTTTATGCTTTGTTGCCATCGAAAGCAGTCCTATCATTTATTCATAACCCAAATTTTTTTCGCTTTTTAAGTTGAATATTACAGGCTGATTAATGACAGCAGGGAAAAACTTCACCGAATGATTCCTATAAGTAAATAATAAACTTCAAATAAACATATGTCCGAAAATGCTTTCTAACGGAACTATAGCGTTGAAAGTTTATTATATGTAACATATCAATCAATTAATCAAAGCAGTCACATAGGCCTGTTAATTATTTTATATTATCTTACCACGAAAGCAAAAATGTATGTGTCACAATCATTTTCTCTGACGTCAACATTAAATTAATTATGTATGAGTTCACAGTACGTGAGTATGCTGATCAATTTTTATTTATGGATTTTGTGATGGAAGTGCACTAGAAGCTACAAAAGAATACCAGCGCCGATTTCCTTCAGACAGCCACCGAATCACAAAATGTTTGATAGTCTTTCAAAAAGCTCAAGAAACAGGAACTCCTGTTCCCCAAAAAAACTGGTGGCGCCCAACAAGGAAATGTACAGGGCAAAGAAAATGTGGTAGACGCAGTGATCAATGATCCTACAATCAGCACTGGACGTATCGCAAATAATTTGGAGCTATTTTAGAACTTCGTATAGCGAGTATTGCATTGTGAGTCTTGCACCTATAGCACTTCCAATATCCGCAAGTGCTACATCTGGGAGATGCTCAACAGCGAATATCATTTTGCCAATGGTTGTTACATCAAACTATTGACAATCTCAATTTTGGTCAGATGAAGCCATCTTTATAATAGATGGTATCAACTATATACACAATGAACATAACTGGTCTCTAGAGAACCCACATACAACTAGGGAGTATCATTTCCAGTAACGATTCAGTGTTAACATTAGGGGTGGAATATTCAACAATGTCTTGCTTAACCTGCACATAATGGAAAATTGATTACATTGAATTTATACAGCAGTTTCTTGACAACACTATTTTCGAATTGGTACAAGACATGTCTCTCCGTTTGGATCAAAGTATGTGGTTTGAGCATGATGAGCAAGGTAGTGACAACATGGTTAAATGTTCATTTCCCTAGGAAATGGATTGGCTATGCAGGCCCAGTTGTCTGGTCGCCAAGGTCCCCAGGTTTGAACTCGCTGGACTTTTATCTATGGGGACATATGAAGGAACTTGTTTACAAGGTGCCAGTGACGTCCCCAACGTCATAGATCACCCTGTATAAACTAAAGAATACTTCGTCTTCCTGTCACATAATCGATTATAAACACAGGATGCCTCTGGATTATTTTATTTATAACAAGCAAGCATGAATATTTGGAAAGAAGCTTTCTTATTATACGAGTCCGAATCAAATATTAACCGGACTTTTCTTTTCAACGCTCCCTAGGTGAAATGAGTAACCTGATGTCTTGATATATGTTGGGTGGGGATATAAAGTGAAGGGAAGTAAATCGGTTCGGCTCACCAGAGCAGATTGGCTATTAGTAGCATCATGTCTGAGCAAGAGGTGGACACGTCTGTTGAGCAACGCATTATTATTAAATTTTTGTCGCGAGAGGGTGTAAAACCTGCCGAAATTTTGCGTCGATTAACTGCACTGTTCGCTGAAAAAACTCCTTCAAGGACTCAAGTCTACGACTGGCACAAAAATTTGAGAAATTGCCGCACACGTCGGAATATCGTATGGGAATGCCCAATCAATCATTTCAAATGATTTGGGTTACCGAAAAGTGTCGACAAGGTGGGTTCCTTACCTCTTGACGGAAGATCATAAAGCAAACCATCTTGTCATGTGTGAAAGACTTTTGGCACGATGTCGAACAGAGGGGGATGCTTTTTTGAGGCACATTGTCACCTGTGATGAGACATGGGTGCATCATTATATCCCGGAGTCTAATCAGGCAAGCATGGGGTGGCGAAAACTTGGAGAATCAGCACCGCGGAGAGCTAAGACTCGTCTGTCTGCTGAGAAAGTTCTTGGAATGATTTTTTGGGATTGCAGAGGCATATTGCTCGTTGATTTTCTCCACGTACGGCGTAAGTTATGCTGCGTACTACTGCCCACAGCTTGACAAAGTTAAACTGGCTTATCGACGAAAAAGGCGAGACCTGTCTATTCGAAGTGCAATTTTGCTCCTTTACAACGCTCGGCCAAAAGCTGCATTAACCCAACAAAAATTGGATAATATTCATTAGAGAACACTGGAACATCAGCCATACAGTCCCGATCTGTCTCCGTGTGACTAGCAAATGTTTGGGCCACTCAAAGAAGAACTGGGATGTCATCACTTTGACGACGACGAAGGTGTAGAAACGTTTGCGCGCAATTGGTTACAGACGCGACCAGATTCATTCTTTGATGACGGAATTAAAAAACTTCCGATTCGGTGGGAAAAATGTGTGATTAAAACAGATTATATAAAAAGATAGAGTGCATTCATCATTTTATTTACTGTACCAATAAATGTTCTAAAACAAAAGTCCGGTTCATTTTTGATTCGCCTTCGTATTATTCGTAAGGTAGTAAAATAAGTTACCAACCTGAAAAGTCTAGAAACAGTCGAATATCTTGGGAAGTACCGGACTGATCTTTACCAAATTTAGAAAAGGGGAATAACTGCGATGTTTATAATTAATATATTTTGTAAAAGAATAGTTTTCTCAGACGAAGCGACATTTTCTCTTAATGGATTGGCGTAATTGTCGGAACTGGTCACAAACCAATCCTCACTGGATGTGGGAACTGCATACTTCGCATCTGCAAAAACTTCATGTTTGGGCTGGAATGGTTGGTGACAAAATTGTAGGCCCCTTTTTCATGCAAGGTAGTATTACTATAATAGAGTATTTGCGACTTTTATGAGACTGGATCGTTTCTTCTATGACCGCAAGAGCTGCAAATCGAGACGAAAGGAGCGGTTTATGACGAAACTATACGGTTTCAGCATGACGGGCCCCTGCCTCATTGTATTGTTCCCGTAAGGAACTACCTGTATGAAGTTTTCCCTAATCGTTGGATTGGACGTAGAGGGTTTATTGAATGGTCGCCAAGGTCACCTAACCTTATTCCTGTGAATTACGTTTTTTGGAACATTTGAAAACCGTTGTACATAAATCATAACCAAAAAATGTAAACAATCTTGCCCAGAGAATCATAGCTGAAATACAGAGCATACATTGTGAGTGGATTCAAAACGCTTGAAGATAATTTACCTACCGATTGGGCTATTGCCAAGCAGAAAACCGCCTTTTTAATCATTTATTATCAAAGGATACGTTTAGTTGTTCCTTTTTTTTTGTTACGTCTCATTGTTTTCTTTATCAGTAAATTTTTGTCGGAAAACCTATGTTGCTATATCTTCATAAGTAGAACGGATAGAGTTTTGCTACGTTGAGGTTATAGTAAGGTGTACCAGTCAATATGCGATAATAAAAAATACTATTGCATTTAATTTTAAAAAGCAGAATTGTTTCCGTACCACACATAAATCTGGCAACAACGCAGTTATTACCGTCTGGTCGGGAATGATCGATTATGCCTCTGTTTTAAATTTGGCGAATAAAGGCCTAGTCAAAGTAGTCGCAGAGAGACTACTGATCGACAAAGGCAACTTTTGTTGACTACAGATGTTGGTATTTCAGTCAAAATAATACAAGAGATTTAGTGCCTGAAATTTATTTAGCAGGAGGCAGTTAAGGGTTCCCAAGTTATCCAGGCAGAACAAAATTGATCGGCTAAATTGGTGCTTGGAATAGCAGAATTGGACAATTGAAGATGAAACAAGAATTAGCCTTAGATCACATGACCGTCGAATTTGGGTTTGAAGAGGTCAGGGCAGACAAGCTAGACCGAAAACTGTCAGGTCTATTCAAAGATATAATAAAGGAGAAACTGTAATGTACAGGGTTATTACAAATGATGTTCATGATTTCAAGTGCACATAAATCTAGTTTTATTTTTCATACAAAAAAATAAAATGGTTACATTTTAAGAAAAACTTAAAAAGTTTCATCCCAGGTGCCAAGAATTATAAATGTTCCATATGGGAACCCCTTGTGATACGACAGATGTTGAGCGTGTAATCAAGCTCTTGCCATACTTTGTTAAGAGTGTTCAGGTCGATTGTTTCGATAGCTCTGGTAATCCGTTGTTGGATCTCAGGTATGCTTTCTGGTGGTGTATACACTTTATGTTTGATGTATCCTCACAAGAAAAAATCACAGGGGGTGATGTCCGGATATCTTGGAGCCCAGTTCAAGAGTGTACCATCAGTTGGACCTGCACGGCCGATTCATCTGCCAGGCAGCCGATTTTGAAGTTCAGAATGAAGTTTAGGGATTCTTGTTCTAATTTCGGTAGAAGCCATTCTGTCATCATGTCCAAGATTTATTCCATTTATTGTTTGTCCAACAAAGAAAAAAGGTCCGTACACTTTGTTGTAAATGATAGTACAAGACAAATTAACTTTCGGAGTGTAAGTGCTCGATGTAGGTGTGTGGGTTCTGCGAACCCCATATTATGACATTATGTCTGTTCACGGTACCACACAAGTGGGATGTGGCTTCATCACTAAAGACTAAAAATTTTACACAGTTTTAATTTCCATCAATGCCTACATGTTCTCACAAAAAGAAAGTCTTAGAACTTTGTCCTTTGGTTTTAATGCTTGAACAAGCTGAAGTTTGTAAGGCTTGAAATTTATACGTTTACGTAAAATTTTCTAAACTGTTGGCTGTCGTATACCAAGCTGTTTGCTGCATTTAACAGTAGATTTCTGTGGACTACGCGTAAAACTTTCCCTTACCTGCTCTACAGCGTCATTGCTTACTGACTGATTTCTTTTTACAAATGCACCAATTTCTCTTAAAATTCAAGTACCACTTGTGACTGCTAGGAGGATTTTCATTAAATTTGGTTCTAAAGTAACGTTGCACACTAATAACTGATTGGTTGATGTGATAATCCAACACATCAAATGCTTCCCTGTCTTCAAATTCAGCCCTTACACAATTGACAACAAATAGCTGATACGTACTTAAATCAATGTAAACAAAACTTTATGAGTTTTTCTTTCCAGTGGTACCAACTGAGATCGTCTTAAAACAGGTTAATCCAGTAATATTTATAATTGAAATCGGGAACGTCATTTGTAATAACCCTGTATTATGATGGGAGAAAAAGACCTTTTGCTTCCCTTACGACAAAGTTTAACAGGCCGCCGATGTGTCTATTTGATGCCAGACCCGTAGTGGTGTTGTAGAGAGGTACAATGGGAAATACATTTATTTTTATGCATGATACTGCTTTTCCACATAGCAGCAACCTTTCTGATCGTGACACTCAAAAGTTATGTACTGTAATTCGTGTGTACTAAAGTTAGTGAGGGAAGTAATTTTTTATTTTTGTTTTTATTTGTATTTTTATTTTTTTTTTATTTTTATTTTTATTTCTATTTTTATTTTTATTTTTATTTTTATTTTTATTTTTATTTTTATTTTTATTTTTATTTTTATTTTTATTTTTATTTTTATTTTTATTTTTATTTGTTTTATACCAATTTAAACGTTTCGATAACAATTACAGTTATCCCCCTAAGTAAATCACAACCTAATTAACTTTTTTAAACTGTTGACGATAACTGTAATTGTTATCGAAACGTTTACATTTGTATAACACATAAATCGTGTCTGGTGTTTGTGTGCGTGTTGTGCTTTCGGAATCGAATTTTGGAGATGGTGGAATAGGGTTAAGGCATTCCAACTTCAACGGGGAATTTGGAAGTTTACGTATGTATGATGAGCTCCCCCGCAGTTGTTACAATTCGGTTCAGCCGTGGATTTGCATAAGGTGGGTTTGAGACTCACAATAGTTTGGGCATCGGGTGGAGCGAGTTGGGCACTCGACAGCAATCTGGCCTGCGTGCAGGTGGTACAATATTTAGAGAGTGGTGGTGGTATTAGATATAGTTCTAATTGGTAATGTCCGAAGACGTACATGTCTTTTACAAGTGATGAGGCGAATAAGGAGTGTGGGTGTGTAGTTGCCTTCAAGACGATTTTTGTTTTTTTTGACCGAAGGCACAGCAATTGAACCAAGGGTCTTGTTGACGAAAACATTATATACATGACGGATCAAGAAGAAGGAAGGAGGTTTGGGAGTAGTAGAGTACGTGTCACCACTGGAAAGTTGAGTGCGGCTGACCGTAGGATCACCGAAATGACGCCGCACCCTAAGCTGTGTACCGCCCGGTAAGGAAAAGCTAATTTCGAGAAGGCAGGTATGGTTGTGGTTGAATGCCAACTTCGTCCCTTGAAGGTGTACGGATTGAGAAAGGGTACTTGTCGAAGGGGAGTCGTCGTGGGCAGGTGTTGGTCGTGTTGGTGATGTCACTATCGGATTTTGGAGAAACTATCTTGACAGTAGACAGTGCTTGACCGTCCCTGTTGGTGTTATCGGAAAGACGGGCCTCCGCCGAGATGTAGATTCGAAATGTTGCGTATTATATGAGATATATTTTATTTTATTTTTTGTTTAGAGTGCTCACAACCGTGTGCTCATTTTGCCGTTATCCCGCACTTGTCGTAACATGTAAGCGGTCGATTAATTCAATTAATTAATTCTCATCTATAATATTAGCGAAACTAATTTGAAATTGGTTAAAATAAATATAGATCTGAAATAAGGAATAAAGATTGGATGGTGTGTTACTATACACTACTAAGTTGTCAAACATTATGGACGCTAAATGGCGAATGGACAATGAAATCATGGTACACGTCACTATTCAATTGTTTTTAAAGTTATAAATTCAATGTTTGAGTTGAAATTATAGTTCATTTAAGGTCAACCTTATTAACAGTAAAACAATTGACTACCACATTCGGTTTGTTTCGTTTTCTAGAATTCTTTAAATCAAGAAGTAATTGCATTAAGTCTTTGATGGCGTGTGTTATTATCTGCGATTGTAGACGTCTGGCCTTGCGAACGTAAAACGTATGGCATATGCGAGAATGAAGTATTAGAAATTTTATTCTAATACTAAACTTCAAAAATGTGTTTAATTTGTTAATTATTCCAAACACACATACATACACACGCACGCACTCGCGCACGCACAAAAGAAAAAGAAACGAAAGTTAATTTAACAATAAAGCCTACAATAGTGAATCAGGCCTATAATTGAAGTGCGAATATATTCTAGACACATGTTGGATCATCCTCAAGCATTATCAATACTTATAAAAATAACTATACTGAAGTTATCATATCATGTTTCACCACGTGTTGAGTTCTCCACAAGGCCGAAAAATTTTAATAACAATCAATCATGCTAAATAATATTAGCGATGGCAGAAATCGTGTAATAATCAAGTAAATCAATTTTTCGATTTTTCTAAAATTTACACCAGCTTATTGAATTGCTTGTTGTGATTTTACATTTACTTACACATATCTGTAGTAATCTTTCAAGCAGGTAGTTCTTTACTAAAAAAAAACAATTAGGTTCTTTTGAGTATATTAAAATATAAACCATTTATTGCTACAAAAGGCATATAATTATATATTACAGGAGAACGTTGATAAAGATTTTAAGCTTCCGCATTCGTATAAGACCGAATCCACACTGCCTAAATAACTTTTTAGAATAAATAACTGTTTTCAGAAGCTATTATATTATAACAAAGAAACAATTACGTCTTTTTTACATTTCCCCTTAACAAGAAATAATATATGTTAAAATATTCACACATCCGTAGAAAATTCCATATATATTGAATTTGAGTGGCTGACTTAACTCATTTCGTCGTACGCCAACAGTATAATTAATAACTACCATCCCAAATGGCCATATTTTACCTAGAAATACGTAAGCATCAGAACTCCGAGTGATTCGTCACGATTTATTCGAACAGACTGTGCCTGTTATTTTTACCCCAAACATGTGACGCAAATTCTTTCAATTCTTTTCTTCGTCAACTCTTTAATAATATTTTTTAAATTTAATTAAATAAATAACAAAAAGAAAACACCGAAAAACATTGTCAAATTGTACCACTTATTGACATATCATGAATACCCGTTCACTATCTTCTCGTTTCTTTCGCGATAACAACTTTACAATTTTACCTAAAAGAATCACTGTGAACAGTGAACGTCTGCTATGTGTTTTTTTAGTAATATTAACTAAACTCCTAGTCAGGTAGCGTAAAAAGGCAGTGCGCCGATTAAAATAAATTTAAAATAAATTTTATGAAGCTAATTATATGTGAACATTATTTTAGAACAATACTATTTACCGGCATTTTTAAATTTTGCTCGTAAACACTTAAAATATGTAAGTTACATTTGCATTTTGTATGATCGTTAAAAATTTTGGTAGTTACATGAGCACGTGATCAACGACAAATCGCCAGACTTGGCTTGCCGATAATTTATTAATAATGACAAACAAGGAATTTTGGAAACATAAGAAATGTGTGTTGGCACTACACAAGTTAAGATTTCTAGCCACCACTCTATTTCGTGTTTATTAATATTAAACATTCACTGGATCAAGTTGATTTAATGTGTTCTGGACGCTTCCACCTACTGCAGTCTCATTTATACATATCACATGTAAGTGTATTGTTTATTCTTCCTGTGTAGATTTGCACACAGTGCTGATCATCTCCAAAATAACATTTAGGTAAAAAAAATTGTAGAAAGTGTACCTAAAATCTGAAATAGAAACAAAATATGTAATATGCCAGTTCATTTAAAATAATAAACTTGGTATTCACTTTTGGTTTAGTGGGATGTTGAAAATATTTTCATTAAGTGTAGTGTGGTGGGGGGGTAATCCTTATGATGACATTTACTTACTGAAAATTTAAGAATTAAAACATATAATACTAATAGTAATTAATAATACTAATAATAATAATAATAATAATAATAATAATAATATATATTAACACTAATAATGACATTTACTATACTAATGATGACATTTACTCAGTTCTCACTGTAGAGTATGCTTGTAGCCGGCTAAATATTCATGATGACTATAATATCCTTCATTCGTTAATAATTTCTTAATTTTTTGTTTAAATTTATTAAATGTTAGATTACGAGTCGAAATGTCTAGTTTATTGAAAAATAAGGGTCCATAATAGTTTATAGCAAATCTGCTGCTGTATACTCTATAAAATTTATTATTGATATTATTTTTACCCCTAGTATTGTATGTATGGATATCAGCGTGTACGTTGTATTTGTCCCAGTTTACTTTAACACTGATATATATATATATATATATATATATATATATATATATATATATATATATAATGAGGAAACAGTCAAAATTTTTTGTGTGATAAAGACGTTTCTCACATCCGCTCTGTATGGTAGATTCAATAGTACCCTAATTGCTTTTTTTGATCGAAAATATTCGTTTAGTGTGCGCAGAATGGCCCCAGCATAATATAGAATAAGCAAGGAACTTTGAAACAATGCATAGTAAGCAGCTTTAATACATTCAAATCTACCAATTTCCATAAGTTTCAAGAAGATATACAACCTTTGATAACTTTGTTGATAAAAATCTACATGATGAGCCCATGCTAGTTTAGAATCTAACAGTACGCCTAGAATTTTACGTATCTAGTATTTTTTCCATATTTTTAATGAAAAATCATTTCTTCTGTTTTTCATTATTTAATGCTAAGCAATTTGCTGCAAACCATTTTTAACATTTAAATGGGAAGATGCCATATCCGTTAACAAGAGCTTCACTACTACCTACATTTGTAAAGCTAGTATCATCAGCAAAAAGTATAAAATTCGATTTGACGTCACACTTTGAAATATCATTTACATAAATAAGAAATAGAATCGGACCAAGGATTGATCCCTGAGGCACTCCTACCGCAACATTTTCCGAATTTGAGTAATCTAAATCATGGTATACTATTTGGTACCGATGTGAAAGATAATTTTCAAAAAATCTTAAAGTTTTCGCTGTTATTCCGGAGTAGTTTAATTTATACAAAAGGATTTTGTGATTTACACAATCAAAAGCCTTTTGCAAATCATAAAAGGTGCACCCTAGATATTGTCCCTCATCGTAACTTGTTGTTATTAACTCCATTAATTCTGTAATTGCTGCCGTCGTAGATTTATTTTTTCGAAATCCAAAGTGACATTTACTGAATAAGCCATTCTTCTCAAAAAAGGGACATACTTGATTTTTTACAACATATTCAAAAATTTTTGCAATAATTGGAATTAAGGATATCGGGCGATAGTTCGATACCATGTCAGCATTCCTTTTTATATAGGGAACTACCTTTGAAATTTTCAGGCAAGCAGGAAAAACATTTTCATTTATACACATGTTAATTAACTTGGTTAATGGTACTATGATTAGGTCTTTTATATATTTAACAATGTTATTACTTAATTAGCACTATCGCACAGAAATTTAGGTCATTAATTCTACAAATTCTACATAGGTTTTTAAAACATAACTTGATGTATATTCAACTTATTTCTGACATATTTACTCCAAATCAAGATAATGTATAGTATGTAGCACTAGTGCCCTCAGTTGAGATGGTAAAACTGAAATTTAGCTAGCGTTATGAAGACGAGAGATATAAAAATTCCTTTTACAACGAAGGCAAACTGCATTATTTGTATTTATAAAAATGTAGGAATGTGTATGCAAAAAATTAATTAAAGCTAACTGTCTGGAAATCTTGTAAATGAATTGGTGTAATATGTATTTGTGGATTTAAGGTTATTTTTATTAATAATATTTTTTTAGGTAAACACACTTTGGAAGTTTTGAAAAAAGTAGCAGAGCGTGATTCTGTAACAGGCTCGCAGATTGATGTACCATCACCAGAAGCTGGTAATAAATGCGTTCAACAACTTACTCGATCGTATGAAAGTGAATATGGTGGATTTTCCCGTGCTCCGAAATTTCCGCAACCTTGCAACTTTAACTTTTTATTTCATGTTTACTCTCGTAATAGAGAATCTGAACAAGGCAAAGTTGTTTTGGAAATGTGTTTGTACTCACTTAAAAAAATGGCATATGGTGGTATACATGATCACGTCAATTGTGGATTTGCACGTTATTCTGTTGATAAGAAATGGCATGTACCCCATTTTGAAAAAATGCTGTATGATCAGGGACAATTAGTTGTCTCCTATTGTGATGCTTATGTTGTTACTAAGGATAGGTTTTATTCTGATATTATTAACGACATATTGACATATGTAACAAGAGACTTAAGCCATCAACTCGGTGGATTTTATGGTGCTGAAGATGCAGATTCATATCCAATTGAAGGTGCGAAACACAAAGAAGAGGGGGCTTTCTGTGTGTGGGAGTTTGATGAGATACAATCTTTAATTAAAGACGATCAGGATGTAAAAATATTTTGTCATCATTATAATGTAAAGTCAGAAGGAAATGTGAATCCAGCTCAAGATCCGCATGGTGAATTAAAAAAGAAAAATGTTCTTATGGTTTCGGATTCGTTTGAATCAACTGCTGAAGAATTTAACATAACAGTACCTGCTTTAAAAGAGATTTTGGAACGTTGCCATAAAATTTTATATGACACTAGACAAACACGCCCCAAACCCCATGTCGATACTAAAATTGTGACTTCATGGAATGGACTTATGATTTCTGGTTTTGCGAGGGCTGGATTTGTGCTTAAAAATCAAACTTACATTAATAAAGCTATATTAGCTGCTAACTTTATTAGAAAGTACTTGTATAAAGAAAATGAGAAGGAATTAATTAGGTGTTGTTATAAAGGAGATGAAGGGGAAATAAGTCAAATGTAAGTTGCAAGGGTAGTTGTGTTTTCAAATATTAAAGGGGATTAAAAATTATAGATCATGTCCTATTGTTGGATTTTTGGATGATTACGCTTTTTTGATACGAGGATTATTGGATTTGTACGAAGCTTCATTAGATTCAGATTGGTTACAGTGGGCAGAAACTTTGCAAGAACAACAAGATCGGAAATTTTGGGATTCTGAAGGATATGGGTACTTCACCAGTCCTGAGGGTGATCCTAGCATTTTGATTAGGGGAAAAGAAGGCAAGTGTTGTATACTTCTTGTACATATTTAGTAACTGCTATTTAGGTAATACTAGTTTGTTATGAGAAAAATAACAGTTATTCAAATTAGAACTGTTTCATACATTTTTATTTTCTTAACATCTGCACATGGTGGTCAAATTTCGATGTTTTAATTGGGAATGTCGTAAAACTATAGTTCGTATTAAAAAATGAACCTCGCATTTTTTCTAAAATAGAACAAATTTCTACGTTCTTCAGGCACTTTTTTGATAAGAATGCAGTGGTGTTGAATATTTAAAAATATTCTTAAAATTCGAGTTATAGAATAAAGTTGTATTTTTGTATGTGGAATGCGTAGTTGGCTATGGCAAGAAAAAATTACTAATTTTTTTTTTATTCCAACGATATATAGTGTGGTGTCAAATTATTAATTTTTAATGCTTTTAGCAAAAAAATTTTTTTTTTTCATGTTTGGAGAAAAAATGGTTTTTAAAAGTAGGCTTGTATCATTTACAATCTTTCTGATAAAATAAAGTCGGTATCTGTTTGTCATTGCGCTGTTACAAAACTGGCAATTTAATAAAATTTGATTGTTATTTATCACCTAAAAGTGCAAAATATGGCTTTTGAAAATTATGAAAAGTTTAATGTGTTAGAATGTTTTATTCAAAGTAATAATAATTCTGAAGTTGCAAGTGAATTATATTTTAATCCCTACCCAGAAGGAAGACAGCCTAATAACCCTATTTTCAAATGATTAAAAGAAAATCTCATACATCATGGGACTTTTAACAAACCAAGAACAAGAAGTTATAATACTGAAGATGCTGAGGAAGTTGCCGTCAATGTTATTGGTTATTGTTATTGGTCCCAATAATAGTGGCTCTCGGCCATATATCTGAAACCACTTATAGTGCAGCTTGGGAAAAAAAAATTTATAACAAAAGTGGCCCTCGAGGAAAACCTAGAAATTATTTATAGAATTGTAGGACCACCGTTAGAGGGCGTAACTGAAATTTAAAAATTAAAAAATAAATATTTTACAAATTTCTTCCAAAAGTTTTGCGTATATTTGATTTCACAAGTTTTACTCCATCCGTTCAAATAAGAGGGGTACCACTAATGTAAGAGTAATAATTTCGACACAACCTAGTAGTAACATGCACGCTAGAGGGCGGTATATATTTTTTTTTAACTGTTTTTCTGCGGAAAATATTAAACAGGAGTATCCAGTTTTAATCTTGCATTACAAAAGTAGACCAAATTAGCATCAAAATGGCTAAAACCGCATGTCGATATCTTTTTTCTATTTCGAGATATCTTTAGAAATGTTTAAACTTTAATTTTGAACTCCTTAAAATTTACTTTCCTTATCCTATAAATAATGATATCAATTATAGTTTCAATATTACTTACAAACCAAGAAGCATTTGAGACGATAGGCATGTATTATGAATGCATGAGGAATGCAACTGTTGCGGCTAGGGTTACTAGATATATGTGACGACCCTCAATTACTGTCACGTATTTTGTGGTCAGATCAAGCTACATTTAAATGTGATCGTATGGTAGACTGTCACAATATTCACTATTGGTTATAGAATAATCCACTTTGGATGGAAGAGGTTCAACATCAGGATCGATGGTCTGTTAATGTATGGTGTGGTGTCTTAGATGGTCAGATAATTGGACCTGAATTAATGAAAATTTTTAGATGATGCATAGGACGTGGAAGCCTATTTTTCTGGCCAGCCAGGTCATCAGACTTCACTGAATTAGACTTTTATCTTTGGGGACGAATTAAACACCTTGTTTTTGCAACTAGTCCCACTTCTCGAGACAACATGATCGATATAAAATATCTTTTCTTTTAAGCTTAATATGCTTATGATTAAAAAATGTAAAATAAGATTGGTGCACTTCAAAAAAATAAGCTTTAGTACCTTTATTAGTTTACATTGAATCATGATTACGAATTTCAAATGCAAACTACAGAACTAAATTTTCGGCAAACATTTTCTTCTAATTTTTATATGTAACGAGAACTAAGCTGCTTCAGAATAAGTGTTTTAATTACTTAGTTAACTTGAAGATGTTAATTTCATACCTTTGTTCGTGTTTTTAATAAAGTACCTAACTTCGTAACTCAGTATTTTAAATAAAATTAAAGCAGACAACTGATGTTTTAATTTGGGGTTTAATTGATAACACTTGGTTGTTTTAAAGAAATAGTTTTATTAAAAATCTCTCAACACTACATCAATTAAAGAAGTCCTTGCGCATTAGCAATTATAAAAAAAACGTTAATGAACTATATCCTAAAAACATTATTTTTGAAATACTTATTCTTGGGTCAATCCACTTGCAGTCATTAGTGGTGAATTAAAAGTAATTAGTGTAATATAAAATATGCTGTATATAACACTCCTTACTGGAGAAAAAAAATGTCTAAAAAGTTAATTTGTTTTAATTTTGATATTTAACTTCAGGTGAAGTTTTTATGGAAAGCAAAAACTGGAAAACAACTGATAATACTCTTTTTTTTTAATGATAAAGCAACCTACTACATTCTTTTTGAACCATATGGTATGGATTGACCTTCTTAGCATTGTGGTTATATTGGATCAGATAGCTTTCCAATATAAATGTTATACACAACAGCTTTTATAGAAGTCTATTCTCTATTTTCATATAGACCTGATGAAGTTCGACAAATTCAATAATATCCCTTTATTTTGGAGAACGCTTATTTTTAATGTATTCTTAAATAGTCTGAAATAATACTCTTGCAAGTGACCAGGACTGGTTTTCAACTATATTTCTTTTCAGTATCCTCTGCCGTTTATGACCTGGAGCAAGATGTTCTTGGTTAATATGCTGTGCATTGCCTTATTTGAATTTTCACTGCTTTCAGAACTAATTTTGTCTTCTATGTTACATTCTTCTGTTACAGAAATTGGATATATGACTAACCTCATACAATCGCTTCTTCTCAGTCTCATTTTTGCAGCAATCATTGCCATGTACGCATCTTTTTTCTTACATACTGCCTTTTTACCGACTCATTCCATCAAGCACATTTTTCTGTCTACCTACATATTCTTCCACATATTCGCACTGCACAATTGACAACAGAGTTTTTCAAGCTTATCCATGCACTTTCAACGTCATTGTCTTTTATTTGTTCGTTTACACTGTTTCATTCACATTCAACTCTTTACTCACTGCATCTGCTTATTTCATTCTCGCACCATTATCCACTAGTTTGTCAACCCTAATTCTGGACGTTCGCACTATGTTTGCTTTCCTCCTCTAGACCCACTTTTGCCCTAAACACACTCTCGATACAACCAAAAGTGGTCCGATCCACTCGATCTGCACATTACTTTTGTGTCTTTCACCAGGTTTCTAAGTTTCAGGTCTATCACACTTTTAGATTCACTTTGTCATGTATACATATGCACATTTTTATGTTTAAACTACGTATTGGATACAAACAGATGTTCAGCAGGTGTTCACCGTTCTCATTGACTCTTTGGTCTCCGAACTTTCCTAGAACGCGTTCACTGTGTTCTCTCTGTACACCCACCATCCGTTCATATCCCCACTATAATCACTCTTTCGTTTGGCTTACATACGTTCTACTTCATTCCAGAAGTTCTCACGCTGCTGGTCTCTTTCTCCATTCACGGTGCATAGCATGCAATAAGAAATTTTTTTATTATGGTAGCTTTGAATTGAATTTCTGTTTTGAGCAATCAGAGTGTATTACTATGGGAAGTAGTCTACTAGAAGTGAAGCATATGTTGAAGCCTGTCCATCAGCTTGGGTCTCATTAAACCAATATCACCTTCATAATGGCTAAATTATAGATTGTAAAATTATGCAGCATAATTTTGTTTTATAATAAAGGTTGCTTGCAGGAATTTGTGGAGACAACTTCACTGCTTGAACGTCCATGGTGATCAGGTGACATTCTCCTTTCAGTGCCCTTTCTTTATCCTGTTGTTTTTCGGACCTAGCCAAATTTTTTCTAGAAATGTGCCTCTCATAAACTTCTTGGTAACATTCTTGTTTTTGAACATAAAACAAGTGTCACACTGATCTTTTCGAGGCTCGTATAACGAAATTTTCATTTCCTTGGCTATGATAGTGACAAGCTTTGATGACTGAACTTTTTTATCTTCATCCTTACATCTTTTTGCGTAAATTTTATATAAGTTCTTCCAAGACTGGAAACTTTGTTCCAAATACAACCTATCTGTATCTTTACGGCAATAATGAGATGGTAATTTGTTCAGCTCATTAAGGAATGGTTTTAAAAAGATCCTATCCTCTTCAAAGGCAACGCGGCGTTTTGTCCTTGAGGACACCTCTACTACAGAGCTGTTCCTCATCCCTTGTTCTGCCTTCAGAGCCCATGATCGCGCAAACCGCAAACAGGTACATGTGTGCAATTGTTCGTAACCGAATGATATTTGAAAGTAACCGAGCGCCTAGAAATCTCATTAATAGGCCTCTTTCTATTAAGTACTTTGAGAGTCTATGCGACATAGAGTTTGCGCTGGTCCCAAGCCATAGGCCAAAATTTAGAAAATATTCTCTCCCTGCATTAATTGAAAATTTCGTAACACTTAGTAGTTGATGATTTTTTACAACTGCAACGGGGTTTTAAGATTCTTTTCTCTAGGTGAGCCATGAAAAGTGTTTTTTTTGTCTTCATCATTCTCAATTTTTTGCTTTCCGTTCTTTTATTTCGATTACGTATTTTGTTTCTCTTTCCAGATGTCGCTGCATCGCCATTACTTCTTGCCTCTAAATCATCTTAACTATTTTCAGTTTGGGAAAATTCATCTGTAGTCTTTTGATAGTGATTATTTTCGTTATCATCTTGAGCTTCAGTCAAGTTGTAGCTGCCAGAGTAGCAGGTCTGAAAATTTGGAAAATTATCTTCAAAAACTACTTCAGCGGTCCTTATGATTTCTTCTATGTCTTCAGCTTGAGATGTACTGACTTCCATAAAAATTGCAACACCTAGGATTTATTGAATTATTTTATTGAAATTTTCGTCAACGATGTCTTTCATTAGAACAAACAAACGATTAAAATTTGAATAAAATCTAGCTAGTAGTTTTTTTTTGTTTTTCCTTTGCACTTAGTAACAATAAATTTGAAGAAATAAACCAATCAGTGTGTAATTAACTGTCAATTTTGCAAATTGTTTGTTCATAATTTCGTTCTGAACTTGGGAACAATGCCAAGAGTACGTCAACATCAACATTTTTCCCAACTGACTGATTTTGAACGTGCCGTATTATTGGCACGAGGGAGGCCGGACTTTCGCTGAGAGAAATTTCTCGTCGTGCAAACCGAAATGTTACAACGGTATTGAGATGTTGGTCCAAATGGTCCGAGGAAGGTGCAACAACGTCGCGACTGGATCTGGACTGGATCTGGACCTCCCCGCAGCACTACAGATTGCAACAGATAGATTTCCAACAACTCGATCGATTGCAAATGATTGGATGAGACGTGTATGACCCAGAATGTCAATGTCATCTGTTTATCGCCGGATAAGGTCTTATGGGCTGCGTTCATATCGTCCATTTGTATGTCTTCTTCTTACACCACTTCACCGTCTACGTAGGCTAGAATGGAGCAACGAAAGAGCGAATTGGACACAAGAATGACATCGAATTGTGTTTAGTGGCGAGTCCCGATTTTGCTTGTGGGCCCTCGATGGTCGTAGGAGGGTTAGACGGATGCGTGGGAACGTAAAATCCAACATTTTTGTAGATCGCAACACAGCCCTCACAAGGAGTGATGATATGGGGTGCAATATGTTACGGTAGCAGATCACCCTTGGTCTTCATTGATGTCAACTTAAACGCCGCTGGTTATATTGCCAATGTGCTAGAACCCGTTGCGCTTCCATATCTTCAAGGGCTAGAAAATTCCATTTTCCAACAGGATAATGCACGCCTTCATACGGCAAGGGCTACAACACGTTTTTTGGAAGAAGCTAACATTGCCGTCCTCCATGGCCTGCTCGGTCGCCCATTGAACATGTATGGGATGAGGTTGGTAGGCGACTGGATAATTGATCAGACCCTCCAGATAACTTACACGATCTCCGGCTACGGATATGATATACCACGGCGTCTAAATTAGCGGATACTCATTATTGATAAAAACATTTTAGTTTTTGTTCTTTTGTTTTCAAATTTTAATCGTTTGTTTGTTTCCAATGAAAGACATCGTTGACTAAAATTTCAATAAAATCGTTCAATAAATTCTAGGTGTTGCAATTTTTATGGAAGTCATAAATGTTAGTTGTATTATCCAAAGAAATATTCTCTGATATTTTGATGATATTAATAATATTTTGAAATTTTGTGAATGGCCAGTGCAGCTTCCAGAATTCTGTTTGTGCGAGTTGACATTGTCACATAAACTCGTAACTTCATTCTGTTAGAAAAGAAATAAACATTACACTTACACTTTGAAAATAAGTGTCTCAAGCATGCTCAAATGAAAAAACATTGTTTAGGAATATAACATAAATTTCTGTATGAAATAACACATACTTTGCATTAGTATAACATTAATTATAGGACTTTCCAAGACACGTCAAATCATTACGAGGAACTATTTTTTACAATTTTCTGCTTCTAAGATTTTGTGCATGACATTATCCAGTTGTCAACAGATGGCTTGACCTGTATGCAAGGCAAATATAATATAAATGCATATTTCAAAGTTTTGTTAGTTACGAGGTCCCGCGTCTCCTCCTTCATATTGTTTTTTTCTATAAAACCTTTACAACGCACATGGATATCATATGGTATGGGCAATTTATTTCTAACCTGTATAAGAAAAAATTACAAAAATACCTTGTTTGGACACTTTCATCTTAATTTACTTTAAATTTATCAAAAAATAAAGTAGAAAACAAAGATATATTCCGGGTCATAGATGGTCGATGGTAGGTTAGACGTTTATGGAAAACGAGACATAGGAATTTTCTGAACATTTAGCAACATGGACTCTGCTCTATCGATCTAAAATATTTTCAACGATGCGATGTTGCCGCTTCTGCTCAAAAGTAGTAACAAGTTTCTTATTTTTAATGGAACACCCTGTATATTATTTTATTTATAGAATCGCAATTTCTTTATGAACAGTTTTTCTAAATAGTTTCCTATACCTATCTAGGTCGGTTTTCGAGATAATAATTTTTTTTTCTTCGAAATATGATACCACTCAAATTTTAATTTAGCGGCTGTTTGAATCCATTGAAGGCTGAAATTTTAGATACAGTTGCCTTGTATTATTATAGCTACCTAAATAAATTTAGTTCATGTTATACACGGCTGGTTTAAAATTAATGATTTTGATGTGATACATAATGGGTCAAAACTTTATTTTTTCAAATAGAACACCTTGTATATTATTTCAAATTCTAAAAGGTAATTAAATTTCCTTTAAGTTGATGTACTATAGTAGCATACCTAACTCGTCAAGTTTTCCAAATAATCGCAGTAACAATTCTTAAAAATCACATTATCTTTACATAATTTGTCTTAGTTGGTTATGGTACGCCATGTTATTTAACAATTGGTTAATTATTTAATATGTTTGACAGACGCCAAAATTTTTAAGTTGTATTTGTGATTTTCCAGTTAATATTTATTTAAAAAAAAGTTGAAATGGAGCGAAATAATTACTCATGTGAAATTTTGATGAATCTATTTATTATTCATGGACAATGTGAATAGCAAGGACTTGCAGGAAATTCAATGAAATGTATCCTGATTTGCAACCAATGAACGAAAGAAAGTTTGTGCGAATACAAGATAATATTATCAATTATGGTTCAAAACTTGAGCTAACTCCACATGTGCCAAGGCTTGTAACGTCGATTGAAGAAAATATTGTGAACGTATTGGCTTATTTCCACGCATATCCACAAGCTTCTATCCAAAGTGCAACATATGATTTAGGCCTAACTTATTATGTGATACAAAGATTCTGACCAATCACAATATGCATCCTTTTAAAGTTATAACAGTTCATGAATTGAAACCAGATGATTACCAACGTCGAATTCAATATTGCGAGACGCTCCTGATGCGCATTGAAGAGGGTCCAAACTTAAAAAAAAAAATAAGGACAGATGAAGCCAAGTTTTCAGAGAAGGCATTTCAATAGAAAAATCAACATTTTGGGCCGATCTAAATCCGTTCGCGGTCAAGCAAATGGACTTTCAAAACAAATTCAGTTTTAATGTTTTTGCCTCTTAGAAGACAACCAAATAAGATTTTTATTTACGATGAGCCATTAAATAACAATCATTCTAAGAACAGTAGTATCAGACTTTTGTTTAGAATTTTTGTTTACATATTCTATTGATTACTTTATTTTCATTGCATTTGTTGTATTAGTCACATTGTCCATGGATAATAAATAGATTCATCATAATCTCATATGAGTCATTATTTCGCTCCATTTCAACTTGTTTTTAAATAAATATTAACTGGAAAATCACAAATACAACTTTAAAACTTCGGGCGTCTGTCAAACACACTAAATAATTAAGCAATTGTTAAATAACAGTGTTGTTCCAATACTAAATTTTGTGTTCCTCAATCTAGGGATTTTCGTGCCAATTGAAAAATTTGTGCCACGCTGCATAGTTAGAAACAAAGTAGTTTATAGACAAAGAGTCCTATGTTGTTTATTTAATCAAATAAAAAGTTTATATTTACAAAATATAACATTTATAAACAAAATAGCTGTGTCTAGCAAACAATCTTAATTGATGAACAATTAAGATATTTTAAAATAAGTCATATCATCACTATATCATCTTCTAGAATTTCTATATTGTCAATAGTGTTATTAAAATTCAGCATAATATTAGTTGGTTAAAAATTATAACAAGTAGTATTTCTTAAAAGCTCTTTAGTTTCAAGAATTGAACGAACTGCTTTAACTGACAATTTATTTCTATTCAGAACTTTTATTAAATTCATCTGTGAGAACAGTCGTCAGCCAGCTGACGAATGTGCAAAAGCTAAAATTCTCGGAACTACAATCATAAGATTAGGAAATAACACTTCATCTAAAGCGTTTTCTTTTTAAAGAGCGAACCAGAAAACATCAACATTTAAACTTTTAAATGGTTCCCCAATTTCACCCGCTAAATGCCATTCAATATTTAATTGTTCTAAATCAACTGGTCAATCTAAAAAGGTATTTGTAACTTTAGCTATTGAAATAATGCTTTTAGACACTACCATATTTGGCTCAAAAAATGCAGCAAAGCGTAGTGCTTCGTTTTTAAAATCAAATCTACCTTTTATTTGCTTTGCACAATTGAATGTAAAAATCTAGGGCACGTCGTGTAAAATATGTGATTTCACTCATGATTATCTGATTGTCACTTATGAATAGTTCCAAGAGCGCACCAAAGTACATTTCATCTAACTGTAAAAAATTGGACGGATCATGAACGTTTAATTTTTCTACGTTGTCTTTGTATTTTTCCAAGACATTTCGTTTTATGAAAGACTTTAAAATTATTTGATATAAATTTGTGACTTTTTCAAGTAATAAAGTAACTTTTGGAGATTCACTTTGGAACTCAAGATTGTGTTTATTTACAATGTCCAGAATGTACCTTAGAAACAGCAAATAGCATTTGGTGGTTTTGTTATTAAAATTATTCAAAATGTCTTGGGCACTCAAAACCTTCTCAGTAAAAACCTCATTTTGAAAAAATAAAGTTAGTGAGTTCCAATGCTCCAAGATTCTGTTGCAAACCATTCCAAGTGAAAGTTATCGAGTTTTACTAATCTTTAATAGTTTAGAAGGTGTTTCTTGCACAAAATCTTGAAACTCTCTTAGATTTGCACATCTTTTAGTACTTTTTGAAAAATAATTGCACACATTATGAAAAAAATTCTCCAAGTACTCAGGAAGTTTTTTACAGGCATACGAACTACACAAGTGAAACGATGACAAGTGCAACCAATAACAATAATTTTGGGATATATACAGGTTGGCGCATTAGTGTGACAAAGTCCTATATCTCCTTTATTTAAAGAGATCAAAAAATTAAATACAAAAGTTATAAGATATGTTCTGGTGCATATTCCAAAAATATTTTTAATTATACAGGGTAGATCATAAAAGCTTAGAAGTAATTTAAAATTTTTTTAAATAGAAACCTATATATTATTACATATTTAGATTCTACATACAATTTTAGACACATTTTATGTATAATGTCCTATACCTAAGTCTAACCGTTTTTGACAAATTTCAATTTTTTGTCAAAATGACGTTTGCAGGCCAAAACATAGGTGGAAATCTTTTCTAAATGAAGCCTTTATCAATTAGTTATGGTTGGTTTCCTTGGAAATGGGGACCTACTCTAATGGGCTGTATTGATATTTTGTAATACATTCATACAGGGTGATCAAAATGGACAATAAAAAGTAGATTCAAAAAACTTATCAAGTCATTTTTTAAATGGAAACCCCTATTTTTTAATTCTATCTTATTTAGCATTAAAAATAAGGGTGACTTTGTATAAGAGTGTATATTCCAAAAATGTAGTTTTGAAATAATGACAGTTAACATTTTTTATTGTAAAAAGGCTATACGGCTTTCAAGTTTTGTTGTTAGTTGACCGTGACGGCGAGGCGTGGCATATAAAAATAATAGAAATCATCAGAAACGTCATTATTTATTGTCAGTTGATAATTTGTGTGATGCATTAGTGTATTTTATAGCAAATTGATTTAAAACTTGAATTAAAATTGTAAATAATGAATTTTCGCAAGCCGAGATGGTTGATATGATTTTTGTTTTGGGAGCTAGCGATAAGAATACGCTCTTAGCAAGAAGACTGTATCAACAACGGTTTCCAGAGAGACGGCAACCTGAAAGAAGGCCATTTGAAAAGCTTTTGGAGCGTTTTGAAAGAACTGGCAATGTGTTGTATCAAAAAATACTAGGGAAAAACGTGCACAGACTGAGGAAAATCAATTAAATGTACTATTAACAGTTACCGAAAATCCATATATTGGACAACGACCCATTTCTTAGCAGGTTGGTGTTGAACGACGTACGGTACAGCAGATATTGAAGTCTCAAAATGCACTTGAAGTAGTTGAATGTGATATGCCTATCACATTCAACTACTTCAAGAGTTGGTTCCTGAAGATTATCAAAGACGACTGGAATTTTGTCAATGGGCTTAAAACAAAATAAACCAACAAAGAAATTTTGTTCATTTGATTTTATTTATAGGTGAGTCCACATTTCACAGAAACGGAAGTGTAAACAGAAACAATTTTCATTACTATTCTACCGAAAATTCACATTTTGTAAGATATACTTCTCAAACTAGATGGTGTTTAAATATTTGGGGAGGTGTTGTAGGTAATCATGTAATTGGACCATATTTTTTGATCAACGAGTAACAGGGGAAGTATACTTAGACTTTCTGCAAAACCATCTATCTAATTTGTTGCGTTAAGTGCCACAGGATACGCAACAAGAAATGTGGTTTCTTCATGATGGGGCCCCAATACATCATACAGGTCCGATAATAACTTTTTAAATGCTAGATATCCAGAATGTTGGATTGGGAGGAGGGCCTGTTGCTTGGCCTGCTAGATCCCCAGATCTTACTAAAATGGACTTTAGCATATGGGGTACGTCAAAGAACAGGTTTATAAAATACCGCCTACAACAAAGGAAGACATGAAGATTAGGATTAGAAACTGTTTTTAAAACATTAGTGTTGAAATGTGTATAAATTTAAACAGCCAATTTTAGAGACGTATTGCATTGTGTATTCAAGAAAGAGGCGGACATTTCGAACAACTTATTAGGTAGTACATATTTGACGTGTTTCTAGTACTTTTATCTGTATAATTAGTTACAGGTTTAGTTACATTAGAGGTGTTAAGTTTATGATTAGGATTAGGACATAATTTGTTGAATCAAAAAATATTGTCTTTCCTTTAAGTTCGTTTAATAAAATAATTATTTATATGGGGTTCAATAAATTGTAATATTTAGATCTGAAGTGCTCGATTTTTGTTTTGCCGCGCCCGCCATCACGGCCAACTAACAACAAAACTTGAAAGCCGTATAGCCTTTTTACAATAAAAAAATGTTAAATTGTCATTATTTCAAAAACTACAATTTTTGGAATATACACTCTTATACAAAGTCACCCTTATTTTTAATGCTAAATAAGATAGAATTAAAAAATAGGGGTTTTCATTTAAAAAATGACTATAGGTTTTTTGAATCTATTTTTATTGTCCATTTTGATCACCCTGTATTAATGTATTACAAAAATATCAATACAGCCCATTAGAGTAGGTCCCCATTTCCAAGGAAACCAACCATAACTAATAATTGATAAAGGCTTCGTTTAGAAAAGATTTCCACCTATGTTTTGGCCTGCAAACGTCATTTTGAAAAAAATTTGAAATTTGTCAAAAACGGTTAGACTTAGGTATAGGACATTATACATAAAATGTGTCTAAAATTGTATGTAGAATCTAAATATGTAATAATATATAGGGTTTTCTATTTAAAAAATTTAAAATTACTTCTAAGCTTTTATGATCTACCCTGTATAATTAAAAATGTTTTTGGAATATGCACCAGAACATATCTTACAACTTTTGTATTTAATTTTTTTGTATCTCTTTAAATAAAGGAGATATGGGACTTTGTCACACTAATGCGCCACCCTGTATGTGCTTTTAAAAGTAGTTGCACGCTATTGATTTCACCCAACATTACATTCGCATTATAAGCTGCAACTCCCACTAAGTTATTATAGGGCATTTCATTTTCGTCCAAAACGTTTTTTAAACATCGATATATACCTTGTGCAGTAGCAGTTTCAACCTTAATGAAATCTAAAAAAGCACCATATACCTTGTTGATTTTAAAATATCTCACAATAACGACAAGAAACTTTTAAACTTATATCCGTAGATTCATCTATGATAAAGGAAAATGGGTTTTGTTTGATAAATTCAATAACTTCTAACTTTGCAGCAGGCCCCAGTATGCCCACAGTTATTTGAGTTGACTTCTTTCTTTTCATTTTTAATCTTTTTGCAATTTGAGAATCTGGGAAAGCAGAAGAGCATAAAAGTGGTAAATGATCCATTAATAGAAATGGAAGATTGTGCTCAGGTAAAAAAGGTGTAAGTTTAAGTTCTGCAGACTTCACATCTTTATCAAGTTTTCTAGCAGTGGTAGATTTGATAGCTTTAAACCTTTTAACATGATATTGACTATTTTAATATGGTACACACTACCTGCCGGCTTTGTATGACATACTTTGCAGAAAATAAGTTCATGCCTCTCTTCAACCCAATTCAATTTGCTTGACCAATCTGTTTTGAATTTTCTTGGATTATGTTTTCTGTTATCCACCGTTGTAACATTCTCAACATGGAATTTTGCAGCAGTTTTATGGGCAGCGCCACAGGTATTAGTTTATGTTGCAACCGAAACATGTTCGTCAGAACTGCAGCAAACAGCACTTTCCTTTTGTTGATATAATTTGCTTTCTTTCAGCTTAATTAAATACCTGCAACACTTTTGTTATTAGTTACATTTAACCCTTGCTAATCTAAAAAAATTAGGTAGGTCTCAACCCATACAGGTAGCATAACATAACCTCCATGAGTGCTTATTATGCAAAATTATACTTACTTATTCATTATCGATCCAGTTGAACAATCGATTCCAAAACCAGCTACTGTAATTAATATAATCGTATAGGTACGCCCAACAGCGGGAATGAATAGTGCAAATGCAAATCATGTGCAAATCCAGGAAATTGACAGTTTGATAGGTCGAGTTCAACGCTAGCCAGCGTTATGCAAATTCTGGTTGGCAACAAAATTCCCGTACTGACTTCCATAAAAATTGCAACACCTAGGATTTATTGAATTATTTTATTGAAATTTTCGTCAACGATGTCTTTCATTAGAACAAACAAACAATTAAAATTTGAATAAAATCTGGCTAGTAGTTTTTTTGTTTTTTTTGCCTTAGTAAAAAAAGAAAAATAAACCAATCAGTGTGTAATTAATTGTCAATTTTGAAATTGTTTGTTACGTTCTGAACTTGGGAACAATGCCAAGAGTAATTTATCACACCCTCCAGATAACTTACACGATCTCCGGCTGCGGATTCAAGAAGCTTGCGTTGATATACCACAAGCAGTTATAGATCACTTGATTGATAGCATGGAAAAAGGAAAAGGCTATGTATTTCATTCACACCCAAAGGGCGTTTGGGCTATTTTCAGCCACAATCACGGATTCCCAGCGTTCATAACAATTACGCATGATGGGATTGGGGGTATGGTCAGGATAGGATCGGAAGGGTATGAAGGGGAATACTACCCCAGCATTCGCCAAATCAAATGGTGTGCATATGCAGTGCCATCCCTTTGTATGAGGAAAACCTCCTGAAAAACCTCGTTAGACGGTAACGGAATCGAACCCATTTAATGCTTTGTGTCACCACCTAAGCTCGGTTTGATAGCATGTCACGCCGTCTAAATAAGTGCATTACAAATCGTGCGGAGCAACTCATTATTGAAAAAAACATTTTTGGTTTCTGTTCTTTTGTTCTCAAATTTTAATCGTTTGTTTGTTCTAAATGAAACAACATTGTTTAAAAATATAACAACATACATTTCTGTATGAAATAACGCATACTTTGTATTAGTATAACATTAATTATAGGACTTTCCCAGACACGCCAAATCATTACGACAAACTGTTTTTTACAATTATCTGCTTCTAAGATTTTGTGTATGACATTATTCAGTTGTCAATAGATGGCTTGACCCGTATGCGAGGCAAATATAATATAAATGCATATTTCAAAGTTTTGTTAGTTACGAGTCCTGCGTCTCCGCCCTCATATTGTTTTTTTTTTTTATAAAACTTCTACAACGCACGTGGATACCATATGGTATGGGCAATTTATTCCTACCCTGTATAAAAAAAATTACAAAAATACCTTGTTTGGACACCTTCATCTTAATTTACTTTAAATTTATCAAAAAAAAAAAGAAAAAGAGGATATATTTTGGGTCATTGATGGTTGATGTAGGTTAGACGTTTATGGAAAACGAGACAGGAATTTTCTGAAAATTTAGCAACATGGGCTTTGCTCTATCGATCTAAAATATTTTCGACGATGCGATGTTGCCGCTTCTACTCAAAAGTAGTAACAACTTTCCTATTTTTAATGGAACACCCTGTATATTATTTTATTTATGGAATCACAATTTCTTTATGAACAGTGTTTCTAAATAGTTTCCTATACCTATCTAGACCGGTTTACGAGATAATAATAATTTTTCGAAATATGATACCACTAAAATTTTAATTCAGCTGCTATTTGAATCCATAGAACGCTGAAATTTTAGACACAGTTTGCACAATCCTTGTATTATTATAGCTACCTAAATAAATTTAGTTCATGTTATACACGGTTGGTTTAAAATTAATGATTATGACGTGACACAAAGGGACAAAACTTTATTTTTTCAAATAGAACACCCTGTATATTATTTCAAATTCCGAAAGGTAATTAAATTTCCTATAAGTTGATGTACCATAGTAACATACCTAACTCGTCAAGTTTTCGAAATAATCGCAATAATTCTTAAAAATCACATTATCTTCACATAATTTGTCTTAGTTGGTTATGGTACGCCATTTTATTTAAGAATTGATTTATTATTTAATTTGTTTGGCAGACGCCGAAGTTTTAAAGTTGTATTTGTAATTTTCCAGTTAATATTTATTTAAAAACAAGTTGAAATGGAGCGAAATAATTACTTATATGAAATTTTGATGAATCTATTTATTATTCATGGACAATGTGTAATAGTAAGAACATGCAGGAAATTCAATGAAATGATGCTGATTTGCAACCAATGAACGAAAGAAAGTTTGTGCGAATACAAGATAATTTTATCAATTATGGTTCAAAAAAACTTCAGGTAACTCCAAATGTGCCAAGGCCTATAACGTCGATTGAAGAAAATATTGTGAACATTTTGGCTTATTTCCACGCATATCCACAACCTTCTATCCAAAGTGCAACATATTATTTAGGCGATACAAAAGATTCTGACCAATCACAATATGCATCCTTTTAAATTTATAACAGTTCAAGACCTGATACGTCGAATTCAACATTGCGAGACACCCCCGATGCGCATTCAAGAGGATCCAAAGTTAAAAAAAAAATAATATGGACAAACATATTTTAATGTTTTTTGCCTCTTAAAAGACAACCAAATAAGATTTTTTATTTACAATGAGCCATTAAATAACAATCAATACCTCCACATTCTAAGAACAGTAGTATCAGACTTTTTGGAAAATTTAACATTAGAAGATTTCCGTACTTCTTGGCTCAAATTGGATGGAGCACCCGCTCATTGCGCAGGAGCGGTAACACGTGAGCTGTTTCATGATGGACTTTCAAAACATATTCAGTTTTAATGTTTTTTGCCTCTTAAAAGACAACCAAATAAGATTTTTTATTTACAATGAGCCATTAAATAACAATCAATACCTCCACATTCTAAGAACAGTAGTATCAGACTTTTTGGAAAATTTAACATTAGAAGATTTCCGTACTTCTTGGCTCAAATTGGATGGAGCACCCGCTCATTGCGCAGGAGAGGTAACACGTGATCTGTTTCATATATTTGATGACCGCTGGTTTAGGCGTTTGGGACCATGGGATTAGCCCGATCTTACCCCCCTTTAATCAAACCACCCTGTATAACATGAGATAAAATGTCTAAAATTTCAGCCTTCTATGGATTCAAATAGCAGCTAAATTAAAATTTTAGTGGAAATATATTTCGGAGAAAAAAAATTATCTCGAAAACCGGTGTAGATCGGTATAGGAAACTATTTAGAAAAAATGTGCATAAAGAAATTGCCATTCTATAAATAAAGTAATATACAGGGTAATTAAAAATTATTATTAATTTTATTAAATACATAAATAAAATGTTTACCTCGAGTAGGATTTGAGCCTACGACCTGTACTTTGCTAGAGTACCGCGCTAACCAACTGCGCCATCAAGATTCAAGCCCCAATCGATGTAAATTTTGTCTTTATGTATGTAGAACTGATGTAAATTCTAAATGTAATGAGATTACAATCAAATTACTTATATTAATTAATATAAATTAAAAGTACAGGTCGTAGGTTCAAATCCTACTCGAGGTAAACATTTTATTTATGTATTTAATAAAATTAATAATAATTTTTAATTACCCTGTATATTACTTTATTTATAGAATGGCAATTTCTTTATGCACATTTTTTCTAAATAGTTTCCTATACCTATCTACACCGGTTTTCGAGATAATTTTTTTTTCTCCGAAATATGGTTACACTAAAATTTTAATTTAAACATTTTATTTATGTATTTAATAATATTAATAATAATTTTTAATTACATATTTACCTTTGAACGTATTCGTACATAACAAAAACTTATAATCATATACAGGGTGTTTCATTAAAAATAAGGTTTTTGAGTAGAAGCGTTGAAAATATTTTAGATCGATAGAGCAGAGTAAATTACCCATTTTGCCAAATTTTCAGAAAATTCCTAAGTCTCGTTTTCCATAAAAGTCTAACCTACCATCGACCATCAATGACCCTGTATATTTACAGACGTTAATGGGTTAATGTCAATAATCCTAATATCAATGTAAAGTACAAGACGAATCCAAAAATGTAATACCGTGTGCTATTTAAAAATCTTACAATTTCTTGCCACACTTTTTAGACCACCCTGTTTATATTAAAATAATTTCTTATGTGCCCCAATCTGCTTCACTAACGATTTGTTAAGTAATTTTTGTGACAGATTCGACATAACACCACCATAGAAAAACGGAGTACTAAATGGACACCCTGTATATAAAAGTTGGTTAAATTTACATGAATTTTCAATAGTGACCTTTCAATTACGCTTGTTTGTGACACAAACTCGTGTGGCTTTATAATACAGGGTGTTTCAGGATATTGTAACACATTTGAAGCGCTTATAACTTTTAAACCAATTGAGATAGAAACGAGAAGTTGAGAGGGTTGAAAAAAATTGTCAGTTTTCAATTTAAATTTTTGATTCTTTTTTTAATGGAATACCCTGTGTGTTTTGGCATCTTTTGATAGAGGCATTCTTCCACTTTGCTTTTAAAAAACTAACACAATTATTAAAATTTTTATGGGAACATGTTCGATACAAATAAAAATTCAACAAAACAGAAAACATTTTTAATTACCATAGAAAATACATACCAACGTTATTATCATTTCAAACTAAATTGCTGGATGTGTCCCTCATTGTTATTAATGCATTTTTGAAATCTAAACTGTAAACTTTTGAAAGCATTTTCCAACATTTCCTGAGTAATGCTTTCAAAAACATTTATTATGTTATTTTTGAGTTAGTCGATAGTGTGTGGAACGGGTGAGTAACAACGATCCTTAACATAACCCCATATAAAAAATCAGGCACAGTTAGTTCAGAAGAATGTGCCGGTCATTCTATTGGTCCGGCTCTGTCTATCCACCTCTGACCAAACATTCTATCCACAGATTCTCTGGCTATCTGAGAAAAATAGGTAGGGGCACCGTCTTGCTGAAAGTATACTTCTTGTATTATTCCATCTTCCTCCAACTGTGGGTAAAAGAAGTTTTCGAGCATATCCGTATAAATAATTCCAGTAATAGTTTTTTCGGAAAAATACAATTTTTCTTTTGAAACAGCACACCATACATTCACTTTTGGTGTATCCCGCTCAAACTCATTGAATCGCCTAGGATTTTCGCTTCCCCAAATTCTGCAATTATGCTTATTAATTTTTACATCTATATGGAAAGCGGCTTCATCTGGCATTATAACAGTAATACCAGGTTGGTTGTTAAACAAGTCCAATAAGGTCTCACACAACAATAATCTTTTTTCAATATCTCGCGGTTGAAGCTTTTGGAAGGTTTGGATTTTGTAAGGAGTAGGGTTTAGAATTTTTAAACATCTCTGAACTTCACTTTTAGAAAAGTTTACATTAGCAGTTATTTTTCTGATAGAAATCATGTAATTATTTTGTATTAACACATCACTTACTTGCAACAGGCGATTCAAATAATTTGGATGTTGTTAGATTATAGATCTGCATTTTCTTTTAATTGAGGCAGTTTCTTTAAACTTACTGATCCAATTTATGATGGCATTTCTTCATGGAGGCGCTTTTTCAAACTTCCACAGAAACCTTCTTCTTGTTATTGTTATAGAATTAGTTTTATTGTACAGAAGTACAGCTTCTGCTTTTTCTTGATCTGTGTATATCATTTTAATTAAAAGTGCGCGATAAAGACAACGAGAAAATAATGTCAATAAATGATTTGACAGAACGTAGACAATAAAATAATAATTCAATTGTCATTTTGACTTTTGATTTGCCTACTTGATCGTTGTTACTCGCCGGTTCCATACACTATGGACCAACTCATAAATAACATAATCTATATTTTTGAAAGCATTACTCACAAAATGGAAAATGCTTTAAAAAATTTGGAGTTTAGATTTCAAAAATGCGACCGGTAGTACGGTAGAGTGGGAAACCATCTAGTACTGAGATATTGAAAGTTAACCACCGGCTTGCTTGGTCGGAACAGGGATGGTTGACCCACTCTGCGGCTCGGTGTGTCTAGTCCCCTCAACACTGTAAAAGGTATAAGACGGTAAAGAAGAAAGAAAGAAATATTTCGAAAATGCATTGATAATAATGGGGGACGCATCCAGCAATTTAGTTTGAAAAGATAATAACGTTGTTATGTATTTTCTATGGTAATTAAAAATGTTTTCTGTTTTGTTGAATTTTTATTTGTATCGAACATGTTGCCATAAAAAATTAAATAATTGTGTTAGTTTTTTTTTATAAGTATAGCAAACAATATATTTTTAGAAAGTGGAAGAATGCCTCTATCGAAAGATGCCACAACACACAGGGTGTTCCATTATAAAAAAAAAACAAAAATTTATATTGAAAACTGACAATTTTTTTTCAACCCTCTGTATAAATGAAAAAATTGATTGTACGTCAGAATAAAACTTTTTGATAAATAAAGCATACCTGAGAAAACTTCTCGTTTCTATCTCAATTGGTTTAAAAGTTATAAGCGCTTCAAATGTGTCACAATATCCTGGTACACCCTGTATTACATTTCTCATTGATTAAATCTGTATGTTCACAACTAGCGTTATCATTGCGGTAAAGTAACTGAAATTTCGTCAAAACTCTTTCAACCTTTCATTAATTAAACGTTTAATTAATGGAATGTTGGAAAAGTTTCCCTGACTTTAAATCTTAAGCGCGTGCATGGTATATACTATTTTTTTTCGAAAAGAATGGATTTATTAAGAAGGTCCCTTTTGTAATATATAATGCTTTTACTGTGATTAAAACTTTACTCTTAACTGCTTTGTGTTTAGTTGTTCCAATTCTTCATTCTGAACTCTTTCGTACGGATACATACTTAATCGGTATCGATTATTTTAATAAAAATGGCCATACTTTAGTCTTATGAAAATAGGGACGAAGTCGTTATAAAAACACTTGTATTAAGTAGGGCTTTTAAATTTCTAATTTATTGCCGACGTTCAGCGTTTTGCAGAATTAAGATATTAATTTTGAATTACGCAAAATTAAAGTAGCATTAAATTTTACCATTAATGAATATACTCGGATTTGGAGGATTTTTAAATACTTCCTTAGGTTTGTTTCTACTTCGCCAAATCTACTGGATACGAAATATATGAATGAATGCTTTATAATTAATTTTTTTTTACTATTTCGTCCTTTATTGATTACTTTAAATTATGCTAATAATTCATTAATGTACACTTCACTCATACCACTTTTCATGCACTTCTACCTAAAGTTTGTAACGCATTACATTTAATTTATTAATTACATTTAGTTCATACCAATACATTATAAACAAATAAACCGTTAGTTACCGTAACTGTAAACATGTTCATAACTCCCTAGGGAATGTATTTTGTAGCGCCCCCCAGGTACTCTATGTTGAAATTTTGGACGTATGTGCAATAATGCAAATTTAAGAACAAAATAATCGCTAAGTGATTTATCTTGACTTGACTGACAATAATGTTACAATTACTCAAATTAATTGCCTGCCTTACTTTGACTTTCCTGGAAATAATTAAAACATTAGAATTTATTCACAAGTCTGATATTTAATTACTCGCAAACCTCAACTCTGGTCAATCGAAGTGACCATCTAGTGGTAGGTACGTTGCATCATGAGGGGCAGGTAAAAAAAATGAAACTACTCAAATTAAAATCAACGAGCTTTGCGCAACAGTGGTTCAGCCCATTAATATCCTATTGTAGGAAAGAACCACCAATAAAACCCACTTTATTCATAAATAAGTAATTGCACAAGTACATTATTAAATCAAATAACACACAAAAAACAATGAAAGGGGTAAGTATATAACAAAACACCATTAAATTAGGTTAAAATGCGTACAAAATTATAACATTAAGAGGAAAATAAATAAAAAGCAGTTTAGTTACACATAAACACAATAAAAAAAAAGAAACTCCATGTAGTCACACCCACAATTGTGTCATAAATAATTAAAATAAAAATAATACCAAACGTGTGCCGGTCTTTAAGTAAATAATCACATAAAGCAATAACGCAAATTACGGTTTAAATAAAATACAACAGTAAAATTGCACAGGTGATAATAACGTAAATACAAGGACAAAAGAAAATAGACAAGGAATTTACACCTACTCAATTGTTTAGTGACCACTAAAGCACACTAAGTCAAATTACAATAAAGCACATACAAAGAGAAATCAGCTCGCAGGCAAATAATTCTACCTAACAACTGACTAAAAAAAACTCATTAAAACAAAGCCTTACAATGGTAAGTTATAAATAGATCACAACATCGTCACCGATATATAAATTTGAGGGCCTTAGAAAAATACATTGCTCCTTTCTCAGATTACACGTTCATCTATACAACAATAAAAATAAAATTCGATGTGTTTAATGGGCTGGCCCGGGAGTTTGTACCTACTTGGCAATTGCCTTTTACAATTAATAACCAGTGGTATCCTGTACCCGTGCACCTGTATTTTATTTTAGCAGATTTCAGCTTAATGAACCCACGTACGAGTGATACCTTTGCAAGGCAATGTTTGGTATTTAATATGTTATCTAGGCTGGTAAATGATTTGCTGCGAGCTTTCATTTATATAATAATAGCTACTTACACTTGAATTGATCACAGACACAAATTGTTAACCTACTCGGTTTAACTTCAAAAAGGGTGATTGTTATTTATAGATTAATATTTGAAAAACACATTACAACTAAATACATTAGTGCTGACTAATTCAAAAGAAAATGTACACGCACGAAATATTTTAAAGACAAACTGTTTACAATGGAAGTTTCTAATTAACCAAAAATCGATCTGGCTCGATTGACACTCTAACTGTAACTAACTTTCCCCCGATTTCAAACCTAACCATCTTTACTCCCTCAATCAACCCCCATTTTTCAAAAGTAATATAAAAACAAGAAACATTAATTTACATTAGAACAGTTTCATATTAATTATTGCACATCTTAATTTTAACAACCCCACATTTAGCTCTCGAGCTTCCAAGTAACAAACAAAGATATCTTTTGATCGCGGTCTGTACCGACACAATTACTTATTAAGCTAGTAACATTTTTACATTAAGAATCGGCGCATAAGAAATTCCAATGATTCGTTACGCCCCTTCAGTAAAGCATTCTTTTAAGCGTACACCTGCTATTCAGACCTCAAAACACGTTTTTCAACCTTCAGCCAAATATTAGTTACAAACAATCCCACATTCCTTACATAAAATATATAAATAAAATAACTTGAAAACATTAGCAAATTACGAAATTATCAAGATATAAAAAAAATCAACTAATTATCTTTTCTATCGCGGTAACAATGGCGATTTGACAAACGTTTATTACAATAGTAAAATTTTCGCTGTCCGCTACCTACAATTTTGATGTAATAAAAAATAAAAAATTAATAGGGTGTAGCAGTTGGTGTTAATAGTTCCATCCTTAATATTACTTATACTCCTAATAATAAATAGAAGATTTTGTGCCTTCAGCTCAGTCAGTGATTAACGGGCCATGTTCTTAAAATTTGATTTGCTTTAATTAGAAAACGTGTGCGTGGTTAGATATGTTCGCTTTACAAAAAAATGTAAATTCAACCTGTAAATAAATGTTAAAATACCTCGGACGCCAACTTACTTTATGGAAAACAAGTAAACTGTAAATGTAATAAATGTAAAATTGAAAACAATAACAAGGTTTTTAAATTAAGACAAGTTTATATTAGAAATCTTAATACTAATGTTAGTAACTTAAAAA
>JARFJB010002527.1:0-20000 GCA_036346205.1 Vesta saturnalis
TTTAATATTTCTATTGAAATATCACTTTAACATTTCACTTACTATAAATTTATTATAATCTCACTTTTGTTTAAGTAGTTTAAAAATTTTCGAATATGTTTTTTTTTTTTATATGAATTAGGTTATGAGATAACTTATTAATCTTAATTTTGATTACATGTTCTAAACAAAAGTGTCATGCTTTCACCTTCAAGATTGTTAGCAGACACAAGAAAATTTTCAAATGTAGTATCATTTTTTTCTAAAACACCAATTTTGATTAGACCTTTACACCGTACAAACAAACCTGAATCTTAATTCTGATTGGTTCATCATATTTCTGAAGTTTACAATTTATTAATTTTACAAATATCTTCGTTATACAAGGATACATCTTAAAAATTTCCTTTAAAATGATACCCCATTTGCCATATTTCGCTTTTAAACTACTTATCTATGATAATTACATTATTTAAGAATTTTCACATACAGAAATTTACTTATATCTAACTTATTATAATTTCCACAGGAAAACTATGGCCATAATTAGATTCTACGACCCGAAAAACATAAAGTTACCCTAACTTCAACATAGTCAAAAATGTAAAATACTATCTCACTATCGGAGTTCGAAATAGCCATAACCTATCTTCTCATCACATTTAGTTAATTTGCACCAACAATGTTAATTTATGTTGCTACACTATCTTATTTTTTTTTTTTTTTGATTGTGGACCTGAACAGGCTAAATAAGGCCTATCGTGCTAAAGCACTCAGGAACACTTAGGAGGATGGATAGAGGGATAATGAATTGCCAATAGATGCCTATGAACAGCTACCTTAAATTTTCTCATATCATAAGTGAGAGGAAAACAGGAACTAGGGAGATCATTCCAGAGTTTAGAAGCCGTGTAGAAAAATGTGGATTGCGCCCGTTTGGTACGACAAGTGGAGATTTGTACTGCATACTGATGATGTGATTGAGCGAACCGAGTGTTTCTCGCAAAGATAGCCGGAGATGGTATCAAAGAATGTAATTCACCAGCACAATAGCCGTTGTAATAACGATAATACAAAGAAATAACTGAAACCATCCTTCTATGCTCAAGGGACTGTATGTGAGAAGTTAAAGACGGGTCATTTATAAGCCTAATCGCTCTCTTTTGAATACGATCAACGATATCGAGAGCGTATTGGGGAGCACTAACCCAAAGGTGAGAATTATATTCCAGATGAGGCCGAATTTGGGCCTTATACAGCAAAAGGAGTTGTCGAGAGGTAAAGTACTGCTTAGATCTGTACAAAAAGCCTATTTTACGAGCAGCTGTTTTGGTAGCTGACAGAAGATGGTCAACCCATGAGAGATTTGAAGATACAGTCATACCCAACAGAGTAATAGAGTCTGAAAACTTAAGAACTGAGCCATTCATACTTACAACAGGAAATGATCGATCTTTTTTGGCGGACATAAGGCAACACTGAGTTTTGTTTAACTAGATTATTGCTTCCCCATTCGCGAATACGTTGAATGTCTTTGTTGATTGAATTTGCCATTTCAGCTTTAATTTCTTGATTTGACATGGAAGGTGGATTATCACTATGAGTAGACTGAGATGAACTACAGTGAAGAGTGCTATCGTCAGCAAAGCAATGGATGGGGTTAGTTGTTGAAGAAATAAGGTCGTTTATGTACAGCAGAAAACGTGTAGGCGCTATAACGGATCCCTGTGGTACGCCCGCGTTAATGCTAACTTCTTTTGAAAAAAAGCCATCAACTACGACACGTATTCGTCTTTCATCAAGGAAACTAGAAACCCAGTTGGTGAGCGCATCATTTAACCCAAACGAGGTGAGTTTGGCAAGTAAACACTTATGCCAAACTTGGTCAAATGCCTTTGAGATATCTAAAGCGACTACAACTGTTTCACCGGACTGCTCTACTGTATTGTTCCAAACTTGGGTCACATATGAAAAAGATCGCCTGTTGAACGACTTTGCCTAAACCCATATTGATGGTCACTAAGGAGTTTGTTAGTTTCAAGAAACGTGAGCAGTTGCTGATTGATGGCTTTTCCATGATTTTAGACAAAATGGAAGTGATGGCAATTGGTCTGTAATTTGAGGGATCGTCTTATCACCTTTTTGGGAATAGGTTGAACATTTGCTAACTTCCATGAAGAAGATTCCCAGAAGATATAGAGATCGTATAGAGCTTAGATAGGACTGGTACTAGTTCGGGGAACATTTCTTTAAGACAATAGCTGGGATACCGTCTGGGCCAGTCGCCTTATTGAGATCAAGCCTACTGATGATCGATTCCAAGAGCTTGTACCGAAAATGAATTGGTTTCATAACGTATGAAGAAGAGTTGACTAGGGGCACATCTTTTCCAGAATCATTGAGACACGAGTTTGATGCAAACAAATCCACAAAACGTTGGCTTTGTCTACAGAATCAGCAACTACCGATCCGTCAATAGATGTCAGGAAATGAAGATGTTCGAAAGTTTTTACTAATGGCTTTTGCTAAAGACCAAAATTTACGACTGCCTAAAGGAGATGTAGCTAGTTCATTGCATTTTCGTTGTTCGAACAACTTTTAGTTTTAGTGATGACACTTTTGCAGATATTTCTAGCACCAACGTATTCTACATGACTGTCAACCGATTTATTAGATTTCCATTTAATGTAACATTTATTTTTAAAGATATTGCATCAGAACAAGCCTTATTGAACCAGGGTTGAGAACGTGAATGACCTACACGGTACTGTTTTTCGGAATGTATAACTCCATTCCCATGAGGATGACTTCAGATACTGAAAGAGCGATGTCCGAAGAAGAGGACGACTTAAAACAATATTGCACGCCATGGAAAGGTTGCAAAGAAATCCCGTAAATCACTCCATCGAGCTGACTTAAAACACCACAAGGTTCTATCGGTTTTGCGAACAACAGTGGAATTACGTACAGTAGAAATGATTTTATTAGACAATGGTCGGAAAGACCTAAAGGCGAAAGAACGGAAGTTTTATAAACAAGAGGGTTTGATGTAAGAAAGAGATCTAGAAGATGTGGAGTATGGTTAGGGTTATCAGGGATTCTTGTGGGTTCAGAAATCATTTGTGTGAGATCACATGAAATAGCAAATGTTGCTGCACTATGACCAGCGGGATTTGTAGTAGATGAAAATTGAAGCCAATTAGAGTTATGAACATTGAAATCGCCTACAAATGAGATATCGCAAGATGGAAACTGAGACAGGAGATAGTCAACTTTCGTACTAAGGTAATCGAAGAAGTCTTGAAAGTTGCTGTCATTAGGAGACCTATAAATGCAACAGTAGAATTTCACAGAATTAGGACCAGAATGTTTAAACCAAATCACGTCAAAATTTTTATTTTCTAAGGAAGAAACCCTCTTGCAAGCAATTCTGTCCTTGATGTAGGCACATACGCCTCCTTTATATCGAAAGTTAGAGTGAAGATGGTATTGAGGAAATTGTAAGTCGGGTGACTCGGAGCTTTCCGAGGAGACTTGTGTTTCAGATAGAAACAATGTATCAGGTTGTAATTGTTCAAGATGTTGGTGAATAACATTAAGATTAGACCTGATACCGCGGATGTTGCAGTAGTGAATCAGAAAGTTGATACTTTCGATGACCGAGGTCGCTTGAGCCCTGCCCTCCCGGACATCTGAATGGGGCAGGATTTTACGTCCGGAATTTATAACCCTAGAAACCACAGCCATCTTATTTTTTAATTTGGGACTTTTAATCCGATAGGAAGACAGTGAGGGCGAGAAGGAAGAATAAGGATGAGAATAGATTGAGGATGATGGAAAAGGTAACGGCAGCCCTTACCGAGCTCAGAAAATCGGAGACCCAATATTAAGGAGCCCATGGTAAGGGTGGTGGTACCTCGGCTGGCATGGAGTATACATGCCTACCACCTAACACTGCCTACCATAACAACATCTATCTATAATACTTTTAAGTTACTTGCCGTGTACAATTAATGAATCGCATTAGTATTCGCAGACTGGTACACCATTTATTTAAATTCTTTACACATGTAAACATAGGTGATGGGCATTATTCATAAACACAACCTAGATTGATAACATAAAATTCATAGAACTTACAACGTTCTTAATCTTCCTTCAGCTAGGCAATCTAAGATTACAGTCCCGTTATCCAAATCAGATGTATTGTGAATCCTCAGTATGCTGGCACACCAGTGATTCATATTGAGCATGAGCTTCTTTAGGTAAGTTACTTATTAAATTTTTCCAAAAACACTGTATTTTAATATTGTAAAATGTTAATACAATAATTTATTAATTAACACTTTTTATAATTTCTATAAAAGTAATAAAACTAGATTTTGATTTGAATTAATTTTGTTTATACACAAAAATGAATAACTATTTAATATTTCTATTGAAATATCAGTTTAACATTCACTTACTATAATCTCACTTTTGTTTAAGTAGTTTAAAAATTTTCGAATATGTTTTGTTTTTTAATATGAATTAGGTTATAAGATAACTTATCAATCTTAATTTTGATTACGTGTTCTAAACAAAAGTATCATGTTTCACCTTCAAGATTGTTAGCAGATTCTCAAGAAAATTTTCAAATGTAGTATCATTTTTCTAAAACACCAATTTTGATTAGACCTTTATACCATACAAACAAACCTGAATCTTAATTCTGATTGGTAGATCATATTTCTGAAATTTACAATTTATTAATTTTACAAATATCTTCGTTATACAAGGATATATCTTAAAAATATTATAAGCATTAAATTCTAGACAAAATTTCCTTTAAAATGATACATTTGCCATATTTCGCTTTTAAACTACTTATCTATGATAATTACATTATTTAAGAATTTTCACATACAGAAATTTACTTATATCTAACTTATTCTAATTTCCACAGGAAAACTATGGCCATAATTGTTTACGACCCAAAAACATAAAGTCACTCTAACTTAACATAGTCAAAAATGTAAAATACTATCTCACTATCGAGTTGAAATAATAACCTATCTTCTCATCACATTTAGTTCATTTGCACTAACAATGTTAACTTGTTGCTACACTTCCTTTTAACAACACTGTAAGTTATTTTTATCATAATTGTTCAGTATCATCTTCCATAATTTTACAAATTATATGAGTATTTCTAACATTGTCTTTTCGTTAACTTTAATCATACAATTTACTTCATCGACATGTTATCTAATACAATTAATTTCTTTTATTGTAGAACTAAAGCAGAGCATGGTAGAAGAGATTTCCTTTTAAAATGGATATGATAAACGATATTAAAGAAAATACATAATTTTGATCTTCTGAATGTAATCAGAAACTACTAATGTAAAATTCTATTGTACATCCATAATTAAAATGCAATAACTATAAAACTTGAATCATATAGCTCACCATATGCTGTATAATCACCTATGTACTCAGTTATATGTTATTACAATTTATATAACTTGCGATCTTGCATATATGTTTAACTAATTCCATCATAAATAACTATATTTATTATAATTTTTGATTATAAACTTATTTCTTTATAACAATCATATTTAACAGTATCATCTCAGTAGATTCCGAAGTTTTTTGCTTTTCCAAATCAGATGAACAATTTTCATCTTCATTACTGATGTAACTCGTATTAACAGCACTTTTTAGTTTATCAATTAGGTCACATTTTTTTCCTGCTTGACATATCTCGCACTGCGAGTTGTTTCTTTAGATCGTCAGGTGGACAAGAGAGGAACGTTGACAATAGAGTATTCATGCCGTGTGAAGAATCACTGAAAAGCTCTCGGCAAGCAATTCAAAACATTGGTCTTGTTGGAAAGTGCCAAGGTTTCAGTGTTTAATCAAGTTCGTGAAAGAAGGTGGAAGAAGGATATCTACATCTACTTCCAGATTCATCGATAACTGGGGTTTTTTACTGCTTGGTGCAATGTTTTGTTAATGAAACTGGTTACCAGTAAACGCAAAAAAAAACGGAAATGGAGAAAAATTTAACTTCAATTGTAATTTTTTTAAGGATTAATTCTTATAACGAACGCGGTATAAAATCATTGGTGCAAAAATACATATAATAGAATGTTAATGGCAATTTCGGCGATATCATTAATTATAGACTAATGGAGTTGTAACCTTCAAAGATTACAATTACAATAAACAACATAATTAAAAAAAAACTCAACTAATGGGTTAATGAGCATAATTTCATATATAAAAAGTGTATATTATAGATAAGTTGATATTTTCAAGTACACGGTACCTTATTTGAACGATGAGGCGTTTAAGTATAATTTTCGAATACTACAAAATCAAAAGAACAGAAAGTTCTTAACAGCACTCGAATTATAATTTCTTCGTTTCTATTTAGGCAGAGTGAAGTACCCCATTACACAGGACTAAAACACTCATCCATATACAAAACCGTTATTAACCCTTTATAGGACAGATTACTACAAAATAAATTTGAAATATTTAAAGCTTAAAATACTATTATCTACAACCAGAGAGACAAAATATATTATTCAATAAAAAAAATAAAATAATTGAATGAATTTTTTTAGCAGGTCGTTTTTTCAACCAGTATCCATGTAGACAAACAAATGTACGCTATAAATACTAGTCGAGATTCACACCACTTCTTTATACATCTGCTATACAGTGTGGATTGAGTAAGTCGCAACAGAGTAATAATAAAAGTAGGAATAGTAGAGTGAGTAGTAATAAATACTTCCTGGTCAGAAATAAATATTTATTTATTTATTCAAGACGTAATGCCATAAACATACTGAATACAAAACAAAAAAATGACGTAGAACTCTATATTAAAAATTGTGTACCTATTTGTTGTGGAAAGGGTGAAACACGATATGCACAATACCACTTCATATTTAGTGCAAGCTACACTTGATCGTTTAGGCTTCTTTTCAGTGCTTCATCTAGCACATCTTCTTGATGTGGTATTTGTTGGTAAGTACCTACATTTGATAGTTGAATAGTATTTTGATAGTAACCTCTACCCTCTAGTTTTTTAATTTATGTTTTCCTACTACCAACCCGGAACCTTGTTTTTTCTTGACGAAAATTCACCCACCAGCTGACTTGCGAGAATGCTTCTAAACTTCAGATGTGTTTCAGGCTTGACTGGGCTGTTTTTCAAAACTGAAGTCTTGTAAATAATGTATGAGTTGAGAATACTGGCATCGATAAAGTAGTACCAAAGTTTCAGCTACCATCTGCGAGACTTCCAAGCAATACTGTAACAGGAATGAAGTTGGTCAAAAGATCAACTCCACACATGTTTCGGTTATAGAGTTGAAATACTTTCAGAACAACACAGTGCGCACAAACCAATATTGGTCACAATCCGACAATTTGCCGTCGCGTGCGCAATTCATAGGCGTAGAAATTTTAAGTAGTTTATTTACATTTTGGTGCACGCTTGAGTTATAGGTTTTATTTCTGACTTTTACATTTTCTTTTAATAAACAGTTCTTTTCAGAGCTTTTTTTGACCCTTCGTGTATATTTTGGTAAGTTTGCAATATCTGTGCTTTAAGCGTAATTTACAAGTATGTTTTTGTCTTTTATAATCACCAAACAATGGCAAACAAATCGAAACAGATCGGAGTTCGTGGAAAGATTCTGCATAGTCAAGCTCGAAAATTGTTGCAAACGTCATAGAATTCATGACAAAAGAAGCCAAGGAGCGAGTGACAATCCCTTTGTCAAACTTTAAGGAGAGAGTTTTAGCTGCTATGAAGATAGGTGAATTCACTTATCGTAAAGTTATATCAGATATGAAGGAAATTTCCCAAGACAAAGCAACAAAGTTTTCTTCACCTAGAAAAATAAAACAGACCAAACCCTAAAAGTAATTTGTATCAGGGGAATTGGAGCAGATAAAATCCATTATACATAATTTTATATTATTGAAAAGAGAGTGCTTACGTTAAAAGGTAATGAAACAATTTTACATGGTAAATATAATTACATTTAAATTAACAGGTATCCACAATAAAATTCTGCAAAGGGTATTGATTTTAAAGGTGGAGTTTCGACTTTGAGAAAGATTATTAAAAATTGTGTTTTCGAAGTCATATAACTATTTATGGCATTCACTCATATTAACTTATTGCATAAATTTGTAGATGGTGCAACACTGTTGATAAAAGGAAGGTTCTGATGAAATCATATGACATACGCTTAAAGCGTATCCAATATTTACGTCAACTGCAGCAATGCATTCAAGATAAGACACCAATTATTTTTACAGATGAGTCCTATATCAATAGTTGTCATACAAACCCAAAAAATTGACAGATAATTCTACTCTGGGTTTTAAAAACCTATGGGCAAAGGTCCACGTGTTATCATAGTACATGCTGGTGGATGTGAAGGTTTTGTGAATAATGCACTACTTATGTTCAAATCAGGTACGAGATCATTATCATAATTGTAGTCTAAAACTAAATCTTATTAATTATAGGAAGTACATCAGGAGATTACCACAACAATATGAACCATACAAATTTTATGCAGTGGGTACAGAAGCAGCTGTTGCAGAATATACCAAAGCAAGCTGCACTTGTCATCGATAATGCATCATATCACAATATGGTAATAAATAAAGATGCAACATCCATGACCAAAAGGACGATATGATTATGTGGCTTCGTCAACATTCAATTATGCATGATCCTCTTTCAACAAAACCTGTGTTGTATGCAATAATCAAGAGCATAAGTCAAAGTGCAAACAGTATATTTTAGATACTGAATTAGCAAAACATGATCATATAGTGCTTAGACTTCCTCCGTATCATCAGAACTAAACCCAATTGAGAAAATATGGGCTGCAGTGAAGCAGTATGTTGCATCTAGAAATACTGTGTAACAACCTTTTTTGTGGTTGTATTAAAAGTACATTAATTTAAGGATCGTTCATTTATTTGGCGTAATATTAGAAAAGTTTTTAATTATTATTATGTAGCATTGAGAATGGCAATTTAATTGGCATTTCCTAGAACAAATCTTTTGGGTGTAATATTACTTAAATAGTTTTAGTTCCTTTCTTAAAAATTGGATTTATATTATTGTATTCGCGCAAGCGTGAAGACTTTAGGGAAATACACTTGAGTTATTCTGAAAGCTTTTTAATTCATTAATGCTGAATGTTAACAGCAATAAGCATGATTTTTACTTAATTTTTATATTTTGGTGCCATCAAATTTTGGTGGTAAGTTATTTTTTCTCATTATATTTAAAACTAAAGCATTTGCTTTTTTAGGTACTTTTTAAGTACTTACTTTTTAAGTACTTACTTTTAATACTTACTTTTTAAGTACTTACTTTTTAAGTACTTACTTTTTAAGTATTACTTTTTAAGTACTTACTTTTAAGTAGCACTTTTAAATACCTTTTAATCACTTAATTTGTATACTTAGATTGCACTCATTTCACCTATTTGACTAATAATCTTTAATGGCACGTATAAGTCAATATTTTACTGTACTATTATTTTAAATGGCAAGTTTTACTTGAGTTACCTTTACAACGCAAGTTCTACATACTTTTACAAATAAATTTGGCGAATTAAACTTCAAGGAAATTCTATATTTTAAGGATAACTAACAAGACATTGACCTCACCATATGAACCATTCTGCTTCATAGTACCTGTCACAGTGTATGTACAGAACCGTTAAAAGGTAAAGTTTTTTATAATTTAGTATAGTTTATGACTTCTGAATTTTTTCGTTTTCAAACATATATTAAATAAACTTATGTATAACTTGTTATTTTATTTTCATTTGTGTTAATTTTTTATAGTATTCAATAACTAGGCTTTGTTGTTCCTAGATAGATATATAAAAAAACAACATGGCGCTAGAGAATTTATCATTTTTCATAATTTTTAGATAACATTTGTTTTGAATTAAGGATAAGTGAAAATAATTAAGCTGATGAAAAGCATGCAGTATTTCACGTGCGTTAATTGAACCCTCCCATCTTAATCAACCGATGAGCCGACGGCAGTAGCGAAAATCATTTGGTAATTATTTTTATTAATTAAAATTATTTGATCAATTTATTACATCATCGCTTTTGTTTTAACATTATAAGTTGGCCCAATTTTAGTGTTTATATACTGTTTTAAATGTTACAACTACCTTTAAATTAAAGGATGTAATAAAATTAGTTGAAGAAAAATTTGCCACGATAACCCCTGAAGATTGGGCAAACATATATACACACATTGATAAAGAAGTTGAAGAATACAAGTACAAAGAACACATGTTTGACAAATCATATGATGATTTTAGATTCGTTTGAATACAGGCGATTCAGATGAATCTACTGAAGAATCTTCCGATGATGAAGATGAGGGGATTTTGGAATTTCTCTATTGCCTGACTCTGACTTACAACAAGCAGGACCGAGCACAGAATAAAATAATTTATTAGGAATATTTACAATTTACACACATTATAGGTACTTTGCAACTTGTTCAGTTCCCACAATGAAACGCACCTTATATCGTGATCTATTTAATGTTTTGTGAATTTTATAAAACTAAGGTGAATGTAGTTTCAACCAAAATCAAGTGTGTTGATTCAATTGTTTAAACCCTAAAACAAAATCTATCATTTCTTAATTGTTTTTGTATGTATTTATGATAACCTATTTACCACTAAAAATAAACTTTAGCAATTGTAATTTCCTATGATTACATTTTGTCATAAGTTGTTTTGTGGCATAATTTTAGAAGATTTAATTATAATTCTCAATTCATTTTGTGAGTTAGCATTTTATATTTCTGTAAATATTTACGTGTTCATTTTATATTCTATTTGTGAATAAATAAATTTAAAAATTTTTAAAATAATTTACTCCTAAACCGAAGTAATAAGTAATCGCATTCAAACCAATAAGAACCTGGTGCGGTTACTCCTTGTTCCTTTACTGCTTGTGTTATTAATTTGAAAGCTTTTGTTATACACATCTACGTTTTAATTAACGTGAATTCGTTTGCATAGTTTTCTAAAATACAATATGCTTTTTGGGGCGTTTCAAATAGTATATTTAGTTTATTAAGTTTCAACACATTCGACATACTATTAAACTGTCCGTCAATGAGCCGGATTTTAAGGTTTCTTTCACACTTTGCGGGTACATGTATCATTTTACAGTAGCTTAGGATAAATTATAAGGTTGTACTTTTGTATAGATCATTTTGTTATTCTGTAAATAAAGTTATTCAGCAGACATTGTTGATGACAAGTATTCAAGGAGCTCCAAAACAAAACTGCGCCTATTTGTAATCGTGTCAACTAAGCTATAATTGCTAAATTTCACAAAACATAGTCTTACATAAATTATCGCTTGGTTTAACTTCAATTTTAAACATTTCTGTTTAACCCCATAACCCATTTATGAAATTTTCGTGCAACGCCACTGGCAAACCAGCTGATTTTCGCGCAGCTTTTCATGACTCATTGTGTTGTTCTGAAAGTATTTCTACTCTAATCATCAACACTCTTTGGACATTCAATTGTGATCTTTACTCCTTCCTTAGTCATGCGTTGGACTGTCGATTTTCTTTACACGATGGATGGTACTAGCAACAAGTACATTTTTTTCCTCTATCTTTCCATTTATCTACAGTAATATTACTAGTAGCAACACTGTCGAACTCGCCAGTTTGTAAATTTTTGTCAGGTACCAGTTCATCAGCAGGAAATTGTTTTCTATTAGGTCTTATAGTTCCACAACCAAATAGTTTGCAATCAAGAAGCTTCGAAAGCAATGAAAAGCTAGTGAAGAAATTATCAAAGTACAGGCAATAGTACTTTCCTACAAAAGGCTGGGTCAGCTCGAGCACAGTTCTTTCTCCTAGAGGACCTTCTTCATCACTATCCTTTTTGCCTTCATATACAGAGAAATTGAGCAAGTAAGCAGATTCAGAGCATGCTAGAGCCCATACTTTTATGCCCTTTTATACGCTTCTTTGGCATATATTGTTTTGAAAGCAATCATGCTTTCATCTACGGCTAAATTTCTGCTTGGGTGGTATACCCTGTGAAACTGTCCTTCAAATAGGAAATCAATGGTTTCACCTTGTACAATTTGTCAAAGTTTGGCTCTCCTTTTTTAGCATATCCTGGTTATTATTGATATGTAAATACCGTACAATTTTAAGGATCTTTGTAGAGACATGATGCTAGATATTCTCGTTGAATGAAAATTATTGTCTGTCGACCAATACAAACGTGAGCTTGGCAGATGATTTAAGCCCATAATAACTAGCATATATATTAGCTTATTAGGTGGTAGGCATGTATACTCCATGCCAGCCGGAGGTACCACCACCCTTACCATGGGCTCCTTAATATTGGGTCTCCGATTTTCTGAGCTCGGTAAGGGCTGCCGGTTACCTCTTCCATCATCCTTAATCTATTCTCATCCTTATTCTTCCTTCTCGCCCTCACTGTCTTCCTATCGGATTAAAATTCCCAAATTAAAAATAAGATGGCTGTGGTTTCTAGGGTTATAAATTCCGGACGTAAAATCCTGCCCCATTCGGATGTCCGGGAGGGCAGGGCCCAAGCGACCTCGGTCATCGAAAGTATCAACTTTCTGATTCACTCCTGCAACATCCGCGGTATCAGGTCTAATCTTAATGCTATTCACCAACATCTTGAACAATTACAACCTGATACATTGTTTCTATCTGAAACACAAGTCTCCTCGAAAGCTCCGAGTCACCCGACTTGCAATTTCCTCAATACCATCTTCACTCTAACTTTCGATATAAAGGAGGCGTATGTGCCTACATCAAGGACAGAATTGCTTGCAAGAGGGTTTCTTCCTTAGACAATAAAAATTTTGACGTGATTTGGTTTAAACATTCTGGTCCTAATTTTGTGAAATTCTACTGTTGCATTTATAGGTCTCCTCATCTACTACAAATCCGCTGGTCATAGTGCAGAAACATTTGCTATTTCATGTGATCTCACACAAATGATTTCTGAACCCACAAGAATCCCTGATAACCCTAACCATACTCCACATCTTCTAGATCTCTTTCTTACATCAAACCCTCTTGTTTATAAAACTTCCATTCTTTCGCCTTTAGGTCTTTCCGACCATTGTCTAATAAAAATCATTTCTACTGTACCTAATTCCACTGTTGTTCGCAAAACCGATAGAACCTTGTGGTGTTTTAAGTCAGCTCGATGGAGTGATTTACGGGATTTCTTTGCAACCTTTCCATGGCGTGAATATTGTTTTAAGTCGTCCTCTTCTTCGGACATCGCTCTTTCAGTATCTGAAGTCATCCTCATGGGAATGGAGTTATACATTCCGAAAAAACAGTACCGTGTAGGTCATTCACGTTCCCAACCCTGGTTCAATAAGGCTTGTTCTGATGCAATATCTTTAAAAAGTAAATGTTACATTAAATGGAAATCTAATAAATCGGTTGACAGTCATGTAGAATACGTTGGTGCTAGAAATATCTGCAAAAGTGTCATCACTAAAACTAAAAAGTTGTTCGAACAACGAAAATGCAATGAACTAGCTACATCTCCTTTAGGCAGTCGTAAATTTTGGTCTTTAGCAAAAGCCATTAGTAAAACTTTCGAACATCTTCATTTCCCTGACATCTATTGACGGATCGGTAGTTGCTGATTCTGTAGACAAAGCCAACGTTTTTGTGGATTTGTTTGCATCAAACTCGTGTCTCAATGATTCTGGAAAAGATGTGCCCCTAGTCAACTCTTCTTCATACGTTATGAAACCAATTCATTTTCGGTACAAGCTCTTGGAATCGATCATCAGTAGGCTTGATCTCAATAAGGCGACTGGCCCAGACGGTATCCCAGCTATTGTCTTAAAGAAATGTTCCCCGAACTAGTACCAGTCCTATCTAAGCTCTATACGATCTCTATATCTTCTGGGAATTCCCTTCATCATGGAAGTTAGCAAATGTTCAACCTATTCCCAAAAAGGTGATAAGACCGATCCTCAAATTACAGACCAATTGCCATCACTTCCATTTTGTCTAAAATCATGGAAAAAGCCATCAATCAGCAACTGCTCACGTTCTTGAAACTAACAAACTCCTTAGTGACCATCAATATGGGTTTAGGCAAAGTCGTTCAACAGGCGATCTTCTTTCATATGTGACCCAAGTTTGGAACAATACAGTAGAGCAGTCCGGTGAAACAGTTGTAGTCGCTTTAGATATCTCAAAGGCATTTGACCAAGTTTGGCATAAGTGTTTACTTGCCAAACTCACCTCGTTGGGTTAAATGATGCGCTCATCAACTGGGTTTCTAGTTTCCTTGATGAAAGACGAATACGTGTCGTAGTTGATGGCTTTTTTCAAAAGAAGTTAGCATTAACGCGGGCGTACCACAGGGATCCGTTATAGCGCCTACACTTTTCTGCTGTACATAAACGACCTTATTTCTTCAACAACTAACCCCATCCATTGCTTTGCTGACGATAGCACTCTTCACTGTAGTTCATCTCAGTCTACTCATAGTGATAATCCACCTTCTATGTCAAATCAAGAAATTAAAGCTGAAATGGCAAATTCAATCAACAAAGACATTCAACGTATTCTCGAATGGGGAAGCAATAATCTAGTTAAATTTAATGCTAACAAAACTCAGTGTTGCCTTATGTCCGCCAAAAAGATCGATCATTTCCTGTTGTAAGTATGAATGGCTCAGTTCTTAAGTTTTCAGACTCTATTACTCTGTTGGGTATGACTGTATCTTCAAATCTCTCATGGGTTGACCATCTTCTGTCAGCTACCAAAACAGCTGCTCGTAAAATAGGCTTTTGTACAGATCTAAGCAGTACTTTACCTCTCGACAACTCCTTTTGCTGTATAAGGCCAAATCGGCTCATACTGGAATATAATTTACCTTTAGTAAACGTGCTAATACGCTTTGATAATCGTTGATCGTATTCAAGGGAAAGAGCGATCTAGGCTTACTAATGACGTCTTTAATCTCACAACGTCCCTTGAGCATAAAGATTTCAGTTCTTCTTTGTAACGTTATTACAACGGCTATCTGTAATTCATCATCTCTTGTGATAATCTCCCTTCATGCATGGAAGTACAATGATTGCTAAATTCACAATCAATCAAGTACAAAGACCATTCCGTATTCCAAGGCGCAATCCATCATTCATTTAACTGGCTAAAACTCATGGAATGATCCCCTAGATCGATATTTCTGCTCACTTTGATAATGAGAAAATTCTTAAGTAGACTCATAACTATGTTGGCAAATCTCAAATGCCTCATCCATTCTTCTCACTAAGTGTATCCTAGGCTTTGACGAATACAGCTAAGCCTCTCAGGTACAGTATCCTTTAATACTCATAAGGCTCCTTTGACTCATTTGGATAAGTTTAATGTTACTCCAACTTACGCTTCGATACGGTTGATCGTCATACTGGTAGCTGATTAGAAGACAATAGACCTGTCGAATTATTTCAAAACAAGTCTAGCACCGGTACCCTGGGATGTTATTCGTCACTTGCTGACATAAAGATTATGTTTAAATATGACAACCACATTGTGTGACATTTAAGATTCATTTGATCTGATCATCCGGTCTACTTTCTGAGGATAACACTCTTCAGTCAATCAAGATAAAGTAATGCGCAAATCATCGCTTACTTGTAGTATCGAATGGGGCAACCAATAATCGTCAGCTGTAAATTGTAATGACATCAGTGTTATTTCCTGTAGTTCATCATTTCCTTGTAAGTATGATACTAGGAACATTTAAGTCAGCTCTATCTGCCTATTGCAGATCGATCTAATCTCTCATATGCCATCCAGTCCTAAAAACAGTCTGTTAGGCTTTGCATCGATAAGCTTACTTTACCTGATCATCCTTTAGATTCATAAGCCAAACCTACAAATAACTAACTTTTTAGCTCAATATAGCTTCGATACAGTTGAATGTATTAAGTACATTAGTTATAAATGCATAAGTGCTTTAACTTCGACATATGTCATTAGAAGAAGATTCAATTTCAAATATGAAACGGCTTTGTCTGAGTGAAGTTCGACGATACATGCTAATATACCGATGTATGACTTTGTCGAATATTGAGTGAATTGCAATCTATATGAGTTCAAATTCACATTTCCTGAAAACGCGCATCAAATATATTCTCATGCTAACTCTTGATGTTCTTAGGTACTGTCCTTATTATGATAGGAAAACAATCAGTGCTGTTCTCACTTTGCAATCATATCTCTGTAGTCCATCTCCTGAGTATATGATGCTTTAGACGAACATTGCGTCAGGTCTGTAATCTCAACGCCTTAAGTCATTCAGCATGTCTAATGTATCCTATTTGACCATAACACGTTAGATACGTACATTTAAGGATCCCTCGATATTTCCAAATACTTTGTTGTACGATGTCCCAAAGCTATACAAAAGATACGTGTTAAACAATGAAAATCATCGAGACTTGCATCCAAGATGAAAGTAACGTTCAAGTGATTTATTATTGATACTGTTGGACTGGACATGCCGATGCAACATCCTGAATGAACTTCGTGCAGCAGAATGCAAATGATTCAGTCCAACTATGTGACTTCGTTAAATTGAGGAGATAGGCATGTTTTCATACCATACGAATGCGCTCAATTATAATTCATAACATTTTGTCGTTTAGTGGTCTTTTTACCTATGGATGTGTATAAGAAAGACGATCAGCCTAATTGTTTAATGAATACTAAACCGAGCACGTATAAATATAAAGTCATATGGAATCGCACTGTAGAATCTTCAAAGCCGTTAATATTCTAGGATGCTGACAGATACGAGGTATCTAAATTAAAATAAAACATATTGCCGTACGCGATATCTCGAGAACTGGCTCAAAGTAAAAATCCGTACAAAAGTTGAAAGTACATGGCCAGATGACGTTTAGATCCCAAAGTGAACTGACTGTTGGTAAAACAAGAACATGAATAACATTCCTGACATACAGGTTTGATATACATACCACAGTGAACTGCTAGTATTCATTTGTTACTTATTATTTTATAATAATTAGAATACGTCTTTTACATGTACTATAGCAATAATAGACGAAAACAGTTTAAAATTAATGCTTATTTGCAGAGACAACAATTATAAAACGAAACAAAACATTCTAAAGTACATTCTACACGGCCTCTACATATTCAGCTGAACGAGATACAGTAATTCGCAGTGAAGCACAATAGTAGCAAGTTATCCGATGAACTGGTATCAAGTTAACTGTACAAGTGTTACTTTATCTGAGATTTGATCATCCTATGCCTGCCAAACTGGAACAATTCATGCCTGTCTTCCCATAATTCAACATAGACCAATCCTCAGTAATATCGATTGTGTGTAAGGTTTTCTGAACAATTTGAAGAACTACAACACTGTTTGACCAAGATTTCCATGTACCTACTATAAGAGAAAGCGTTTATCAAATAATTCTAAAACGAGTACTAGTATGCCAAAACAGCGATTTTCGATAGACGTACGAGTCGAATAGGATAATTAAATCATTCTTGCCGTTTCTATTAATGATGTTCTAGATCCATAAGAGGTATATACAGAAGGTTATGTCCTAAGAGTGTACTTACAAGCGTCAGTTCCGCCATACATAGAACCATTCAAACAGGTAAATTGAGCTGATATTGTTCTCCAGATTTAATTAATTTGAAAAACTAATGCATCATTTGCTTTGCATGTTATGTCGACTCAATAATATACAAAACGTTACAGTCAGATTCGTACTATGCAAGAATACGCTAATATTTAAAGTGACAAAATGTGAATACCGACATTCTCAGTCAGCGAATGAACAGTTTCGTAAGCTCCACAGCAATTAGGAATTCCACGAATGTAATATTCTTAATTACTTTTCAATTTAGTCTTGTAGGCACCTGAAACCAAAACCATTCTGTCTTAGGAATTCCACCTTCTTCGACCTTATATAATAGTATGCTAGTATAGCGTTCTGTTGTGCAGGTATCTTCAACGCATATAAGCAGCCATCTATCACGCACAAAATCTCAGGATGATTCAGTGAAGGAATAGGTTCGAATACACCTAAGCGAACACATTCTCTATGCTGTAACAAAGTGCATATTTCTAGACGCCTATCACATGACTTAGCACGCCAGAACTATCCAGGAAACTTAAACACTTCCATTTCTCGAAGCTTAATATTTCTGAATTATCGCTTGTGTAAAGTACATAGTGTTAGGACCAACTTCACAAAACAAACATATCAAGATATTTGACATTCTCAGAAGCTGGCGTTCAGCTTAACAAATGCTCATAGTCGTGCCATTTTGCCTCACGAAAGTGCTAAACTCACAAAATCTGTAATGATCGAAGAAGATGTACCTTCAGGATGGAACATGCTTCTCACACATCGTAACACAATTGTTCCATAGCTTCGTATACCGAATGTACTCAAGCACATAGTGACATAACAACGCTTCGCAATTATCTGCAGGACCAGATCGGATATTCAGAAGATCTAGATATGATCGTCTTATCTCAAGAAAGCATCGAAATATCCGACCAGTATCAAAATATATACGATTAAACACAGTTATCTTTTCAAGTAACAATTATTTTCTCTAATAAGTATATAATGCATTATTTTCATTTCAATAGTTTATGTATAATTTAAGATACTAACCGATAACTATTCCGAACTTATATGTCTAATACCTCTGGTAAAAATGTAATATGGAGCAGTCTAGGTACCGATAAAAGCTTCGAGTGTTCCAAAACAATCTCCAGCTGCGAGATATCTCAATAATTTGCAGTTAGTCTGGCAGACAGAGCTCTCTCATGAGTTGATGTTGTTCAATTAGCGGACGTTACTTTGGCGGAAGATCTTCAAATTGTGTTTCGGACATTCTGAGGTGATTGTGAAACATAGTTAACGATCTTCAGCAGACTCATTCTCTTAACAAACGCATTGACGCTCCCATTTTATCACGTCCTGCTATCCACGGTCTTCACCTCACCAACGTCTTTATATTTCGTAATCTTCTTGTCAAGTACATAGAGTCTAATGCCAATTTACAAGATATTCACTTATTATGGCAAATTCCTGTCTCGTACAACTTCATTTTGCAGCCATTGTTAAATGTGAACTCACTAATTCAATCTTGATGACCCATGTAAACAATAATCGCTTTCATCCTCGTAATCACTTTGGATGATTCATCCGGGATGATCAGCCTTTAGGTATCTGGTGCAATATTGAGCCAGTATCGGTTTAGGAAATATTTTTTTTTAAGAAGGTCGAAATATCGACCAGTAACCTATAAAGGGTTTAAACAATTTCTTATTACTAGTAACGATCTAATTTTTTTCTTCAGTTTAATATTTTTCTAGTACAAATTAGATAATTTAGGTAAAGCCGATAAGACTTTCTTTATTATTCAATACTCAATAATAAAATCCAGTTTACCGTTGACACACGTCGTTCTAGAGTGGAACTTGAGATGTGGAGAGGATGGGCGATGAGCGGTAGAGAGATACTTTAAAGAGGACGAGGTAAACAGCGTAAGATTCTAAATGCGATGGAACGATAGTTACATGTTTAAAACGAAGTCTTTTTGTTAAGTCTTTGAGGTGTTACTTTCATATTTTCTTTTACAGGTATTTCTTAAATTCTTTATATTTATGTATCTCTTGTAAATACAAAAGAGTATAATGCCACATTATATATTTCGATATATGCATAATTATTTCCACTTTCCTATATTTGTCATATTTAGCTTGTTAAATTACTTTTCACATATGTGCACCATACTTGCGGTTTGTTTTAATAATAACTATACATTTAAATGTGACGATTGCATCTGATGATCTTATTATTTTGTTTATGGCCGTGAAAAACACACATGGCCTAAGATT